>OX388214.1:1800000-2187972 GCA_947578815.1 Epinotia ramella
AGGCAGTTTAAGTTTGTATTTCTTTTGTTCTTTAGATGGCGGTTAGGCTCTTTTATAAAAGTATTTTAATCTAAATCTAAGGAGCTGTGGGAACCGGTGTCCCTTTCAAATGGATAGTTATTTATGGGGTCGGTTAGTGATAGATAAGTGGACGGTGGATGTGCGATAGAATTGTATTGAACCGTCGATTGGACAGTCTAGTTGAATTTTAATTGGGGTTAGAGGAACACGCACGTAGTGGCGCAATTAGATATTAGTAATTGTTTGTTTAATTTAATTTGTGTATCTGTCGTTGTTGGCCTGCATAGACCCTGCGGTAGGCCAGCGCTGGTTGTAAAGCTAGCAACTGCACGGGTCCATTTCGTGACAAAGCCTTGTGTTTTATTTATTTATTTCACTGTGGTATTTTTGTAACGAATAAATGTTCGAGTTTTGTGTGAATTTGAGATGTGCAAATTGCGTAGGTAGAGTTTTCAAAAATATGGGAAACTTCTCGGAAATTTCCTGAAGATTCACGGGAACTTGAGAAAGATTTCCATTTTGGGAAATAACCTATAGGAAATTTTGGGAAAAGACCAAGATCATTCCATCAGCAATGTTACGCTATTTTTTATATTTTATTTATTTAGAACACGCAAAATATGTATTAGGGTACACATAGAGTAGGTACCAAAAGACATATAGCGTAAAGACCTGTAGGTTCATTAATATACCTACGATATGTTAACAAAATAACGTAATCATGAGACAAAAAGAAAAGCAATTTTGGAAACTTCCCGTCGGCACATCAGTAGGCGCATCTACCCCGGTCGTTGCATTGGGCAGGTACACCTGGGGCCGTAGACAAGGTTACAATCGACAAGCGCTAACGCCAATAGAAACTAATAAAATGTAGGGGAATGACAGATGCCGACGAAACACTTTTCGTTAACATCTGTCATTCCCATACATTTTATTAGTTTCTATTAGCGTTAGCGCTTGTCGATTGTAACCTTGTCTAGGCCCCCTGATCTGTCTTAAACAAATGGCGCTTTTATGCATCCGGCCAGTTGACGTACCAATGTCGTCGGGTGCAATTCTAGATGACAAAATGTGACGCCCCCGCATGTCATAGAGATATCCCCACGTTTATATTTCTTTCTTAAATTTTCCGTTCTGCTAATTAAGACAAATGGAATCGCGTGCCTTATGCATGTAAGTTAAACATGCGTGAGGGAGTGTGTAAGTAGCCATCACTGCCATATTCTTATAAATAAAAAATAAAAAAAAAATAGCCTTTATTTCCCATCATTTTAGAAATAACATGCTTAAATTAGAAAATAATTCTTAATCAGCCTATTGCACTATCACATTTGTATATGAATTTCTATATTTTTATTTGTATTTGTTTATTCTTTATTTTACTATTTAGTTCTTAATGTTACATTTGATATTACATCACATTTACTTTCGCATGCAATATTTACTTTTACTAAGAATAGTTTAATTATTGCTGTATCAATCAAATCAAATCAAATCAATTATTTATTCTGCAAATAGGCCACAAGGGCACTTTTACATGTCAAACGGTAATTTACAATAAAATAGTAATCTTACACAATTATAATTTAAAATTATATATAAAAGGTTTACAAACTAAATGTCAGTAAGTTAATGTAAACAAAAAAATTGCAAAATATGACCATTACATTCGATATAAGATCTGTATCAGCATTAACAGAAGTTAATGCTATTATTCAGTATTCCAGAGATGTATAAGGTCTCTGAGCGTCCAAATACAATTAATAATTATTCTAAGAGATGTATACGGTCTCTAGGCGTCAAAACAAAAAAGGAACATTAATGTTATATGTTTATGTTGTATTGTGTTTATGTTATATTGTCAGAGATGTACAGGGTCAATAACAATAAAACGTGTCAAGATCAGAATGATGTCTCTCGTCAATACGATAATAATAATAATAACACTAGTATTTAAGTAGTTAATTAGGTACTATGCCCTTGCAAGCATGAACAGTCCGGACTCCACAAACAGCACCCGATCACGAGTATGACGCATATCTCAGCCATCGCCTCCCTCAACCATATGTTAGGGAAGGTGGCGACCCGATCAACGACGCCACCGTAAGCAAAGCCCTTTAAGCGAGCATGACATATTCAAGCCACCGGACACATTGATAATAGCAAAGATTAAGCGACTTGTTCGGCGAGAAACAGCATTATATTAGTATAATATAGATAATATATAATATTGCAGTCAAGTGCAATAATATGTATCGATAACATAGTCTCACAAATAAGTACCAAAACCCTAGTCCGTTGACATAAGAGTTATGGGACATATTTATGAGTAAGTTGTATACACCCATGTTTTTACATTCGACTATATAAGTAAACTCGTAAGTATTTAATTTTATTACATTAAGAAGTGTTGAGATAGTGTTACAGTGTCTCGTAATTAATTTCGGGTTTTTATTAGAATTTTTACTATTAACGATTTTTATGACAGCCATGCAATTATTATAAAATTTTACTATAATTATAAATAATATGTTGATTATATTATATGGGGATCAGCCATCTCTGGATGAAGGCCTCCTCCATCTCTAGCGATAGGGTTCCTGTCTAGAGCTTGTCGAGTCCAGAGGTTGCCCGCTGTTGCGGTAATATCGTCTTTCCATCTTTGCAGGGGGCGTCCTCGTCTCCGGGTTCCTTCGATGTACTGCCAGTGTATGATATTCTTAGTAGTAGGAAATTCCCTGTTAATTTGATCTGTGATTTTAAACAACAAAAAAAATAATAATATAGATAGGGCTCGTTGAGTAGTCGATGTGCAAAGTAAAGTAATCGCAAATAGCAACATGTCTCTAAGATATAATATAAAAATCCGGTCAAAGGTTCCTTAGGCACGACGTTTGATTAATCCCAACTAACATAATGTCCATAGGAATGCACCCTCAACGGTACTTGTTAGTCCACCTACAGACATTCCGACGTTGCCCCACCGCAGTCGCAGACAATCGCCGGCTATCGCGATCCGAGACATCGGCGAGGGTGTCGCAAGTATCACGCGCGTTCGGCGGGCGAGGGTGCGACTTATCTTACTTAGTTACTTACTCCGCTGGCTCAGCGACCTGAAGTGGATCTTGGCCTCCGATACGAGTTGGCGCCAGCGCGCCCTGTTCTCCGCGATCTCCTCCCACTTTTCTGGTGCAGGGCGCGAAGGTCTTTCTCAACCTCGTCCCTCCAACGATATCTAGGCCGACCAACCGGTCTTTGACCGCTCGGCCGTCCTACGTAGGCTCTGTTCACCGCCCTTTCTACTGGCAAGCCCTTTCTCTCAAGGTGTCCAAGCCAGCGGAGTCTTGCAGATTTGATTTCTCCTATGATGTTGGGCTCGGACACCATATCCTCCAGTTCCTGGTTTTTGCGGATTCTCCATCTTCCGAAATATCTTCCGTTCGGCAACAAGTAGCTTGTTTTCTTCCTTTAGTGTCAGTGTCCACGATTCGCAACCATACATTACGACCGGTCTAATGACAGTTTTGTAGATGCGAATTTTAGTTTTCCGGCGCATGATCTTCGACACTAACACTTTGTGAAGTCCCGCCGCACACCTTAGAGCACCCTGTATACGCCCACACGCGACTGGCGACTTATCTTAATTGACTAAAATAAAAACAATGTAATGGACCCAAAGTGGGGCCTCTGACACAAGTCGCCACCACTTGCCGCGATCTTGTGCCATTTATCGCCTGTTCATTTTCAGATATGCCAAACGGGTATATCTATTAAGACGGGGGGTTACTGCCAGTAAGCCCAGCGCCTACGTTTCCGCTCCTTAGCGGGACAACTCCATACAATACAACGAAAACCGCTACAAGCATAGCGCTACGAAATGCTTGGCAGTGAATACTACTTTATGTACGGTTTAGTTCAGTTGTCGTAGTTCGGTCAAGTTTTTTTTTCCTTTCCTGACTTCCTAAGTTGGGGTTGAGTCAAGTGTAAAAATATACGGTGCAAATAGAATCCGAGCTCCTTACAAATTCTACCCAAACACGTGGCTAAAACCCAGTATGCGTATCTTCGAACTAAACAGCTGCCTGGCATCGTTTTGACACCCACCCCCAACTCCGCATAATGGCAATGGCATTCATTCTGTGGAGCCATTTTGCGGCGCTACTTAGACTTCTAATGGTTTTTTCGTTCGCTGGGTGCATACAACTTACTCTTAAATATGTCCTATCGCTCTTATGTCAGCGGATTAAGGTTCCGGTACATATTTATACAATACTAGCTTCCGCCCGCGACTTCGTCTGCGTGGACCCGGGATAAAAACTATCCTATATTTTAATCCAGGCTGATGAAACAGGAGCGAGTAGTAGTTCAGGCGGTGGACGGAGGTGAGAAATAATGAAGAAATTCTTGAATTTTGACTCCCTTTACTCAATTAAATTGTTACTTACATGAAAATAACGTATGCGTTCGGTAGATGTAGAATTGAGAGTGGGGCGCGGTCCCGTCCGTGCTGGCTGGTTGATGACGCATGTGAGTGTGTGTGTGCCTGTGCTTGCATAGCACACATACGCTGGGCGTTAACACAGGCTATAAACTATCGTCGTGCAAAATTTCATCCAAATCGGTTAAGCCGTTTAAGCGAGATTGAGTAACAAACATCCAAACATCTAAACATCCAAACAACTAAACTTTCGCATTTATAATATTAGTAGGATTTAGAATAGAATAACATTTATTCATGACAACAACACATATTTTTTATTTTTTATACAACGACGGTGGCAAACAAGCGTACGGCCTGCCTGATGATAAGCGTCACCGCAGCCTATAGACGCATGCTACTCCAAAGGAGTAACATGGGCGTTGTCGACCCTTGATATGTTTGAGGATACGCCGTGTTGACAGCTGAAGGAACAAATTTCCTCGCTCTCAACACAACGCATCCTCGGGAGCTCTGGCGACCTTGCTCACCTCCGGGAACACAACTATACAGAGCAAGTAGTAGTGTTATTATGGCTGTGGTCTTCTGCAAAGCGGAGGTACTTCCCCAGCCCCAGTTGGGCTGCTCCAAATTCGAGCGGGATGACATTTCGCTGTGGCCTACCTCACCAACACATACATGCACATAAATCAACACACAAAAGAGAAAACAACATTGCCCCGAAACGGTTCTATCTCAGCGTTGTTGCTGGCATGGTGGCCATCGCATCGTCCTATGAGATTTCTTTTAGTGAGAGGATTAAATCGATTAGTCGCACTATAGTGTAGTGAACGCGCGCACCAAGAGCTCCTTTAAATCTCGAGCACGTTACGGCGTTGCCGAATAGCCGATACACCGTTGTGCTAACTATAATTCATTAAGCGCCATTTGTCATTGTATACAGTACTGTGCGGTCAGCTAGTTAAAACTGAAACTGCTGGTCGATTGCGTTAACGTTTGTTCGTAATTATTTATTTATTAAGTACCTACAATTTACAGAATTTGCTATACAATGATACTTTATAGCTAGCATGACATCAAAAGTAATGCTCACTCACAGCATGGATACGAAGTTAGCAAGTTAGCTTAAGTTAATTAGTGTACCTACGTTGACATCGGCCGAAAACGTACACTGCTGCTCCCAAAGAGTGCTAAAATGACCAGTCCTGCGCCAACCAGCGGACTCCCGCGACCTTTACCAGGTACGTGGTTGCCACTCGAGAACGTTTCCGCCCCAACGGCCATAGGTTCTACGAGCAAAGTGCCCGCCCACTGTCACTTAAGTTTAGCGATTCGGAGGGCTAAATGGGTTACCTTATTAAGTGTTAGTAGGTATTTACCAATTACCTATTTATAATTAGTATACAGACAAACAACTTTCCACCGACATATATCTCAGCACAAACATGGCGTTACTTTATTTCCCGACTGCATCAGAAATGGAAAACATACAGGGTGTTGCCGATGAGCTACTTTCAGTGACATAATCTGGTTAGGTCTTAAACCGGACTTATACGCGGCTGGTATAGGATGTTTACTGAAGCTGCAAAAAATGTAGAACGATTCCATGTTGGTGTATTTTACATAGTTGCTTTGGATTGTATGTTTATGTGCCTGTGGCATAATGTATAGTCTGAGAGAGACACTCCATCCTAATATATATGAAGTAAACTTTGGAAGTATGTAAATTCAGTTATAGAAAAAATATCTGGAAGAATAACTGATGTGACGGTGCCAATATTCCCGTTCTCAAGAAGAATGCATTGCCGGTGACACTGTCTGTGTTTCTGGCAATTTTGCTTCCGTCCATAAAGTTATCATTGCATCATTTGACCTAAGATTGGTAACGATTATGCATGATTGGAGCTCAAACTTATTCCTGGGTGGACATAACTATATACTCAAAGTTAAGGACCATAACGCCTATATTTTTGTTTGTACCTGTCCCTTGTATTATAAAATGGTAGCTAACATGTACATAATCTGACTTTTGACCACAGTAAACTGATTTTTATTTCACTCTGTGTGATCCTGGTAGATTCTTACAATAATTGCGTTCGCGTCACGCAATTATTGCACTTGTGCATAATTTATCGACGATTGGTTACCACAGAGCGCCATAGGCATTCAAACCACAAAGTTGGTTCAAGAGTGCATTTAATTTATAACACGATAGGGTCTATTTTTGAGGTTCAAGTGATTACAAGCTCTGTGCTTTCGGCCCATCTCGTTACATTTCGCGTGGGCTACACTCGTGCTAGTGCCTCGGTCAAGTCAAGTTCCTGAGACAAGTCGGTGAAGAGGCGTCGCATCCAAAAGTTCGCCTCCTCCAAAGAGTGCCACAGTGACCGCTTGTGCCACCCGGATCCAGCGGACTTCCGCGACCTTTACCAGGTCAAAAGTTAAGTCAAAGTCAAAGTATTTATTTGCTAGACATTCGTTTTTACAGATGTATACAGATGTTATAAAATGCAGCTTGGTATCACTATGTCTTACCCGAAGGTGTAACAAAATATAGAACGAGTAGGCTTAAATTAATATTGTATCACAGTTTTCATGCATCGTGCTTTTCCTAATACAGTCGCCATCAAATATATCGGAACGGCCAAAGTGCTCACAAAAATCTGAACACGTCTCTATTGTTGAGGCATTAAAGACGTGTTCATATATTTGTGAGCACCTTGGCCGCTCCGATATATCTGATGGCGACTGTACATAAAATAACAAAATTGGTACGACTTTAACCTTCGTCTTTTCTATATTCGTCAATTGAATAATATGCCTTTTGCGCTAGAAGCGCAAACAGTTTCTTTTTGAACAGCATCAGATCCTCAGCATATAAAATGTTTCTTGGTAACTTATTGAAGATTCTTGATGCCATCCCAAGAACACTTTTTGAGAGCAAGGCTGTTTTACAAGATGAGATATTGCAGATCTTACCCCGTTGACGCGAACTGTTAAAACTAGGGAAATGTTTTTGATTACATCTAACATAACAAGCAATGTCGTAGATATATAAGCATGGCAGAGTCAATATAAGTACTTAGACTTATAAAATGTGGCTTACATGATTCCATTGGCGGGATACCACATATGGCACAAATACATTTTTTTTGACTTCGGAAAACTATCTCACGGTCAGTGCAGTTACCCCAAAACATAATTCCATATCGTAAAGTCGAAGTTACGTATGCGTGATATGGTACAAGAACCGCTGATTGACTGACTACTTTTCTTAAGTTGTACATAGCATAAGAATATTGGTTAAGTTTTTTACTAACTGTTTCTATTTGGTATTCCCATGTCAGCTTATTGTCTACACTTAAACCTAAAAATTTAGTTACATTTGTTTCCTCTATTACATGGTCATTATAAGTAGTATGAGTATGTGATGGCCAGTACCGTAAAAAGGGGTAAATAGGGGCAAAACTGACATTCAAACCTCGATAACATTTTATTTTTACATATGCAAACTGAATGTTGTATATAATAAGTGTTCCGGACGTTTGTATTATAGTTATTTTATGATTTTGGGTAGTTCCATTTCATAACTTTAACGATAAACACGAAATCCCACCTCACCCCGTAGTCCCTCGTAGTTGGGGTGAGATGGGTTTTCATACAAAGGTGATTTTGGAAGATTGTTGGATCGATTTTTTTTATTGTGAATATTACTATAGCTCCATTTTAAATTGGAATACATTATTTAGGTAGCAGTAGCCTTAACATCCCATCTCAACCCCCTTTCATCTCTTCTCTCCCCATTCATAACCCAACTCTCCTCGCGATCCCTACTCACCCCATTTTACGGTATAAGTTGAGCAGTAATTTTGGAAATAATGGCAATTTAAATAGTTTAAAAATGACCGCTCCTCTCCAACCTGCAACCAGCGGACTCCCGCGACCTTTACCAGGTCAAAAGTTGAGCAAGGCATCTTTAATATATCAGTGATTTGAGAAATTATGGCATTTAAAATTCATCAATAATTTTATAATCATAGGTAAATTCACTCGCATCTGCCACGGGTGCTGTCGAGTGTCGACTTGCGGCGCTACCACGAACTTCGAAAGTCGAAGTTCGTAATACATGCATCCCTGTCACTCGAGTAAGGGAGTGCGATAGAGATGGAAACACCCGAACTTCGACTTTCGAAGTTCGTGGTAGCGCCGCAGCGGCGGAGCTAGCACAACGGACGCCGCGACGCGACGCGAGATGAGTAAAATCTATCTACATATTGGGATTAGACCGGTTTCCTCGCGTTGGTTTCCTTCATCGAAAACTGTTTACCATCTGCCAGGCTTAATGATTGTTTGTGACTGACATAGTATAAAATTAATCGTTTCCATATAACAAATGCCACGTAGCGATGACCTGGTGAGGTCACCCAGCATGTCCCAATTGCAAGTATTACCACTGTTACAAAATTATATCGATTGAAATGCATGCCATCGAGCGGTTTATGATGGAGAAAGCGGCTTAGATTATATCAACGGATAAAGATAAATCCTGGTTGATGCATGTATGTGTGCTTCTGGTTGGGATTGCTGGAAATCATTCTTTACTTAATCTGAGTGAGGTGAGGTGTTAGATTTTATATTAATTATTAAGTTAGGTTACACAATACAAAACTTACATATAATGTCTAATGTCCATTATCTAATTCCACTTCAAGAATGATTCTACAATGATTTATTTTGAGGCTTACTTGGAGCTTAGGTGAGGTAGGGCACAGCGAAATGTCATCCCGCTCGAATTTAGAGCAGCCCAACTGGGGAAGTACCTCCGCCTTGCAGAAGACCACAGCCATAATAACACTACCTACTACTTGCTCTGTAGTAGTGTTGTGTTCCTGGAGGTGAGCAAGGTCGCCAGAGCTCCCAAGGATGCGTTGTGTTGAGAGTGAGGGAATTTGTTCCTTCAGCTGTCAACACGGCGAATCCTCAAACATATCAAGGGTCGGCAACGCCCATGTTACTCCTTTGGAGTTGCATGCGTCTATAGGCTGCGGTGTCCGCTTACGATCAGGCGGGCCGTACGCTTGTTTGCCACCGTCGTTGTATGAAAATGAAAAATGAAAATGAAAAATAATTATTTCCTTAAAAAGTTTACACAAAATAAGTATCAAGGTTGGGACTTCCTATTAAGTATATAAATACCTGTGCCAGGGAGTCCCGCTCCTCTATAACTGAAGTAGTTATATAAAAGAAAATAGAAACAAATTTATATTTAATAAACTAAAGTATTTGGAAAATGTAGTTAAGTGATGTGCATAAGCATGTATTCGTGCGTGCGTGTGTGTGTGTGTGTGTGTGTGTGTGTGTGTGTGTGTGTGTGTGTGTGTGTGTGTGTGTGTATGTGTATGTGTGTGTGCGTGCGTGCGTGTGTGTGTGTGTGTGTGTGTGTGTGTGTGTGTGTGTGTGTGTGTGTGTGTGTGTGTGTGTGTGTGTAGTTGTTTGTGTCAGACTGTCAGTATAGTTCTTAGTAATAATTATCTTAGTGCCAAATTCTTTCTAGATTCGGTTCTATACACTGTGACAAGAAGTAAGTAAGTAAGTTGTATCAATACCAATTCTGCTTTTCTCTGATTATAAGTATGTTTGTTTATGAAAGTGCTAAATAAATAACTTATTCTGTCATGACAAAACAATGAAAGGTCGACGTACAATTCAGTCTAATAATTGACACCCGCTGGCCTACTTTAACAATTGAAAGTACCAACTAATGGAGCACTGTCGAAGACTGGGACGTATACCTTATACGGGAAATAAATGCTACAGTTACAAAAAACCGCTCCATTTCTTCTCATTGCGAGATTCGACAGCGACATACATTTAAATGGATACCACGCGACGCCATGATGAGGATCCGGGGGCACGGTAGTGCCCCAGCCAAGACAAGGTAAAGGCCACTTACCTCCCATTTCTCGAAACTCATTTTATTTTGCAACCCTCACAAAATCAGTGTGGATGATATTAGCATGTGCTGCAAGCTCATATGCACAGGATAAGGTGACCTTGGCAACCTTATTAATCCCACAAAGTTTTATTTATCACATGTAGCGCCAAGCTTCCTACTCCACACGGCAAGTCTGCACTGCAACCAACCCCACTCCACAAATTCTACATCTTGGCTCTTATCTCGTGGGATCAACTTGATGCGCTTGTCACAATGAAATCACCCAAAGTGTCTCATACCCACGATGGGTCGTGTGGTGTATTACAAATTGTGATGCTGAAAACAGACTCAAGCCGAGAACCCCCGAGAACACCCGAGAAGCGTGAATGTGATCGCTTTCTCGCCGTCTCGTTCTCTTGTTCTCTCGTTTCTCAAGAGAACGAGATGCAAGACTTCTTTTATTCTATACACCGAACGCGGGTCGAGCGCGGCGCGGGTCGGGCGCGGCGCGGGTCGGGCGCGGCGCGGGTCGGCGCAGCGCGGTCGGTAGGTATCTCTCTCATTACCAACGCATTTAACATCTCTCTCACTATATCTCTATCACACAGTGGCGCTGGCCCGCCGCGGGTCCGCGTTGCTACTGCGACGGGCCCGCGGCGGGCCCGACTGTGCGATAGAGACGCCACGCTACTGTGCGAAAGAGATAGAGATACCGCCCGACCCGCGGCGCGCGACCCGCGTTCGGTGTGTGGAGGCCTTAACCACATGCGAATATACTCTAATAGGTGTCACATAATCGCTAAAAGACCTGCACGTTTTATAGCGGAACAGCAAAGGAATATTGTTCACATTCACAGTTTAGGTGTTGTTTGCGTAAGTCTGTGACGATCGATGGCAATTTTTTGTATATCACCCTCAAATATCAAGATGACATAATAAGGAAGCTCTAAAGCTCCATAATTATCACTTGCCCGGCGTAAAAACTTGCCGCGTGCAGAGCGATAGAACCACATTCTGCGCGCGCGCAACACTCCATACAAGTCTGCGATTCTTTACATAAATATTAGGAGGGGCTGTTTTTATGAATTGCGCCTGCTTTGGCCGTTTCTGAATACCAACTCAGTCCAATAAGATAAGGTTGAATCTGAAGAATCATTTCAGTATAAGTACGGAGATATTTTTTCTCGTTAAATCCATAGTGCAGGGTATACAACTTAATACTATACCTCAATCGTACCCCCCCGTCCCCTACCGGCTAAGTAGGCATAACTAGTTACCGAGTAGTAGTCGACCAACTTAGAATGTACTTAGAAAGGCCAACTTTCGTACAAATTCGGCCGACGCAACCATTAGTTGGCGCGCGCGTGTCGATGTAACAGAAAGACAGGCAATTACGGAACCCTACATTGCGTGTGGCCCGACACGCACTTGGCCGATTTTTTTATTATCAGATCAGTAGTTCCCCCTACATACCAACAATACTGTACCACTTTATTCTTTTACTATATAGATATTCATCATCATCCTCCTAGCGTTAATCCCGGTTGTGCCCTAAACGAGCCCGGGGTCCGCTTTTACTATAGATACTAAATTATTAATTTAATTATATATCAAAGGCGCAACGCCCGCTCCTATTAAAAGCAAGGGCCGCGATTCCGTTTGTCTGACAGAAAGGTCATCCCTGGGATATCGCTAATGTTTCATGTCTCTGTCATCTAATCTGTGTCATACAGATTTTTAAAGGCTGAGACATGTTACTGGGGATCCCAGTGGCATGCCAAGTAAGTCATATTTTTACACGACCTAAAAAGGGGTGTATCGTTTTCATCGTTCGTGTAGGTATATGTACGTATATATGTATGTATGTATGTATGTATGTAAGCACTTTATTGTACACAATAACAGGTTAAAGAATATACATGTCAAAAAATAGATCAAAGTACAAAGGCGAACTTATCCCTATAAGGGATCTCTTCCAGCTAACCTTTGGGCTATTGAGAGGAAGGTAAAAACAAAACCTAATAGGTATCAACTCTAGAAAAATAAAAACATGCCAATACATATATAAATACACAATACAAAATATAATACACCCTATCATATGTAATATATATCGCAAATATACAATAAATAAATAAATACTGTATTCAACCAATTCACAAATCATTGGAAAGCCACAACTTCTTCAAATTCATCTTAACTGACGCAACAGACCACGACTGTCTCAGCGACAAAGGCAACTCATTCCACAACTTAACAGCGCGCGCGGTAAAAGATCAGGGGACCGATTTTTGACTTTCGAGCGCTCGAAAATCAAATAAAAGTAACGTTTCGTACAAATATGTTTACTTATAGTGTCAAAATGGCAGGCACTTACATTCTACCAATAGAATTGATTACGAGGGGTCAATACCACTCGTTTTTAAATTTTCTATCGCTATTTAAAAGGGCATTTCATAATTTATGTCAGTTTTCGAGTGAAAGAGTCGAGCGCTCGAAAGTCAAAAATCGGTCCCCAGGCGTCTTTTTAGACGGTACAGCAAGAGTAAGGTTAGCAGTACGTATGTGGGCGAGTTACTTTATTCCACCAGAATTACCAACCATCTTATAACCGATTGAATTATGGAAGATATCTTTAGAATCCTCAAGTTATCCTGGGTAACATGGGTTACTAATACTAGATGAGAAGTCGGCTCATCATCTTCCTTCTAGCATTATTCCCGGTTGTGCCCTAAAGGAGCCCTTGGCCCGTTTGACACCTAATCCCAAGATTTAGCATAGGCATTAGTTTTTACGAAAGCGCCTGCCATCTGACCTTCCAACCCAGAAGGAAAATTAGACCTTATTGGGCGATTAGACCGGCTTCCGCACGATTTTTTCCTTCACCGAAATGTGTGAAGAGGAATAGGAAAATCTATTTCAAAATTGTTAAAAGCGCGGACAGTTGGTGAATAATCGCCAGACCTTATTTTGTACGAATAACCTATAGTACCAACTCGAGCTGGAATCGTAACCGCCTCCACAATCTTAGGCAACAGTATACTAAAACGTCAACTACTTAGCGAAACTATATTATTTCCGGCATTATAATAGCGTGTATTATGGTTTAACTACAATAATACAGTTCAGCGAAACGTCTGACACTTGCACAATGCCCTAGTTACGTAGCATAGTGCTTTAGCTACCTCTTTTGTCTATCTGTGACTATATGTAGACCCCCTTAACTCCTTCGTCGTCTGCGAAGCGCGCGGGTGCGGGAGTATGACGATAACGGGGCGCGAACGGCTCCTACACGTCGCCCGCGCCCCGTTATCGTCATACCACACTACATACTACTACACGTCATACTACACCCGCGCGCCTTGCAGGTGAGGAGGGCCAAGTCTAAATCTTTTTAGATAACTTCAAAAAAGGAGCCGATTTTATGTGCCAGTGTATATTTCTTTTTTGTAGTTTTCAGGTAGGTAAGTAATATATTTTTTTTTAGTTTTAATTTTTTTTGGGGCTCTCACTGAAAATCAGCGCCACGGCGTCCGTGACAGCATGCTGAATGAGTGTCCTGTTTTTTATTTATTGTTAAATTTGTTCCTATATTTTATCATAATATGTTTTTTTAATTTGTGTGCTTTATAACAGCCGACCCGACCGCGCGGAAGATCACCCATGCGATAGACAGACCAGACCAAATCTGCTGTAGGTGGTCAATTGTTTGAGTGTAACAGATAGGCCGAGAATAGATCGAAATGGCAAGAAATCGTGAGGCGAGTGACATCTGCTCGCCACTCATAACGACCACGCCCGTTCTGACAAGAACGTATCGACCAAGGAGAAGAAATGCTTAATTAATAAATCCTTATTCTAATCAGGTAGGGTCATAACTTGTATTTTTTACATGTGACTAATCAGGACTTTCAGGAGAAGGGTCCTAAGCTGACAATTGGGTGCCTCATGTTAAAATGTATAAATAGTACATTACTGCGAAGGGCGGGAAGTAAGGGGCTGCCGGCCGAGTACATATAGACAGCCGAGCGTAGCAAGGTAGGATAGTTAAAAAAAAAACAATTATTTTCAACAAGGTTTTTTTTTACATTTAGTGTTCGTTTCCCCCTTTTAAGTTAAACACTTGTATTAGGAGGAAACGCTCTTTCATACAGGTGGTAACTGCATGTTAAAAATAAGAGGAAAGTTTATTTTCCGCTTACTGCTAAATCTATATATCTTATTTGATTAGGCATAGGTACTAGTTTTACGAAAGCGACTGCCATCTGACTTTCCAACCCAGGAAAAACTAGACCTTATTGGGATTAGACCAGTTTCCTCACGATGTTTTCCTTCACCGAAAAGCTAACGGTAAATATTTCGTACATAACTTTCGAAAAACTCATTGGTACGAGCCGGGATTCGAACCCACTATACTTAGATTGGAAAAGTCTTCCGTTGTTATTAAGGTTATAGTTATGAGGCTGGCAACCCCTTTTCATGCCGAGGTATGTAAAGTGCTTCTCTCAAACATGCAATGAAATAAATCAAAAAAAAACTACAAGAAATTAAACTAAAAATGTTCATGGCTGAATACCGTGATCCTGTGCCACAAATTGTGGAATGGAAATTAAAAAAGACCATCTTGCAGGCCTATCTCGATTGATCTCTCGTCTCGCTCCGCCCGAAACGTGACACTTCTAAGCCCATTATGAAGAACACAACTTCAATATTTCATTGCATGTTTGAGAAAATAGTATTTACTGGATAGGATACCATCAAATTAGAACAACAATAAATTAAACGATATACCAAAAACAAATGTTAAACAGATTTTAAAATGTTTCGACAATCGCTGTTCCGGCACATCACTAGCGCCTTACGAGACCCGCGGGGGCGCGGACGCTATCCCATCACTATTCACTCTCTCAAGACCGCCGTCAAGCGCGCACGCCTGCGCCACTCATTTTATTCTATCAAATTATTACCGGCCGCGGCTTTCATTGAAGAACCAAGATTACACTTTTATAAATTTGGAGTCAGATTTTCATTCATCCATCTCCGCAAGGAACATTGGTGACCCCGACGTGATACTACGGCGAAAATATATAAGACCGAAGAAATATTGAAGTGACACAACACCTCGGTGGCCATTGGAACCTGTTACGCCACGTCTGCTTTGTTGGAGTTATTGTGCACTACGTTCGATCGCCAATCGGAAAGGCTAGAAGATCACAACTGAAGACTTGTAATGGAGAGGATATAATAAAGATTGGTATTCAGCTTGAAGCCAGCCGACATCCGCGCCGCAGCTACAGCTTAGCCAGAAAAGTGCCCAGTCATATCCTTTTCAAATTCCTCCTGCAGTGACTGATATTGCCTTTTGTATGCCTAATTAGCATTGCCACTTCTTTTTTTTTGTTTATCGCAACTATTTATGCATAGCCGCGCAGCCCATTTGTTTTATTGCTAAACGCTAATGAGTACCTACGCTATTTTACAATAGATAAGTTCACATCCACGCACGTAAATCATTGCACGATTACAATTGCTTTTGCTGTTAATTTCCCTTTGAAGTGCAAATAAAACCAAGTCTTTATTTTCAATAGTGCAAAATCATCTTTTAACTTCGGCTTTAAACTATTTACTTAATGATAATCATCGTCATCATTCTATCGTAGCACGATTACAGCTTCCCAAATTGTCAATCCATTTTTGTGTAGGTAATACTTAATTGTAAATTTGCGTTCCAGCTGCTAGCCGCGCTGGCGCCTTTGTTCTCGAACGTTCCTTATCTGCGCCGGCGGCCGAGTGGGTACCTACCTGTTGTTTGGGACGTAAGCTGATTAAAGTTACGTATCGTTTTATTTTATTTTGTGACAATCGTGCATTTTACACATTTAATACTTGGTTCAATCATTGTAGTGTGTCTATTTCGTAACCAATATGTCTAGAAGTGGTGACCAAGCTCCCAAAACGCCTTTGGAAGGCATGTTAAAATTAAATATTCCACAATCGAGTTCTACTCATGATTTAAAGGATTTAAATGCTAAACGAAGTTCTATAAAGGGACGCATTACGAAGTATAGGAGCTTCTTAAGTACGTATCTTGAATCTGAATCTATTTTGCGAACAGATTATTACATGGTTAATCAGAGATTTGACCGATTTCGCGAAATGCTTTCACAGTTTGACGAGTTGCAGTCTGAAATAGAATCCATAAATCAAAATAATTTGGACAGTGAACTGGATGTCAGAGAAAGTATCGAGTCGGATATTTCCTTGCTCATAGCAAAGACTCAATGTTTTCTCGAGAAACACGAACCGAAATTCAAAGCGAATCGGTCGGAAAGCGGGGATTCTAATTCAAACTGTCGCAATTCTTGCAATCAAAACTATAGTTCCATGGGTTTTAAACTGCCAACTATAAAAATTTCGAATTTTGATGGATCTTTTTATAGATGGCTCGAGTTTCGAGACACATTTACTTCTCTTATTCACAACAATGACAAAATTGAACCAATTCATAAATTTTATTATTTGAGCTCTTACCTTGAAGGTGAAGCTTCTCGTGTCGTCAGCAACTTAGAGGTTAGCTCGGCTAACTACAAAGAGGCTTGGAGTCTCCTATGTGAGAGATATAACAATGAAAAACAGCTGATTAGCAACCATTTGCATTCTTTGTTTAACATTCAGCCAGTACAGCGAGATTCAGCTAGAGGTTTACGATACATCATTGATCATGTTTCTAAAAATTTGCGCGCGCTCAATACGCTGGGTGAGAAAACTGAGTCATGGGACTCGTTGATCATATATTTGGTCGCAGCAAAACTTGACAGCCTCACTAGCATTAAGTGGGAAGAATGTAAAAATAACTTTACTAAAAGTCCTTCTTTAAATGATTTCTTTCAATTTTTGAAAGGTCGTTCGGATGTTCTAGAATCCATTCATCATAATAAGCCCGAACGTCAAAGCTATCATAAAGGCGAATCATACCCGTCGACATCTTATCATAAAACTGAAAAATCTCACATGAAATCGTTTGCAGTTTCAGCTTCTTCTGCATCCTCGGCCGTGGCTTGTGTCCTGTGCAATGGCAGTCATCGCCTGTACGACTGCGCTTCTTTCTTGGGCAAGCCCGTTGACGAGCGCATTGCTGAAGCGCTGCGCTTGAAGTTATGCTTCAACTGTCTGCGCAAAGGCCACTCTTCTCGTCAATGCAGGTTAGGTCCTTGTTCTTCTTGTCAAGGGCGACACAATTCTTTGTTACACAAAGAGCATTCTCAGGCTGTAAGTACATCTGGTACACACGCAATTATAACTACTGCTGAGGGTGAGGTCGAGGGGGAACCTGATGACCATGTTATAAGTATGTCAGTCACATCTAACAACAATGTTTTACTTTCAACCGCGTTAGTTGAAGTATGTAATCCAAGCACAAATAAACGCGTTACAATAAGAGCTTTGCTAGACAGCGGGAGTCAAACGTCTCTTATAACAAACAAGGTTAAAAATGAATTAAACTTGACTCCTCAGCCAACCAAAATCGATATTGTAGGTGTAGGTAATCAACCTCTTTCTAATGCTTTGCAACGTTGTGTTTTGAATTTGAGGTCAACGCAAAATGATTTTGAAACAGATATTTCGTGCCTCGTACTACCAAAGATTTCAAGTAATTTGCCGAACAAAACGTTTGATGCTTCATTAATAAATTTGCCTAGTAATATTCAACTAGCTGATCCATTGTTCAATAAGAGTGCACCTGTTGATATGCTTATAGGTGCCGACTTGTTTTGGAATTTGATTGAATCCGACAAAATTGTACTTGGCCAAAACCAACCCACAGTGCTGAAGTCCAAGCTGGGTTGGATACTGTCAGGCCCATTTACAGCAAGTAAAAAATCCCTTGTAAACACGGTGCAATGCCATCATCTTGTTCTTGGTCCAAACAATGACCCTTTATCAAACGAATCACTGAATAATGAACTAACAAAATTTTGGGCGTTAGAGCAAATTCCTCAGAAAAATAAGCACTTAACCGATGAGGAGATTGAATGCGAAAGCCATTTTGTAAACCATACGTACCGCGATGAAGAGGGTCGTTTCCATGTCAGGTTGCCTCTGGTGGCACAGCCTGATTCTTTAGGTAATTCTTTTAATCTAGCAAAAAGGCAATTCCTATCGCTTGAAAAAAGGCTTGCACGAGACCCAAACCTTAAAAATATGTACTCACGTTTTATACAGGAATATGCTGAATTAGGACATTTATCACAATCCGCTAAATTGATTCCAGACCAGTCTTATATGATCCCGCACCACCCTATATTACGACCATCTAGTGAATCCACGAAGTTGCGTGTCGTCTTTAATGGAAGCGCCAAAACAACGTCCGGTTACTCCCTAAACGATTTACAAAATGCAGGTCCTCATATTCAAGATTCACTATTTAATATATTACTTAGATTTCGTCAATATTCCTATGTACTCTCAGGCGATATCGAAAAAATGTACAGAATGGTACAAATTCAAGACTGTGATCGGGATTTACAAATGATTTTATGGCGTGATCATAACACAGAACCTATAAAGTCGTTAAGACTCCACACTGTCACATACGGTCTAACCAGTTCAAGTTTTTTAAGCACTCGTTGTTTGTGGCAGCTCGGTGAAGACTGCGGCGATAATAAAATAAAAACTATTATTCAAAACGACTTTGTAGTTGATGATCTATTAACCGGAAGTGACAGTCAAGACGAATTATTATATATTAAGAGGTCGGTTGAAAAGGCACTGCTTGCTGGATGTTTCAATCTCCGGAAATATAGGTCAAATGTGCCATCTATTTTGATAGAACATGAAAATACGCGAAAAAATCTTATTATTAGTTCGTCATCACATACGCTAGGCGTAGGATGGAATCCTAATGAGGATTTTATACATTTTCCAACGAATTATGACAATAAGCCCAAAATCACCAAACGTATTATACTATCCGAATCATGTAAGGTTTTTGATCCGCTCGGAATGTTATGTATTTTTACAATAAAACCAAAGATTTTAATACAAAAATTATGGATTGAAAAAGTTGGCTGGGACGAACCCGTGCCTAATGATATCAGTCAGTCATGGCTATTGTTTCTCGATAGCATGAAACATCTTCATGAATTGCGCATTCCAAGGCATGTTTTATGTAAGGAACCCAGTAATATAGAATTACATTGCTTCTGCGACGCCTCGCAAAAGGCATATGCAGCCTGCATTTATTTAAAATCCACTGATAAGCAAGGTGTCGTTACAGTAAAATTGCTATGTGCGAAAGCTAGAGTTTGCACGGTTAAACCAACCACTATACCCAGATCGGAGCTGTGTGCATGTCTTCTAGGCGCGCAGCTCGCGGACGCCGTGGAACGCGCCCTGCGCTGTGTGATCACTCGCAAGGTTTACTGGAGTGACTCGTCAATTGTGTTAGCTTGGTTAGGTACGAGGTACG
Organism: Epinotia ramella; assembly: GCA_947578815.1. Taxonomy (NCBI): domain Eukaryota; kingdom Metazoa; phylum Arthropoda; class Insecta; order Lepidoptera; family Tortricidae; genus Epinotia; species Epinotia ramella. Next base: position 1,819,864 of record OX388214.1, read on the forward strand.
ACAAACTAAAGACCTTTGTAGCCAATAGGGTTGCGACAATTTTAGAGCTTACTAACTGCTCTGAATGGCGTCATGTTCCCACTCACCTCAACCCAGCTGACTTAGCTTCACGCGGCGTAGACGCAATAAAAAATAATAATTTAGACATGTGGTGGACTGGCCCTACGTTTTTACTTCAACATGAATCTATGTGGCCATCTTCCGATTTTAATTTGGTTAAAAATATAAATGAGTTACCTGAAGTCAAAGTCCACGTTAGCACTTTAAACGAAAATGAAGACAGTAAACAAACGTTAGTTAATTTTAATCGATACTCAAAATTACAATTCATTCAGCGTGCATTTGCGTACCTGCTTCGATTTATGTATAATTGTAGAAATGTTAATGATAAAAAGACAGGTCCCTTACAGCCTGATGAACTTGCTCATTCTTTTCGAAAACTTCTATATTTATCTCAGGCTGACAGTTTTAAGAAAGAGATCAACACTCTTCTTTCAAAGGGAGTGCTTAATTCTAAAAGTCAGTTAATTTCACTAAACCCATTTCTGGACAGTGAAAACATATTAAGAGTCGGTGGACGCTTAACGTTATCTTGCTATCCCTTTGACACGCGTCATCAAATGATACTTCACGCCAAACACAGGCTTACCAAATTGTTGTTCCAACAAGAACATTTGCGTCTTCTTCACGCTGGTCCACAGCTATTGCTTTATTCCGTAAGAGGGTCTGTATGGCCTATCGCTGGTCGAGACTTGGCTCGCACTACATCGAGGCAATGTGTTACGTGTAGAAGAGTGCGAGGCGAGACACTGAGTCCAATTATGGGTTCATTACCTGAGCAGCGTGTAAATCCTGGATTTCCTTTTGCTAGTGCAGCTGTTGATTTTGCTGGACCATTTTTAATTACCGATCGAAAGGGAAGGGGATGTAAAATAACGAAATGTTATCTTTGTTTATTCGTATGCCTTAGGTATAAGTGTTTGCATTTAGAGGCCGTCAGTGAGCTCTCAAAGAATGCATTTATTTTAGCTTTGCGTCGTTTTATCTCTCGCAGAGGAAAACCTTCAGAATTCTTTTGCAACAATGGTCGTAACTTTGTCGCAGCCGCAAAAGAAATAGGAGACTTTTTGATATCTAGTGCTGACGACGTACGTGAGTTTTCTTCCGGAGAAGGTATTAAATTCAATTTTCAGCCAGCTTACTCCCCGCACTTTGGTGGACTCGTCGAATCTTGTGTCCGTTCAGCCAAGCATCATGTTAAACGTACGTTAGGACAAACTCATTTAACTTTTGAAGAGCTGGCAACTCTATTTAGTCAAATTGAGGCAATTCTCAACAGTCGCCCTATATGCCCTTTATCACCTAGTCCTGATGACTTCCATCCCCTAACTCCTGGGCACTTTCTAATAGGAAGACCATTGACGTCCTTACCTTCGCCGGATTTGGAGAAGACCGGCTTTAATAAAACTGATCGATTCCAGCGGTTGGAGTCATTCCGTCAACATTTTTGGAAACGGTGGCAGTTGGAGTATGTAACTAATCTCCAACAGAGACACAAATGGCGAGTTCCTAGCACACCTCTGCAGCCTGGAGACTTGGTTCTCATGAAAGAAGAAAATGCTCCACCCATGCAATGGAAGTTGGGGCGCATTATTTCTCTGTTCCCAGGCAAGGACGGAGTGGCACGTGTGGCCGAGGTGAAAACCACAACTGGGACTTACCGGCGAGGCATCAAGTACCTGTGTCCCTTGCTCGAGCCAGCAGTGGACACCACATTGGAAGCAGGAGCTTCCAAGGCCCCGGAGGATGTTCCGGCACATCACTAGCGCCTTACGAGACCCGCGGGGGCGCGGACGCTATCCCATCACTATTCACTCTCTCAAGACCGCCGTCAAGCGCGCACGCCTGCGCCACTCATTTTATTCTATCAAATTATTACCGGCCGCGGCTTTCATTGAAGAACCAAGATTACACTTTTATAAATTTGGAGTCAGATTTTCATTCATCCATCTCCGCAAGGAACAATCGCTATTATTTATCGACTAAACGATAATTAAACGCTGCAATCCGAATTCTTAACATGTTTTAATGAACAATACAGTGTAAGTATGACAAGTGACAACTATACAGGGTGGAAAAATCGAATGCAACGTGGATGGCAACTACCTTAAATATTGTAAATAGCACATTATGTGTAAAGGAAACATTCCTTTGTTTTTAAAAACAATAAATTCTGCATTTAAGGTTTTATGAAAAATCGCTTGCTTCAGTCGGGACTCGAACCGGTTTAGTTTTTAGTTTTCAGTTTTCATGGCACTCCGTTATTTTGATTGTATTTGTCATTTAGAGAAAAATTAACCTTATCAGTTACCCTTTCAATCTGCATCATAAAATAGAGCACGTTATTTTTTGTCACATTTGACCGGTTCGAGTCCCGACTAAGGCAAGCGATTTTTCATAAATCCTTAAATGCAGAATTTATTGTTTTTAAAAACAAAGGAATGTTTCCTTTACACAGAATGTGCTATTTACAATATTTAAGGTAGTTGCCATCCATGTTGCATTCGATTTTTCCACCCGGTATATTTATATACATACTTAACCCAATTTTAAATATCAAATGATTCCGTGGACGAGTTCTGTAAAAATCGTTGATATGTTTGCTGTTGGTTTTTGGCATCCGCATGCCGCATGCTTAAACTGGTTGGTTTGCTTATCGTAGCTGTGGCCAATTAATGAAGTATATTGAATGACTCCCGTCCAGATCATCCAAAGCGATTATAGTGTAACATAACAGAAAGCCCAGTTAGCAATAATTCATTTACCATTGCTACATCGCATCCGCTAAAAGTTATCGCGGCTGCATTGCGATCATTCCTTGCCCAACCTCTTAAAGTGTCCTCCCGAAGCATTAGACATACCACAGTAGATAATACTATGGCTACAAGCAGTAAAATAAATCCATACAAACATCCAACGCGCCGCACTCACACAGACACGTGTCGACACAGAAAACTTGAGTGCAAGTCGGGGTAGTCGGCGGCACATCAGCCCACGTGCCGCCCGTGCGCCTCATAGAACTGGTTTTTAAAGAAGCGCATATCTAGAAAGGTCTTAAGGGGCGCTAATTGAACCGCTTTAGCTAATATATTTACCGTGGACATACCGAGGCAAGTAGGTTTGCCTAGGGAAGTAATAAGTCGAAGTGGTTTAGCTAAAACAATTTGATAATCGCACCTTACGTAAACTATTACGTCTGCGTGTCTGGATAGCCCAGTTTATACCTAAATCGGACGAGATACAAGTATGTGAGTAGGCAGCGGACGCGTTATGGATTGGATGTATAAAGAGCTGATATTGTCTATTGCATTAGAAAAAAGAAAATAATTTATTCGTGCAAAAACATACATAAATAAAAGTGTAACAAACCTTATCTGAATACACATTATTTTTAGTAATTTGCACTCTTGCACTCAGTTTAATGTCACGGAGCTAGCCAGAGAAATGCTAATTTTCAGTGAAGCCAGCATTTGGACTAGATGGCGTGGCACTGAGAGAGTAGTCTATATTAATAAAATAAACACAAAATCTATAAACCAAAACTAAACATAAAAACCAAAACAAAACAAATAAAAAAATTACTCTTTTACGCTTAAGCTCTAATGTGTGGGTGTATACTACATAATATATTGTGTTTATTGAAGTTGCAATATTATAATAAGACTGTGTGTGAGTGTGTGTTTGTGTGAGTCAGCAGATAAAAGTGCGCGGAAATATTATGTAAATGTGTGCATGGCTCCCTAAGTACTACATTTTCTGCTTATCAATAAAAAAAAAATCGAAGGGACATTTTAAAAGAGGCGATTGGAGTTTCGTATTGGTAGCGGCAAATCATTCCAACACTTGTTTATTGTTTATTGTTAATGTTTATTCAAATGGGCTTTCTAGGATAGGGTACTACTAGCACTTTTGCAAGTCAAAAACTGATTCTACCTTTATGTAATACTTGTATTAGTTACATTTGGTGGTGGTACCAGGTGGTGGTCATGCAGAAGCTTCCAGGCATCTTTGTCTTCTATGTATTGGCTAATTGTGTAATAAGCTTTCTTTAACAAAGTTGATTTTACATGACTCTTGAATTTACCTTCTGCGAACCCAGTGATTTCCTTAGGGATTTTATTATAAAACCGTATAGTTTCCTAAGAAAGATTTTTTATTTGTTTTAGATATATTTATTGGTGGCAGCAAAACTAATGCTACCACGAAAGGCAACCTTGCGGTGTGTATGACTTGCAAGTCGTGATGCGTGTCTTACAGCGCGCTGAGAGAAGAAGCATTAGATAATGGGGATCCGAATCGCTAAAATTAAAAGCAAATTTTCAAGAAGGTTTAATAAAATGCGATTTCCATTGATTACATTTTTCGTCTTGGTCGTATCATCGTGTCTGTCTGAGGGTGGTGGTCCCTTAGTGGGTGGTGACGCTACCTGTGAAGCTGAAGATCCTGGGTTCGAATCCCGGTTAGGGCAAATATTTGTGTGATGAGCATGAATATTTGTTTCTGGGTCTTGCATGATTTCTATGTATATAAAGTATTTATATCTATTCAATATATCGTTGTCTATATAGTTTCCATAACATAAGACTCATTGAGCTTACTATGGGAGTAGTTCGCTTTCTGTTAGATTGTCCCTTCATATTTATTATATTACTATTATAAGGCCGTTGTTTCACTAAATTAATTTTGAAACAAAAACCTATCGCTCGCCGGACCCGAAACGTAATAATTGGATAACAAGGAACACAATATGTCATTGCATAGTTTTCGAAAAAGCGTTTTATTTTTTACAATAGCTGTGAGGGTATCTATCAGCTCTCTGCCATCCAGAGTAGCTTTCATACAGGGCGTGCAGGTTCCGCACATACCGTACACCACACTTGACATTATAAATACCCTGCTTTCCTTCTTGCGGCCACTTTCTTTGCCCGCCTCGCTTGCGACACATCGAGGAAAATGTCACGAATATGTTGTGTAAGTTTATTTATCATCCCGTTAATTAGAACAGTTGGTTAACCAGGAAGGCTATTGAAATTAGCTGATTAATGGTGTTGTCCAACATTCCACTGATGGTATTGGAATTCTTAAGGTACAATTAGAGTTAAGTAGTTTGCTTTTACCACGATTATAAATCTCAGTAGCCCACTCTAAAACTTTAGATTAATTTCAATTTACGAAATATCTTCATCATCCATTTGATTGAATTGCGTGTTCAACTATTGATAAAAAGACAACGAGGCGATCGCGAATCCGGGACTTCTGGCGTAAAATGTGATGGCATGAATATTTATGACGATTCTTATTTTTCCAGATACGAGTACTTCTACTCCTGAGCGTCAACAAAGCATTTTCCGCTGAACACACAAAACGCAGCCTCGTGAACTCTCTGACAGTCCCCGCCGGCTTCCCAGCTCGCCACTCGGTCACCGAGCTCCACAACCGAGTAGCTATACCCATCCCCCAGCCCATACCCATATCCATCCCTCGCCCTGTCCCGTACCCAGTAGGCGTTGGTGTACCCGTTGACCATCCCAGACCAGTGCCAGTGATCGTACCCCATCCAGTCGCGCATATAATATTGAGGCCTATAGCGGTTCCCGTTGACAGGCCGTTCCCGTATCCCGTTGCTCATCCAGTTCCAGTTACCATCACGCAAGGGGTACACATTCCTGTTCCGCAGCCGTACGCGGTTGGCGTGCCGGCGCCGGTAGCTATACGAGTGCCGCAACCTGTTCCGGTGGCTGTCAATCCGATTGGTCCGGTGTTGGCCCAACCGGTGCAACAGATTGTGCGACCGGTAGCGCAGTATGGAGGAGTCTTGGAGGCACATGGTCAGTCGATAGTGCATCCGTACTGACTGGCGGATAAAAGGTTATCTCGACTTCGCATCAGAAGATATCATTAAGTATGAAGGTCTTTATAATATGTATGATAAGGCCGGTATCGACTGCAAAGGAAAGACTAGCATTTACCACCTAGAAATTAACTATCTTTATGTATTTGGTATGTATGTGTATGTAAATGTTGAAGAAAAGAGTATAGATACAATTATACATAATTTAGATTAGAGTGCCTTAATTTTGTAACAATGTTACTGAGTTCTATAATGACAATGGTAGTGACATCTGCGCTTTAAGTACTTTGTCAGTCTAAATAGAACCACGTGTGTAACTAGGATAAATATAAGCGATTTTACTGTATATATTAATAAGAATATAGATAACAGTGCATCCTTCGGTGTTAGGTAGGTAGGGTGAATATCTCACACGTGCCAACTAAATACCGTTAGTTCAAGTGAAATCGGACCCTTGGAAAACGTCTTTTGAGAAATCGGCAGACATGGATGCTCGGCGCATTGTTTAGGCCATAAGGCACCGGCGAAGATCTGTAAGTGCAGCGTTTGGTGTGAATGCAGTTTGTAGACTAGATGCAATTTATAGATAAAGCTACGGTAGCCTAGTGGTTCAGGCATGCGGGTGTCAAGCGGTGGTCGTGGTTTCGAATCCCGGCTTGTAACAACGAGTTTTTCGGAGCTTTATGAACGGAATATTTACCGTTAGCTTTTAGGCGAAAGAGAACATCGTGAGGACACCGGTCTAATTCCAATAAGGTCTAGTTTTCCCTCTGGGTTGAAAGGTCAGAGAGCAGTCGCTTTCGTAAAACTAGTGCCTATGCCAAATCTTGGGATTAGATGTCAAAGCGGACCCCAGGGTCCTTTAGGGTACCACCGGGAATAACGCTAGGAGGATTATGATGCAATACAAACGATCGATCGATCGATCGATTTGTATACAAAGGACTGGCATTCTCAACGCTTGCCGAGAATCTCAATGCTAACCAGTATAAGTTGGACCGCTCATGTCGTATAATGGTTCGGAATCTTGGGATCAAGTTATGTTGGAGAGAGAATACAAATAAGTTGCGAATGGTGTAGATGTAAGTTCAACCTTGTGTTGATAACCTTGTCTACACGTGAGATAACTCTGATAAGAATGTACCTATTCATACCAAATATATGTAAGTGTGCATAATGTTTTGACATAATGATGCATTGTTTGTGTGCAAGTCTGTTTCTTTGAATTGTTTTGTTTTGCAAAACTGTATACCTAGTACCTACTACATACTAATCCAGACCTTAAATTTGATATGCGCATAGTAGGTAATAGTAATGTCTGAGATAGTTAAAGAGAGCTTTAATTGTTGTATAACTTATGTAGTACCTATAATAAAAGTTACAAACATTGTTTTGTTTTTATTTTCAAATACCTACTAACTTCGTCTGTGATGACGTCATATTTGACAAGGGTTTTGTCGAACGACAAACCAGCGTTTTTAATGCACGCCGCACGCCCACATTGAGCGGACCGAGCGGACATAGGCCGTATAGAGTCTGGCCAGGTGTAAATGTGCCTTTTTTACATGGCAACAGTAATATCATTGTCAAATGTGTCAAACGTAAATGTATATTATGATGTCCTTATCGTCATACTTGATATTATTATTATTATTATCTCTTTATTTATGTTTTATCTTAAGTTAGGTTTGTACAATAATTATATATAAAAAGTAAAATATAAAACTATACATACAAAACATAAAATCATTATAAAATCCTAACCTAGGGTGCAGCCGGCAGCGAGGCGGGGCCTAAGCCACCGGCGGTCAGGGCGACAGAGACGGGAACCTCCTGACTATCCGCGCAGTATCCAGGAGTACCGCCTTCTGTAGGTATCTGACCTTTGATCCAGCCATCTAGCGTGAGCCTCTTGAGATGATGGTCGAGACTCTTCGCTATTAAGCCGTTCGCCGAAACGACTATCGGGACGATGATCGTCGAATCAACATCCCACATGGCGGTTACCTCGTGAGCCAGGTCTAGGTACTTGCTGGCTTTGTCCTTCTCGGCCTTCACGAGGTTCTCGTCATGGGGGATGGTGATGTCGACGAGCACTGCCTGGCGTTTCGATCGATCTGTCAGCACGATATCAGGCCTATTGGCAAGAATAGTCCTGTCCGTGATGACAGATCGATCCCAATAGAGCGTGGCACGACCATTTTCGAGAACTGGCGCAGGTGTGTACTTATAGTAAGGCACTTCGGAGGCCACAAGACCGTATAGCAGAGCAAGTTGCTGGTGAATAATTCTGGCTACAAGGTTATGTCTGTGCAAGTACTCGCCGTTAGCAAGATGACCACAACCGGAGATAATATGCCTGAGTCGACGAAATGTCGACCGTACCGTCCTTCAGGATATACCTCCGGTAATTGTTCGTCATGATAACTTCGTCCGCAATTGCACAGACAAAACCAGTTCACCGACGCGAGCAGATCTACATCGGGCCCTGTGAGGGCCTTGTAGAACCGCCCGTGTAGCTCCTTGCTCCTCCATACCGCCCTTATTATTATTATTATTAACAGACAACAAATTGGTCCAAAATTATAAACTTATCCTAACCTAACCTAGGTGTCATTGACAAATTGGCGCATGATGGCGGTGTTGGTGTTATACCTAACCGCCACTGTGTTCAGAATGGGGTTGGAGCTGACCCATACCCTGCTTAGCAACGCTGCGAGTCTTTTTCGCACAATGGCATAAAAGTCATCAGTGCGAGACTGCGCAAACATTCCTGAGGCACTGCAGAATCGGGGCAGCCCCAACAGCATCCTGAAGCCATTATTATACTGGACTGGTGATATGGTAACTAAGAAAGTAACTGTTCCAAAATAAATTTGGTTTTTGCTTTAGATAATTTAGGGGTGGCTTACTGCTAATATTTATTCACATTGGAGAATATCATAAAATCATATATAAATATATAATATTATTAAATTAAATATTATGTCTAGTCATTTTTTTCATTTTGGGAACTGATGGTTTTCAATATTCTTCTTAAATATTAAGTAGAATGAAGTTTGAGTTTTATTTCATATAATTTTATTTCCTTCAGCTTGATCAGTTGCATTGTGTGAATTGAAGAAAAATAATAATAATTATAAATAAAATAAAAATTTGGGACGACCTAGTCCGAAACTAAGCAAAGCTTGTACTATGGGTATTAGACGACGATATACATACTTGTATAGATAAATAAATACTTAAATACATAGAAAACACTACAGTATCATTATTATTTTTATCGCGTTATAGTAGAGTACTCGTATTGCAAAACGCTGTCTGTTTTTTTTAATTTGCCGCTCTTTTCTAGGGTCATCTTTCACTAGCCATACTACAAGATAAAAAAGAGACGTCATAAACCTAACCGAGCTGTGGCTCGTGTACCTACTGGAGTAGCTACTGTTGTTATATTGTATTCTACATGATTATCTGATTATTTGTAGTTTTAAAGGCAAAGCAAATCTTAGTATTTTTCTTCTTTAGTTTCCATCTTATCAGGGTACTTATGTCATTATTCTGAACGCGTGAAATGGACTTACAGCCTCATAAACCTGGCTTAGCAGTTTTATAATAATGACATACCTATGCGTATAATAATGACATGCATGCTTAAATTATGATACTAAAAAACACAAAAGCCACAGAAAGTCAGGATTAACTATAAAAAATCATAAAAACAGATTATGTTTTTACAAATCAGTTTATATTAAATTTTACAATGGGTTTACTTCTTTCGTCATGTTAGCTACATGTTGTAAAATTGAAATTCGTTTAATCATGTGCAATTAATGAAATTATGTTGTTACTACGTACAACGGAACGTATATATAAAAAGTCATTGTGTGCGATACGTTGTACAGCCCTAGCTAGACCTCCGCAGGAGGTTACCATATGCCGGCTGTACACACTGGGCCAACGTTCGCGCGTGAGCAGCTATGCGTTAGAGGGAGAGGGCTATAACTCGATCTCTTTGGTTTACTTACATAGCTGCCTCCTGCTCACGCGCCAACGTTGGCCCAATGTGTACAGCCGGCAGATAAGAATCGTTTCGCGCCAAAATGACAGGCCTGGTGCAAGTGAGAGCGTAATGTAAGTCTGTATTTGTAGGTCGTTTTTCCAGTAAGAAAAAAAAACCCTTTGTAATCCACTTAAACAGCTCATAAACGCCACACACGTATAATCAAATTTCGTGTATCCGTTATCAAAGCTAATCCGATGTATCGACTGATAGCATATCGAGTTCGTGATTATCACTCGCCGGAACGGCTGTCAACGCGCGCGCGCACAGTTGAAGCAAAAATAATCCTGCGGAGAATAGTGCACAGGTGGAACAATGTATAAACGTGAGTGTTACTTTAATACGACGCGCCCTTGTGCGAAAAATAGTGTTTTCTTCGCGTTGTTGAAGATTTTCGATGGCACTGCTGTTTGCGAATATTTTTGATGCCTATTTATTTGAACAGATTCATGCATTGAAGTGTTTTTATTATAAACATGTGGTTTTAAAGTAGGTACTTAAGTGTGAAATATTTACCTGTACAAAACGATTCGGATAGTTACCTAACTACGTCGTTTACAGACTAAATTTGCGATAACAGTTACGATGTAGTAATTAATCACCATACGATTATTATTATTGATTGGTGAAAATATTCTGAAACTATACGTCTTTTCTAGTTCTGCTTTCAGTGACAAAATGACAAGACTAGAACCGTAGAATGAACTGTCAACTGTCAGTGACGCCACTGTTTCACTTTTTTAAAGTGTTACCAAGACGAAAAATTATATTTTTGTTTTCGTAATGAGCGCGGAAGACCTATAGGCCTGATACGGTTTACAATCCTTGCCATTTTACATTTATATTAAAACCTCAGGAGATTTTTTGCCATTAAAATTATTTTTTCTCTATAATTACCTATGTGCAATTTATCATTCAAGAGACGATAAGAAAACATTGACATTGCAACTGTTGTTGTTTTTGCTCGCTAGTTATTATACTTACTAATGGATTATATGAACGGTTTACGTTTTCCAGATTTCCCGTTTTCAATGGAGAGCATCCCGAGACACTCAAGCTTCGGCTGCCTGTCACTCAAATTTGGGACCATCTTGTCGGCGCTAATAGTTATTGTAAGTACTTAAATAAAAAAATACTATTACAATTACTGGAACACTTATTTGTACTAGCGGTTCCAGCGGATACCCCTACCACCCCATCCCCTAAGTCCAAACCTCAGCCAGGTCTAGTGCAAATGATTGAATCAGGCGTTACCTCGCGGAAGTCCATGATATGTTACGAAAAAAATGTTCCTTTGCTATTCCGAAAAAAAAAGTGCTGGTTGCGCCACGTCCACTGAGCAAATGCTTTGCTCATCCCCTGGTGACTCGTAGAGACGCGAAACACGTGTCGAGGTTTTCTTATTATTGGTGGTGGTTTGCTGTAATTATTTGCATGTTTGTGCGTGCGGCGGGAGGGTGTTCGCATTAACCGCATGCAAAAATACGCAAATAGTTGCATCTCATCTTCGCTGATGTTTTTAGTGGAATAGCAAACGAATATTGTTCTCGTAACAGGTCTCATCAAGTCCAAACGGAGTCAAGTCTCCTCTCCAAATCAAAATTCCTCGATCCACCGCTACTTATTTGTGATAGCATCTCTCAAAATAAAATGCCACTATTATTAATTGTACTTCTAGGAATTTATGTTAACTATTTCCACTCAGAATCAGGAACTGTTTCGACCCTGCTAGGACAAAAAACTGTCCAAAAGATATTTTTCCTATTGTGTTACCTTATACTTTGTATGGTGGTAACACAATAGGAAAGTTCAAAAATGTATGGACATTTTGGGACACTTTTTTTCTCCTATTGGGATGGAAAGACATCGTGATTTTGAGTAGAAATAACATAAACGTTGCAGAAAATCTCCGAAAAAATGTAGTGGCTTTTTTTTTGAGAAATGTCGTCTCGTATTTATTCCGGTTCCTGACACGTGCGTGCGGTGAGCACTACCCCGTAATTCGTAAAGCTTTACAAGTACCTGTTAACAAAGTGTTTTGCCCCTTTCCTAACCGACCTAAAACAGATTCCGATGGAGAAAAATAAAACAAACCACTAAAAATTACGTATATGTTTCAGTTATACTCAGTCCTGGGTCTAGCACAATGCCTCGCAGTCATCAGCTGGTCGCCCCAGCATAATCCGAAGGAGGACGGCGCCATGATGGAGTACGGGATAATCGTGACCGTTGCCATCGTGCATAGCATCACGTTGTTCCTGTCCGCCATCATGCTGGTCGGAGCGCTGAAGGTAAAGGCTTTCATATAATATTCAGCTGTAGCCGGCCTTGGCTCTACAATGCCTCGCGGCCATCGGCTGGTCGCCTGATCCTCAAGCGGACGAGGAAGACGCCGCCATGATGGAATACGGGATAATCGTGCTGATATTATCACGCTGTTCCTGTCATGCTCGTCGGAGCGCTGAGGTTTTCATATATACTTCAGCTGGACTCGGCCTTGACTCTAAGGCAATGCCACGGGGGTATCAGCTGGTCGCCTCAAGCTCAACCGAACTTGGAGAACAACGGCGCCATGATAATTATACAAAGAGATGGACGCTGCTACGTGGACAGACCGATCTATAAATATTTTTCATATCTCATGCTCTGAAAGTGGGTCGTTGTTGTTCTAAAAAGTGTGCTGAAAGTGATACGTTTCTGCTCTAGTGCAGAAAAGTAGTGTATTCCAATTAGTCCTTGCCTTATAAGTATTATGCAGGAACTAATTCTAATAAATATCAGTACTTACCCCGCCACTGACAAAGGGAAATATTTTTATTCTTACTAGTTCATGAAATGTATTTTATGGTATATAAAATAAGATATTTTTATTCTTACTAGTTCATGAAATTTATTTTTATGAAATATAAAATAAGTTTACTTACTTATGTCGTAAATTCATTAATTTTATTTTAGCTAAAATGTTCACTAGCCTCTATGAGGACGTGGTGACAAATGGAATACACCCCACAAACCTTTTTTAACTAAGAGTTGTGCATGTGAGCTAAGGCAGAAATGCATACAGCCACTCTTTAACTAATACTAATAATAAATACAAATAGTATGAAAATATTTGAATAGGCTATTTTCGTCTATCACAATTAAATTATGAAAGTATGTTATTTATATAGTTTTGACTTTAGGAAATACTCGAATATCTACTACTTACCTTATCTTATACTATTTGGTCATAAAAACAAAAAAAAATTTAATTTCACGTGACCGAAAACCGACCACCTTTGTTTTCTTGAGAGTGACGTCATTACACCATATAACCATAAGCGCATGCGAGACAGATATTTGCCTCTTTCTTTAGGACAGGTGAGATGGGACTAAGTATTCCTTCTGCTCTGATGACGCCACGATAATGGCGGCTGCCGTTTTTGAATTGTATACTTTGAATAAACAGATTTTATTATTTTCCGTCTGTTTTTTTTTTATTTCCTCGTATTCGATATGAAAAGTAGAGTGTTTAACTCGGGTGAAAGTCACCCATTTCTGACTCGAACCATATCTCGTCAGAAATGGGTGCCTTTCAGCCCTTGGTTAACAATCTACTATTTATAGCATCACTGAGGAGAAAACCTCAAATTAATTTGATTCCAAGATTGTACCGCCTATATCCTTTGGGCTCGTGAAGTCGTGATGAAAGAAAAATATTTTTATCTAATGATTTACGGATAAAATGATAATAATCTATTTATTCATAATTATCCTGTAACGTAAAGTCAAAGATATGTTAACATTTTTGCACTTTGTTGCATTTTTATAAGGCGAAAAATGTACACATATCTTTGACCGACGATATCTACGTCTTCACAGGAGGACTTTCAGCTTATGAAGCCCTGGGTGATCTGGACGTCGCTGCAAGTGATGACGTACACCCTGATGTTCGTTTTCTTCACTACCATCAACATGATCAACAACTTCTCGGACAGCAGCCTGCCTGTCTACGTCACGGAGTTCCTAAGTTTAAGTGAGTTATGTTGAGTTGTTAGTTTGAGAGAGACTTAATATGGTCAATTAATAATGGGTTGTAGATTTGGGTCATTTTACGAAATTCTCCATTATCTTGCCTTGATTTGACTGACATCGACATACCGCCCTATGCCCTGGTTCCCACTATGTCGTCTGCCGGGACGATTTTTTATCGTGTGTCGTAGTGGCAGAACATTTTATATGAAGCTGTTCACACTTGTCGGACACCAATTTGTATGAGGCGACGACACACGATAAAAATCGTATAATGTAACAACTAGTAAACATTGAATGAAGTACAGAAATTTTATGCCATACGATAAATAAATAAATAAATGTAACAACTGAAAATTAAGCATATGAAAACAAGTTCCACAGTCAAGATACGAAATGCGTTTATTAATGTCCTATTAAAATTTCGACTTTGTAAGATTAATTTTCAATTGTGACTAAGTATAGCGTGCCGGACGCTCTCGTGGGACTTAAAAGGTTTAACAACTTGAAGAAATCTGTCATTCGGTTTGTGATAGTTGAGACATAATTCGATGACTTACGCGACTCGGAACATCTTATCTAGTTGCGCTATAGCCATCATCATCATCATTTGGTTGCCCAATATATATTTATTTATTTATCATTATTTATTTAAGCGGTGCTAGGCTTCATGAAATCAAATAAATGATGAATGATGACTTGATAAGTGCCTTGTTGACTAAACGGTATTTGACCGATGATCAAATTCAAATATTTTATTTCAGACTCATAGGTCCATATTTAGTTCCTTACCGTGCCGATCCAGTGCCACATAATTCGGCAGTTAAATCTGTTAGCAATCACCTCTAGAATGCTGTTTCGACTCCTCCTGACCAAATCAGCAACTTTTTATGGAGCGACAAAATCGCTCTGTTAGTATTTGTCCATGGTGAGGTAACCATAGAACAACCTACGTGTTACTTTATGGCTCGCTTGTTTTATTTCCCAGTTATTCGCTGCTACATGCTGATCCTGGTGGCCAGCTACTACAGACAGCTGGCGGAAGAGCGAGACGAAAGACTAAAGAGTCTCATCAGCAAGGACATTTGGCACGACAATGCTTGAGACTGATGATTTAACACGCTCGCAACCAAGAACCCGGGCACTCGTAATGTTTGCTCAGATGCCGGCTGAGCCTGCTAGGCGGGCAGTAGTATGAACTTACACGCTTCCTGGTGAATTGTTCCATTTTTAGTCCGGTTGCGAAAGTGTTAAGCTAAAGACGATACGATAAGGGCTCGGCCAAGGCCATAACCATACCATTACTATTTCTGAACAAAAGTACATACCGATTTGGGTTTCCATCTTGGGAAATATAAGCGCGCAGCAGTGTTGGGCGTAATGCATTACGTTTTGTAATCGCATTACAAATTAAATTACATGTAATGCAATTACGAGTAATGAATTACATTCGTAATTGCATTAAAGAATAAAACATGCTTGTTTTTACGCATTTTTTACGATAGGAAAAGAAAAAAAATATATATGATCACAAGTCCAAAAACCGACCCTCCCCCCGCCCGCCCCTTTCCTATACCCATCCATCCTATCCCAACCCAAGGTTAATAATGAAAAATGTTTCATTAAATAAAGGTAATTTGTAATTTTACTAAGTAATGCATTACTCATTAAGATTTCAACATGTAATCTGTAATGCGATTACAAATTACATGTTGTAATGCAATAATTGAAATTACATTTTGTAATTGTAATTTGTAATGCAATTACTTTTTGCCCCACACTGCCGCGCAGGTATTTTAAGTAAACATTGCACACTAATGATTTTCTTTAACGTCTCATATTCAGAGCGTTGTTTTCCTCAAGTGGTCAACTTTTCAACGCGGTTTTATTAAAATGTATAAAATTATTTTAGATTTATCCCACGATATTGTACAGAAAATAATTAGGTCGTCAGTGGGAACCTAGAAAAAGACGTACCATTTAATTTAATATTTAAGCTAAGATTTTTTTATTGTAGAGCGTGATCTTATTTGACAAGACACGTGTTTTGAAATAAAAGTATTGTTGTAATCATGATCGTTTTATTGTGATATTATCATTTTTTGGCATAAAACTTAAAACGTAAACAATAATAATCCTACTGTCTTTGCTCCTCAAATGTACAAAAAATAATATTGGTAATTGTTCGAAAATATCAAGATATATTAACATATTTAGTTTTTATATCAAAAATAACGTTTATTTTTACAAAATTTACATCTTTCTTACGCTACTTGTAGAACTTTTTTTTTATGTAAACGTCCTAGTCCTCGACATTGTACCAGTGTTTGACATAGGCACTTTATGGCAGTGACAAGAAAAATCCTCTTAGTTCGTATTTAACCCATATTGATTTGACATAAAGTGCTCATGTCATACACTGGTACAATGTCGAGGACTAGAACGTTTACCTTATATGGTCTTGGTTTACGTATATAGGTAATTATATTGTTATTGGTATACAGGTATAATATTCAGGTTATATTTAAAGCTGTACTCACCTAGGTACTCAATTTCTGGTAAATATATAATTATAAAGTTCAGGAATCTTGCTAATCTAGCTATATCTATTTGTAGGTATTCAACTTTTAAGGCACTTGGTCACAATTATGGATACAGTATGTAAATCAACGAAAGGCCAAAATTTAAAGCAGATAAAGTTTAGGTTAAAAGGATTGATTCCGTCATCACGAATCTTGTCAGTCTGTTTTCTGTATCATGTCACTATTAAAATCAGGTTAGAACGTCAGGTTAGACTAGGCAGCATAGGCGGTCTGGGTACGGTGTGAAGCGCACAATAGTGAGAGGCGGTATAGCGTGGACCCTTCTTCTAGACCAAATTCACTTTTTTCGGTGCCTTGTATACAATGCGATCGTGTTTCATTGTTAAGTGGTAAACAATGCGATTGTCTTTCATTGTTAAGTGGTACCTAAACAAAGCGACCGTCTATTATTGTTAAGAGTAACCGCTTATTGATACTGTGAAATAAACACATCAACACTTTTTCAACCACAAGGCGGCTTTAATCTAACAATATAGTCGGTATTTGAGTAAAGTATTTATCAAACATAGCCTTTTCATTTCGAAGCGTCTGTGGCACGTGGCTATTCTGGCTAGTCAAATGCTTTGTTGGACCGATGGGTCTTAAGATAAGATGTGGTCTAGAAAGAGGATCCGCACTATAAAAGGAGAAGCGGCTTCGACTGATATTGTGACCGGCAGGTCAATTAGGTACGTAACGCATTGTACGCGCGTCAGTTAGATCTAAATGTCACTTTTTATATGGGAAAACAGTTGGATCTACCTAAAGGTGGTTTTCCACCGGATGAGCGCGGATTGAATTGATTTTTTATTTGCACGCTAAATTGAACCGTACTGCTGTACTGTTAGAGTGAAAATCACACTGAAGATTATTTTCAAGCGCTTGACATCGCGGGAAAATTTCTTCAGTGTAATGTGCATTCTAATAGTACGGCAATACGTTTCAATTTAGCGTGCAAATAAAAAATCAATTCAATCCGCGCTCATCCGGTGGAAAACCACCTTAACGCGCGTTCAAAACGTTACGTGGCTACCCCTCGGGTCATAAAGTGTTATCTTATCACAATACAAACTTTTTACTTCCCATACTTTCACAGATTAGTGTTACAGATACAGAGATAATGTATTGATAAAATTGTACAAATTGACCTTGATTGATTTGTTGTTGACCTTTCATTGTTTTAGACACTGTGTTATTAACTCAATATGTATAATAGTAACACAGCTATCAAAACGTCAAACATGGACTAATTCCATCTCATAATATATAAGAACAGCGTTTATAGAACATTTTGATAGCTCTGCTTAATAACATTTACTCGCTATACATAAAACATAAAGGCACACTTCCCATTCATCACATTTCAACTTAGATATACTTGACATTATTTGAGTTGGCCGAATTGCATCAAAGTAGACCGTTCAAAAAGCGCCTACCGTCCAAAGAGCGAGATTCCAATTCGAATGACATTTTTGTAAAAACTCAGCCACATTAAATAATCTCAAACATATTTGCCTGTGGAACGTAGACGACAGTGAATCTAGATTTATTTGGGATCCAGTCACCCTTCGATAGATCACGTTCAGAGCCCGCAGTAAGCTCGATTCTCCATACAAACGTAGTTACGCTCTCATTTTAAAACTACGTGTTGGATTGTAACGAAACTTTGCATGTCATTGTACATGAGGTATATCTATGTCTGTAATTAGTTTATGTAGCTTCAGATACCATAGTAAAAAAAATACAGTGAACTTAAGTTTTTCATACAAAACTGTTTTTTGCTGTATTTCGTTTGTTTTATAAACTGGAACCATATAAACTAATTACAGACATAGATATAGCTCATGTCATTGCATATGCAAAGTTTCGTCACAATCCAACACGTAGTTTTAAAATGAGAGCGTAACTACGTTTGTATGGGAAGGTGAAATTCGGCCGAGCTTACTGCGGACTCTTAAAACAATTGCGAGTTCGTTAATGGGTAAGGACTAAATTCTTGGCCAGCCTAACTCACTCAATTAAACTTTCTATGAAAGTTCTCCGTTGTGACACGATTAACCATATCCATACTAGTCCATACTAAAATACTAATATACTATATACTAATATACTATAGCTTGACCACAACCGCTGTGCCGCTCCTTAGGTATGCGAGCGGCGAGACGGGGGGGCAGAGCCTTTGTCATTCCGCCGTCCCCGCCTCGCCCCGTCACCCCCGCCGCGTCGCCCCGCCTCCCCGCGCATACCTAAGGAGCGGCACAGCGGTTGTGGTCAAGCTATAATACTAATAATATACTAATACACTAATATACTAATACTAATATACTAATTACTTTACTAATTACTAATCATTAAAGTGTGTCTGTCTGCCTGTCTGTCTGTCTAATACCTCTTCACGCTTAAACCGCTGAAATGATGAAATGTGGTATGGAGATAGTTTGAATCCCGGGGAAGGACATAGGATAGTTTTCATCTTGGAAATCACCCCCTAAGGGGATGAAATGGGGGGTTGAAGTTTGTTTGGAGCTGCGATATAAACGATTTCCACGCGGACGAAGTCGCGGGCAGAAGCTAGTAATTATATAAGGTTAATTTTTGTGTCACAACGTCACAACTTTTTTCACTTTTTCAGTTTGTATGGCT
The DNA here is from genome assembly GCA_947578815.1 of Epinotia ramella. Lineage (NCBI taxonomy): Eukaryota > Metazoa > Arthropoda > Insecta > Lepidoptera > Tortricidae > Epinotia > Epinotia ramella. Next base: position 1,839,071 of record OX388214.1, read on the forward strand.
AACTACCGACTAACCAGGCTGACTCCTGGCCAAGAATTGGATCCTCAAACTAATACCCATATTTCGAATAAAATCGAATGCGATTGTAACGCACGCATCAATTGACGATCCTTCATTGGATGTATTAAACTGCGACGCGTATAGCCTGTTACTGTTATAGTGGCGGTCAGTAGTAATATTTGTAATAGTAACGTAATACCATACGAGGCCCGTGGCCAAATCATCGGATGGGGATTTACAATGAAACTGGGTCCTGTAACATAGGGTTTCCTAACTCAGGACCAGTGATCGGTTATTTGGATTCTCCCTCGCGGGATGTCAAGTAGAAAAGTTAATATAGATACGACAGTTTCCCGCGATACCGAACAAAGCGTACAAATATAAAACAATTCAAATTATCTCTAAGGATTTTTTTACTCTTACATGGCAACCAGTTGAGACAAAAACTTATATTCTTTTCCTAATCTCTACACTTTATTTTAAGCAAAATATTATTAAAACCTCCACAAAGTATTAGCTTATATATCTGTCATGATGGAAAAAATACTTCAAAATCTTGATATTGACATTTCATTATTTTCTTTGTATTTCAGTTCTAATTATTTGCTTCTAAGGATTGCATAAATAAATAGGTATTCGCTGTATAATTTATGCTATAATATTAGGTCACAGGTTATCGTATAAGTGCAAATACATAGATCTTATAGCTCAAAGGCGATCCAATAAATAAGTATCCACGTTAAGTTCGCACACTATGATTTATGGTTCAATTTTCATTTCATCGACTTGTTTCTGAGATTATCTTTTACGACAACTGTGGCTTACTCTAATTGAACTTTTGATTCGCGTATGATTGGAATATTCTCGGGGAGAACTAGACCGATCTCTGTTGATAACGAATTAATTCATTTATTCAAACAATTAACCCGTAGTAACCATATATTAGCTGATAAACACGCGTACTTACTCGCTGAACTTTTATCCAAACGGTACAAAATGTGCCGCTTTGGAGGCAGCAAATGAGCGTAAACACTTGTGCTCATTTGTTCGATTTAGACAAAAGAACGGAGAGTATGTACTCGTCTATCAGCTACTTAGATGTTCTAAAGTGTAATAAAATAATCACATTGTATTTTTTTGCCTTTTCTAACAACATAAAGCCCGGATTCCCGGGGCATATCCATACTAACATAATGATTGAGGTCGTTCGCCCCATGTCGAATCCAAAAAACCGATCACTGCTCAGGACACAGGGTCGTGATAAGCATATTGTTTTTTTTTTTTAGTACAATAAACTTTTTTTTTTTTTTTTAATGTTAGGTAGCTTCCTCAAGCGCTCACGGTCTCTGGCCAGGGGCCCCTCAAGTTGCGCCTGGTAGTAAACTTTACCATAATTGCATACAAATGACCGCCACCGCAGGCCGCGCCAGTCTTTGAGAGGCTTAAGACAAGGCGAGAACACATCGGTGTATAAAACGATCTTAAAATTTGTAATTTCAAGTCATCTTTTAAGTATCCTTTTCGCTACATCCAATTTGTCCACATTTCTTCTTCATGGATCCGTTACATCTCATATTTTCTCATTATAGTTCCACAGGACGTATTGGTAATCAAATTCTCACTTATACGAAGGCTTTACCCCGTCTCTATCATTTGCCATCGGTACGAGAGAGACGCACGTGGAATGACGGCAACCGCGCACGTTAGACGGCGTCCCGCTCTCTCGTGTACTTGACAGTGCCGTCTCGCTCCATCTTGACTATGGAACTCCAGATTAAGATCACCAGGTAGATTTGGAGCACTGTAAATAAAAAATGCCGATTAGAAGTAAAAAAAAAAAAAAAAACCTGTAGGCTGGGTTGCCTATGGCAATCACTAAATTTTACATCCCAACTGTATCGTTTGTCTGAATTTTCATTTCGTCAAAAAGCCGTTGATAATTATACAATAAACCTAACCAACTAACTAATGGGCTCTACACGATATGCGAAATTAAAAAGAATCAAAAACTTTGCGGTCCTCGATAAAACTGGCTTTTTGCCTAAATGAATATTTGAACTACCGATACAGTTGAATGAAAGTCATCGCGATAGGATACCGCTGTAGTGTTACTAGGCAGAACACCTGTATGTTGGGCAGTTGGAGGATTGTGTAACGTATTGTACAGTCGGCGGCAGAAGTAGCTACAGCAAATATCACGCTCAAAACAAAATGATCTAGACAGTCCTTATCCTCTAGATATTAGAGTCGTGTCGTCATTTTGGGCACTTCACCCGCGCGCACTTTTGCTGCTGACTATACCTGCGTTAGATATCATGTCATGTTGATCTGACGCTCGATCGAAAATTTACGCAATTGGCCCTCTTAAAATATTATAGGATTATCCTGAAATAAATAAGCAAAGCGCGTTGGGAATTCTCCTAATTTAAAAAAAAAAAAACACTTATTTTGAAAACACCCTACCCTTATACCCTTGGAAGCCAGACAGAGTTTGATTCCCAATTTAGAACATATTTTTATGTATTCTTTTCCATAAATACAACTAGCCATACCATAGCATAAAATATTGCATGGTTCCTATTTGAAATCGAATAGCGATGATAGCAAAGAAGAATTAATTGTTACTAAGACGTTTCAACCGACTTTAATTTAGCACTCCGCTTCAATTGTGCCTAAAATAAGTTCCCTCGATTTCGCCAGAATGGCTGCTTTGCATTATGACCATGTGACCATATGGAAACCCTTTCACACAAAAAAATATATTTCCAAATCGACCCAGGCGTTATTGAGTAATCGGGACACATGCATAAAACTGAGAAACTCCTCTGTTTTGGAAGTCGGGAAGGAATACTTACTGAGTTGGAAAAGTATAAGAAATAGTTCGCTGGCGGTCTCCTTCGTCATGAAGGCCAGGCTGTACGTGAAGCCGATAATTGAGAACACTATCTCGAAGTACAGGTACACTTTCATAAGCAGCACGTGTTTCTGGAAACGAGAATTTAAAATGTATTATTCACTAGTCAAGTTCGCAGGAGAACTAAGGTAACCGATATAGCCCCCCAATTTGCTAAATTGAAGTGGCAGGAGGCACATTTTTTTTTTTTTAACAATCTTACACAAATCGACCTAGTCCCATAATAAGCTCAGTAAGGCTTGTATTATGGGTACTAGACGATGATATATACCTATATAATAGATATAAATACTTAAATACATAGAAAACATCCATGACTCAGAAACATATATTCATGCTCATCACACAAATATTTGCCCTTACCGGGATTCGAACCCAGGACCTTCAGCTTCGTAGGCAGCGTCACTACCCACTAGGCTAACCGGTCGTCACATTGCACGCAGAACCGATGACCGTTGAGGGACGGAAGACGACCCCCCAAAAGATGGGGCGCTAGCTCTCCCGATTTTTCTCGCACTATCCGTCTCTCTCTTTTTAGCACACTTAGAACAAGAGGTAAAGTGCGAGAAAAATCGAGAGTATGTCGCGGCCGTCTCATGATAAACGTGCTTGTAAAGGTCGCGGCAGTCCACTGGATGCGGGTGGCACAGGAATCACTGGTACTCTTTGGGAGAGTGGGCGTCTTTCGGCTGATATGATGATGATGTTTCAAGACCGCTTACAGATAGTACGGTCTGGACCATTGTTGTTTCACTGGCAACTAGCGTAGGCATTGCGATTTGTCTTCAATTCAGCGTTCCACTCGCAGAGGCGCTCATCCTCATACCTTGGAGCCGAGATGGTCACGTATGGGTAGGCAATTGATAGTTCCGAGTTTTATCGAGCCAAGGAAGTCATTATCATCATCATCATATCAGTCGAAAGACGTCTACTGCTGGACATAGACCTACCCCAAAGAGCGCCGAAGTGGCCGGCCCTGCGCCACAGCCGTCGCGTCAGCGTGAGTGGGGGGGGGCACTGCACCTGCACCTTCCGGTAAGAGATCGCCACAAGAGAACCTTTTGGCCCCAAGGGCTATCGGTTCTGCGTGCAATGTGCCCCCCCGCTGGCACTTAAGTTAAGCGACTCGGAGGGCTATGTCGGTTACTTGGTTCTGCTGCGGATAGCCTCATTTCTCATAGCCCTCTCCATTGCCCTTTGGGTGACTTTGAGTCTTCTTAGGAGGCCCATAGTAAGCGAACACCAAGGAAGTACCTTAAGTTTATTTACGTCAAACCTTACCAAATATTGGTAATAAACGCCTACTACCTTTGCGGAAAATCCCACTACCTAGCCACGGGGAAAGATAAAATGTTGTACTCTCAAGTGTGGTAATTAAGAAAGCCTCAAATTGCGTATTTTACCACCAAGTACGTATTTTACCAAGGTCAAAACCTGCGATCTGAGACATTCTTTGTTTTATTGCCCGCGGTGAGAAATATACAACAGCAAAAGAAATCCACAATACGACTAGTATTTCTTCTGTAACTTGAGCTGTCAACAGCCAGATAGCATTACAGTGGAGTTGAGACAGGTAAGAAAATACGCGCTCTTAGCGAAGGCCGTTGGGGCTACCTTGACCCAGTGAATGGAACATTGACAGGAAACACGACAATACACAGCTAAGAGCGTTAATTAGTAGACCTAACTGCGAAAGGGTTTATAATGGAATGCGCGATTCAATTTACTCTCTTGACTCCTGAGGGGTAATCACGTAACGTTCCGAAGGCGCGTCAGGACAATTTAACTGACATTTTTCCATATAAAAAGGGAATTTAGATCTACCTGACAATGCGTTACGTGATCGACCGGCTGCTCCTTGTCTTTTAAACTACCTACCAATTCTATTTGACAATACACACATTGCGGAACTCGATTGCTATTATTTTTGACTACAAAAAATGTGCTTAAGAAGTTAGTAATTGGAAAATTTGTCGAGTGGTCATCTCGATAGAGTTGGCTAAGAGTTAACGCCCAGTCGAAAGTTCACAAGTTCGAATTCTACTGGAAATAATTTGCCTTCAATTTTTAATTTCAAAATACTAACCTACAATTTTATCTAGATGGTCATCTGTACCTACTCCAGCTTCAGTAGACGCGCCTTCGGAACGTTACGTGATTACCCCTCAGGAGTCAAGAAAGTAAATTGAATCGCGCATTCCATTATAAACCCTTTTGCAGTTAGGTCTACTAATTAACGCTCTAAGCTGTGTATTGTCGTGTTTCCTGCCAATGTTTCATTCACTGGGTCCCAACGCGCGTTCGAAACATTACGCGGTTACCTCAGGTCCCACACTCAACACAGAACATCCTCGCGAGCTCTGGCAACCTTACTCATCACCAGGAATACGACACCAAATACCTAAGATACCTATACAACTTGGGTATCACAGACAGCCCCATGTGCAGAGCGTGCATTGAAGAAGAAGAAACAACCAACACATTCTACTGGACTGCAAGCAGGTAGAAGTATACAGGAAAAAGCAAGGATCTCCCGACACACTACGGCACGCAGTCAGCAACACCAAGGCACTCACAAACTTTCTGGAGGAGCTGGGGTGGTTAGAGTAGCGCTAACTCACCGCCGATTCACGCAAAATAGGCACACTAGATGTCGACTTGCGGAAAACGCCCAGTATAACTTACTAACTAACCTAAGAAAGTAGTCGTGTTATTATCGGTAGTCAGTAAGTTAGAGAGAGGTAGGTGGAGGTTTGTCAACCTACCTTATGTAGCGCAACAATGAATGACACCGTCATGATGGTCTCGAGCACCAGCGCCGTGGTGTCTGCGATGAGCCTGGGGTACTCCGAGGGGTCTGTGATGCCGGCGTTCCGTAGGTATGAGATGTAAAACGACAGGAACCCCGTCACCACTAGTGTCAGGATCTGGAATGGAGAAGATCGTCGTTAAAGTTTAATGTTTTCAAGTAAGATACTTATCTTAAGTGGGTGACAGACGTACGAGCTATAAAATCGCGAGTTTAAAATTCGTGAACTTACTCTCCTCGGCGTCAGTGACACACCCAGGCGAGTAACGTCGTCGAGCCGTAAGTACGCGAACTTACTCGCCCGTCTGTCACCTACTCCAAGCGTTCCGCACCCACAGACTGGACACACAAAATGGCGGCTCGCGGTTCGCATCAGTGACAGACGTACGAGCCAAGGCGAGCTACGAGCAAAATTCAAACGTGTTGGATCGTCGAAAAACTGGCTCGGCGGTTTTAAAGTACGCGTACTTACGATGACACACAGGCGAGTAAAGTCGTCGAGCCGTAAGTTCGCGAACTTACTCGCCCGTCTGTCACCCACTTTAGATTTTACAAGCGATTCACAAACGTGTATTTCGGACTAAATAAAAGTGTCGGTTCACTGAACAACGAACTATCAGTACAAAAGTTGACTACGCTTTAGCTATGGCATAAAATTACTATTAAAGATAAATCTGTTTTTATAAAACGACGGTGGCAAAGAAGCGTACGGCCCGCCTGATGGTAAGCGGACACCGCATCCTATAGACGCATGCAACCCCAAAGGAGTACCATGGGCGTAGATCTGTATCTAAAGCTTAGTCAACTTTTGTACTGATTTTTACAAGCTAGGTTTCTTAGATTTTATATTAACTGGCCATGTTAGTTCTTCCATTCGTCCGTTGGGTAGTATGTGTCGCTCTGCAAGCCTTTGACCAACTTTCCGACGACCAATCGAATTAGAATGTATTACAAGTATTAAATCGGATTGAAAAAGTGCAGGCCGCTTTTCAAGACATGCGACACTTAATGACATAATCCGCAGTAGGTCTCTTGCCACCATCAATGTGCCTGCTCTTCTTGAGCCGCCTGGCATTGTTAGAGATGATGGCAAAAGACGCAATCTCTACTTACGCAATTACCCCTCAGAACTGTTGTATGTAAAATGAGTGTCGGATACCGGGATACCTACATCCTTACTTCCTTACTATTATTATAAATGCGAAAGTGTGTGTGTGTGTGTTTGTTTGTCCTTCTTTCACGTCGCAACGGAGCGTCGTATTAATGTGATTTTTTGTATGGAGATAGTTTAGAGGCTGGAGAGTGACATAGGCTACTTTTTCCAGCGCGAAAACATCTAATTCCCACGGGAAAATTCAATATGTTACATTTTCCTATAACCACGCGGGCGAAGCCGCGGGCATCAGCTAGTACTACATACATCCAAGTCATTCGACCTAATTGTTTGTCTTCCCTTGTAAGAGGGCTCGGGCGAGATTTTCGTGCCTGACGTCTCTCGTTACTTCATAGCAAGTATTTATCGGATGTGTGCAAAGTCCCTTTAGTGTGGCAATGGCAACGCACTCGCCGTTTGCGCCATGCGTTTCATCACTTTCTGACACCGAGTAAAAGTTGTTTACACTGCACGTACTACGTACTACTACAGGGAAGGTCAGTGACACCTTGTGGTCGCGTTTGTCGCGGTGGTAATAGCGCTTCCACCAATGTGCTCACTAGCGGATCCGCAAAAGCATCTGAGTCCTTACTAAAATCTATCCTCATGCTCTCAAGGCTGTGCCCCCCACTTGATGTGCTCTACGAAGATAGGTGTCCCGTTGGGAAATAGCTTAGTAAATATGTGGTGAATTAGTCTAATCGGTACTGCATGCGCTGCAAGCTTAGATTGAGTATCCACCAGGAAATAATATCTCACGGCGAATTCAATAGTCGACATGCAGGGCTGGGACTACAGGCATATTAACTCTCGAGTGTCGACCCGAGGTAAAGAAGCTATAATATTATAATTATGTAATAGGTTAAAGTTTTTATTGACGCTTTAGTTAACTACGCCTGCGTGTATTTTGATATGCTGTCCATAAAGAAATGTCGGCCAAATGGTAATCGGCCGGTTGGCCGGCCCAGATACCGCTGGAGTGACGAAGCCCTCAAAGATCTAACCACCCTCGGGGCAGCCAGCTGGCGTGAAATGAGCGGATAATAGGGAGAGCACTTTTGTGTCAGGAGCCAATATCCTCTTTGGGTCATCGAGCTAGCGTAGCAAGTAAGAAAGTACAAAAAGAAAAGGACCTTACGCCTTCCCATCAACACTCCTGACCCCCTAGCACACCCTTTCTGGCAAATATGCGAGTGCGAGAGGGACGAATGCTTTATGTCCGATATGAAACTTAGTGTGCTTGAAAATAAAGTCAAAGTCAAAATGATTTATTAAAAATCTATTTTGAATGTCAAGTTTTTACATACTGATTTTAGAGGTTTACACCCTTTAACGGGCAAAGTTAAAATTTATTCATCATTCAAGTCTCTTGCCTTGTAGACCTAAAAATCTGGCCCATAAAAAAATACAAAAAGATGACCTTAACAGGTGGTCATTTTGGCTATGAAATTTAGATTGTGCCCTAGGGTTAAGTAATGCACAGTCATATTTGACCATAATATATCTTTATCTGTTTAATATGCGTCAAATATATAATCCGCTGTTTTTTTAATTTGCTTTACAAAAGACTAATAGGTATATCGGCAGACATGTTTATAACAAATCAACTGTAATTTTTCCATATGATAAAAATAACATTTAGATCTACCTAAAGTGTACAAAACGTTACGCAATCGGCCAACTTATTGTAGTAGCGTGTACAGACAGACAGACCTAAATATTTATTTACCTTATGAACGTTACATCGTTTACGAAATAGCTCTCGCGTTTCTTCAAAACTGACATAATATTTCCATAAATGTACTGGCTTGGCACGGTCATATTCCCGATTGTTTTCAATAATTCACTTCAGGAGTAACGACTATTCGTATTCAAGACATGTAACGATCGGATTGCACGTTTATAGGGTTCCGTAGTCAACAAGGAACCCTTATAGTTTCGCCATGTCCGTCTGGCCGTCCGTCCGTTCGTCCGTCTACCCGTCCGACTTCGGCTTAGCTCAGTAACCATTACTACTAGAAAACTGTAATTCGGCATGGGTATATAAATCAATCACACCAACAAAAAAGAAGAATAAAATCATGTTTTTTATTTTTATTGGGTTCCCCTACACCTAAAGTGGGGTTGTAATATTTTTTTCTGTTTAAGGCCATAGAGTGGGGTATCGTTGGATAGCTTGTTCAAAAATATTATAGGTTTTTAAAACGATTTTTCAAATTGTTGATTCGTTTGCGAGATATTGGGCTTTAAAGCCCAAATTTTTGTTCGAGTCATGTGTCGTGTTAAAACACATAAATATATTTAAAATACATAAGGTATACATTGAAAACAACATTAAAATTAGATTTTAAAATAACCTACCAAAACCTAAACTAAAATTTCTTAAGGACCCTTTGGCAGGTGACCCATCACGCAGGCAGCATTCCCGCGTTGAATGGCGATTACAAGTCTTTGCGCGAGAAATCTGCCCGCGCGAGGGTCGCCTACGCTTGTTGCCTCCCTCAAGAGTTTGCTGAGCGCCCCATAAATATGTATACAGGGTGTTTTTTTAACCGTCTTAGAGCCGAAGCCCAGTTAATCTATACAACAAAGAACACAAAAAATGTTTTTTTTTTTTTGTATTAATATCATTTTTAATCATCCAGCCGAGTGACCGCTAGTCGCCATCTTATGTAGATAGGTACGAACTCTGACCGGGTGAATGAACTTCGTACCGCGCGCCATACAGGATTTTTCACGAATGATTAGTACGTTTTGGATACTTTAAGTGGGCTTCGGCTCTAAGACGGTTAAAAAAACACGTTGTATATACGTTCTTACCAGGTTTCCATAAGCGAAGGCGATCAGTCCTTTCCGTAGGGGAAAGCAGAAGCAGCATCGTGTGAGAATAGGGATTTCTACTGAGTCAACCACCTTCTGTCTGGAAATGAGAAAAAGGGTACTCTTAATTGTATTCACTTGAGAGATATTAATTATAAGTCTTTTGACGACGTCTGTTTAGGTACTTCAGCGGCCAGCTATGCTATACTAATCATAAAGAGTTAAGTAATGCCTTTGTAGCTTTGTAAGTTTGTAATGCATGTAGTACTTACATAGCTATATATAGCATGTAAAATGGACCATGGAATTTTCAATTTTTCTGTCTGATTAATAATGAGAGTTTAGAGCCATCCGGTCTTGCCCGAGATGATGGCAAGAGGCCCGACGGTATGACCCTCGTGCCATGGAAGATGGGACGGCCTTTAGTATGGGACGCGACATGTGCCGACACCCTAGCGCTCTCCCATCTCCGTGGCACCTCCATGAAGGCTGGCTCTGCACTTCTGCAGCCAACTCGGCCGAGCTCCTTAAGCGGCGCAAGTATGCAAACATTAATAGTGGTTGCATATTTGAGCCGTTTGGGGTTGAGACCCTATATAGGACCCTGGGGGGTAAGTGCCCACAGGGTCTTTAAGGAATGCTTGAAGCGACTCGCTGAAATTACGCGTGACCGGAGGGCTGGCTCATACCTCGCACAGAGGATAAGCATTGCCATCCAACGTGGCAATGCTGCCAGCCTTCTGGGCACGCTGCCCAGCGACGGCGAACTGGGGCAAATATTTTTTTTGTAAGTTATTTTATTTTTTAAGTAGGGGGGCCTCCCATACAACAAACTTTTTTTTTTAACTGTTTTTATAGATAATGGTACGGAACCCTTCGTGCGCGAGTCCGACTCGCACTTGGCCGTTTTTTTATTTTAGAAATGGCAACGTGATCAAATTTTAATCTTCAAAAGAGAGCTTCCCCTTTAATAGAACAATTTTTCATGATCTCACTTTAGTTTAATTATAATTATAATTTTATTATGGTTTTGAGCCTTGAATTCGTCGAACGTATTATGAACGAAAAAGTAAAATGAACGCCTAAGGTCTAGCGAGGATAATATCATTGATATACAACAGCTGACAATCATACTAAGATAATTATGAATTTGAACAGGCGCTAAAAAACACACCTCGTAAATATAGGTACAGTCGAGGTCATAAATATGTTAACACTTTTGCACCTTATTACAAGGCAATAAGGTGCAAAAGTGTAAACGTATTTATGACCTCGACCGTACATGATTGCCGTAAATTTGAAGTAAACAATTAAGAAAATATGGATTCGTTGTTCGCACTCTATAGGTAGGTATTATAAGTCTATAGATATAATTTATATGTAATGTCTCTGAAATACAAGTCTGTAACTTTGTTAACTTGGGTTTAATCTCCGGAATATATTAATAAATAAAATAGAATGGATCTTTAGGTTGGACATATTCCGCTGGGTTGCCTGAAGTTTTCTTTGGGATAGGCGGGTAAAGCCGCGCGGGTAACTACTTAACTAGTATAACAGGTGATAAACACCATAATTTTTGATAACGGAGCACATGTCGTAATAAGACTGCATGTATATGTAGGTAATTATGCTTTACACAAGCGCGTGTAATAATGTTCCCAAAATGTCACGTGCCAGGCAGATGTGTATATTGCAACAATATCATGTTTAGACGTGCTACTACGAATTGTGTTCTAATTTAGGGCTCATTTGCAACTTGCAACCAACCAATATCAGATTCTTCACTTTACAATGTAGATAGATAAAAGACTTTATTAGCGTATTATGCCATGACAAAAATTAAGAGTAAAATATGGTTTAAAACAGATTTAAAAACGTATAAGTGCTTAAACGGAAGTCCGTGACGTTTTTTTTTTGAAGTCAAAACTTCTTTAGCGGCGCTGTCCACATTTTGTGATGGGGAAAAATTGTTAACCTCGCCAAATGTCTCGAAGCTTACGGTCACGTGGACATCGAAAAACCGTTACAATCTCATTGAGTTTTCACTTCTGCCGGCACTCCCGGAGTGCAACCCGGTCTTTTTTTTTCGAAGCGTATAGAGAGTCCCACTGCTGGGCAAAGGCCTCCCCTCTCGAGTTCCACTCGTCCCGGATTGGAGCAATCTCTGGCCTATCGTTACAAAATGCGTCCAGGGGGCCTAGACAAGGTTACAATCGACAAGCGCTAACGCTAACGCTAACTAATAATATGTATGGGAATGACAGATGTTAACGAAAAGTGTTTCGTCGGTCATCCCGCCATCTCCGTCTCGGCCTGCCACGTCGCCGCCGCCCATCGTGTGGCACCCACTCAATGGCTAGTTTTGGCCACCTCTGTGGATGCATGCGGCAGACGTGGCCAGCCCATTCCCATTTCAGCTTGGCGGTCTTAACCCCAACGTCGGCAATGCGGGTTTTTGAGCGCAACGTAGAGTTTCGGACATGTTATGAGAACAGTATTCCTTTGCTATTTCGAATAACCGAAAACTATACCGTAGGTAGCTAAGCTAATGATACAACTAATTGATATGAATTGGCACGACATAGCCGCGAAAAGGCGCCGAGTCAGCATGTGCTGTGAGATTGCATTGCAGACCAGTACGTCTAGCACAACTTGCTGCTCTGTCGCTTCCCGCGCGACTGAGCTGACTTTATCTCACTCGCACCGTGCAAATTAGAAAGAGGAGGGTAGATCTTTCTCGACTCGCGTCGCGGGTCGGCGTCAGTTGTGCTAGCCCCGCAGGCAGAGTTCGCACGCCGGGCACCCTCTCATGTAATTTTGTGAACATCGTATGCTGGTATTTCTGCTAATACGCCACACTTGATTTACGACAAAGTAACTTCAAGTTGAAATAATGGGGTATACAGATTATGTGATTTTACACCAATTTGTCAGCACAACATGTCGAAGTCATAATTGGGTGTAGCGTACAGATGTAACAATCCGACCACATGTGCATGTAATTTCTCAGTACAACTCGTTTGACAGTTGGATCAGCAGTGCAACATGCCTCCAGACGATAGTCAAGCTTCTGATAAATTGGGGCATATACCCCATAATGCATTTTTGATGGTATCGTTCTGATTTGTTAACATGTTTGGCAAATTCATTTGGCATTTGTTTTATGGGGTGGACGCCTCCTGTTACATCCTTAAATAATCAGCTAAGTAAAGTAAGTGGGATAGTATTAGTGGTGACCTATTTATCAGATCATAAATTACTTGACGACGCACAAATCACAATTATAACACACCACACATGAGCGGCACCAGTTTGTAACCGCTACGGGAGAGTTATTAGAGATTTATTACCTTTTAACTATAAAATTGAGACTTAAGTACGTTTAACAAACGGAAATAGCTTACAAGTCGGAGAAAGTGTATTTGGAGCTAAAACGAGTTTAAATAAATGATGGGGTCAAAGTTGACTGGTTAATGAATGATTTAGAAGCCCCTATAGTCAGCGTTCCTCATAGATCAATATTAGTTTTGTTGGTCGTCAAATTATTTGTGGTAAGAAAAAACTGTGATTGATATCGTTAGAACTTTCACAGTAGGTACTTGTACCTGACAGACTGTAGAAGTGTAGACGCACCAGGCACAGGTACTACCTGATATAAGAATAACCACTGAACTAGACATAAAAAACCGGCCAAGTGCGAGTCGGACTCGCGCACGAAGGGTTCCGTACCATTATATATAATAATAAGTTACAATAGAATTTGTACGAAACTATTACTTCTTGAAGTACATTTTATAAGTTGGTCGACTATTACTCGTAAACGTGTAAAGCCTACTTAGCTGTGATAGTTTTCCTTTTAACTTCGTTATATGTACTACTACCATGATTTTTTTCACATATCCCAAAACAACCATTTAGCTAGCAGGGGGTGGGGACACTGGAGTCTAACAAAAATTAGCACTTTAAGGCTTAATATTTCACAAACGGATCGTTTAATCGAAAAATTGTTTTCACAAACCCCCAATACTTTTAAAAGACCTATCCAACGACACCCCACACTATGGGGTAGACGACAATAAAAAAAATCATCCCCACTTTACATGTAGGGGAGGTACCCCAAAAAAAAATGTTTTTCAAGATTTTATTTTACCACTTTGTCGGCATGACTAATATGTATATTCATGCCAAGTTACAGCTTTCTAGTACCAAGAGCCTCTGAGCTAAGCTGCGGACAGACGGACGGACGGACGGACATAGCGAAACTATAAGGGTTCCGTTTTTGCCATTCTGGCTCCGGAACCCTAAAAAGGAGTGAATTGTTTTTTTTTTCATGTTCTTTCGTAACTGAATAATTTGTGTTTTATTCTTCTCGCTTTATTACAGAATAATTAATGGTACCTAATGGTACAGAAAGTCTACTGCCTAAGTGATGTCGACGTTAGCTGTAATCATAAAGTGGGATAGGGTTGTCGCGTACCACATAACGGAACATCCAAAATTATAATTGTTTTAGTTTTTTATGTTTGTTAGTTGAAATAATCTTCCATTATGAAAATATTTATATTTATAATATGATACTAAAAAAATACGAAAACGGAAAGTCAGGATTAAGTAAAAAAAAATCATAGAAACAGATTAAGTTTTTACAAAACCGTTCATATTTTGCAATGGGATTACTTCTTTCGTCATGTTAGCTCAATGAAATTATGTTGTTACTATACATACAACGGAACGTATTATGAACGTCACTGTGTGCGATACCCGCACAGATAATGGATACCCGTTACAGCCCTAGCTAGACCTCCACAGGAGGTTATATAATTTTAATTATGCAAACATTTAGCTCAATCGGATACCGTAAAGTAACTGAAAAATGGGTTGAACATTTTGGAGAACAACTTATTTAGACTTGTAGGATAGTAAAATATTTTGCACCTTTATCTCCATTGACACTCACTCGGGGACTTCCGTCATTTGAGATCAGGGCCGGTGAAACGCCAGAAATAAATATCACGTTAGACCATACAAACAGTGCAACTGAAATCAAAGCTTGTTAAATGATTAGCACTTTGCCAGTAAATACAGGGTGTCAGCGGATGGTGAACAAGACAGCCAATTAGAATTAAAACGACGGATGATTTACGGTTAACTATGGACAGCAACTAATAACAAGTCGCCGATGCATTTATCTCAAGGTCTCGATAGGAATAGACGAACCGACAACGCAATGCCGGTAAAGTATAGTTGTTGCTAATTGTTCGTAAGGAATGATTGTAAAATGTAAATATAAATTTTGCTTTCCTTCTTAGAAAAATCATTGAAAGCTTATTGAAAAGAGAAATAGGTAGGTACTTAGTAAAAACTTTGCATTAAACATCAAGTTTATTACATCATTTTACTTTATGTCCTCTGTTCGTCCTAATTAGCACAATATCTATACTATACAATAATGACGTAGGTACCCACAGAAAAATAGTAAAGCTAAGGAAAAAATGTAGTACGTCACATCTATAAAGTGGCAATTAACTGCCACAGCGCGCAAAAAGAAAATCTCTCTTTTTGGCTATGCAGATACGAAACGTGTTGTAATTACCACGGGAAGTAATAAAAGTCAGATCGCATATTTATCGCCGTTGCCTTCTGCTCGGGTATCAAATACCTGGGATCTGAGATATTGTTTTGTTTACATACTGCTCAATATAGGTGAGTATTCCACCATTAAATACATTTCAGATGCAGAACTACGAAAAAGAAAAAAAAATATCGGGTTGCACGCCGGGAGTGCCGGCAGAAGTGAAAACTCAATAACATTGTAACAGTTTTTCGATCAGGTCACGTGACATCTTACGGTATCACCCTAAAAATAAATTTGGCGCAGATTTATAAACAATTATCAATCATTTAGGCGCACGGGCCGCGGGCGCGTTGGGTGCGTCGGCCCGGCTCGCCCGCCGCCGTCGGCGCCAAGAACAGCGGACTGCGGCGGCGAACAAAATACCAATTTGTTTTTGCCATTGCCAAATATTTTTCAAAGCTTTATCTCTTTAGGAATAACGTCCAAATTCGAACTATTCGAATTTGCAAGAACAGCGGACGGCGGCGGCGAACAAAATACCAATTTGTTTTTGCCATTGCCAAATATTTTTCAAAGCTTTATCTCTTTAGGAATAACGTCCAAATTCGAACTATTCGAATTTGCTTAATAGCAAAACGGTGAAGGACTTACGAATAGCGTTCAGTTTTGAATGAAATCGAATCGGCTAGCAGCAAAATATAAAAGTTTGTGACCTCCTTCACATCTGACGTCACAAAATTCTGCCGCGTATTTAGCAATTTTTCTCCATCCCAAAAAGTGCTCAGCGCCGCTAAAGAAGTTTTCACTTCAAAAATGCATCCGTAGTATTGAGAATAACCAACGCCAAGTGTCTTATTCTTCTAAGATACTTGGCGGATTCAGAATCGTATATGTATCTAAGTGAAATACGCAAATTCATGAGCCCGATAAGTTGCTAATTTAAGAATGAGCGCAAATTAGTTTACTGGTGTGAATTATAGAAAGCGTTTTCAGAGGACTTTCAAACAACAATTTAGCGTAGATGTTGTCTAATTGAATTACCAGAAAGAGAGCTCTTTTCAGATGATAGCATCTTACAATTAGGATTAAACAGTATCTAATAGAGTTACAAATTTCAAATGCATAAGCGGACAATCCAATTTGAATGTTTTTTTTTAGCTTATGGAAAACATCTGGACGTTCACAGCAAACTACTTATAATTACTCATTTATTTATTCATATCAATTTTACTTAATAAATTTTTGTGTTTCCCTCGGGGTGCATTGAAACCACCGCCTTAGCTTGCTGCTGCAGCGTCATCATCCAATTTGTTGCTTTGCCGTTATTTTCGGACAGTTAGGTAAATATGTTCATGTACTATGTACTAATGATTCTACATGTAATAAATCTGTCTTTCCTTAAACAATATGTTTCCCTTAATGTGATTGAGAACATGAGAGATAGGTAGTTAAGGAATCGAATGAGTATTGTTACATTTGTTACACATTCGCAAAAAATAATGAATGAATTGTGCCAAACGACGCAACCGATTCCCACCCCGTATAACCATTTACTTACATTTAAGTACAGAAGCTATGGTTGATTACCTTTCGCGTTCTAAATTACGATATCAGTAATTAGTGGCATTAGTCCGTATATTTGTCTGTGTCCGTTGTCCAACAAGGCATTGTGTAACCAGGGCGGTTATTCTTTACACACTCATACGCCTCACGCCACCCGTAACGCCTAACGAAAGTAGACCTCTACCTACGCTTAGTTACTACGAATCGCGGCTTCAAGATATACTTGTGGGTGAGGGTTGAGGTGAGCTTAAAACAAGTTACTGAATAGCGGGGCTGGCCGAGTAATAATGTGGGGGTAAATATTGTTATTTGCTCTGATGTCACGGATTAGGATGAGGAAATGTGTTTCCTGTCTAATGGATTCGTTTGTCCGTATGTCTATTTTGTCAACATAGAATTTGTTAATTGAACTCCTAAGAAAGGAGTTTTTCATGGGAGCATGAGTTTTCCCTCCATATCACAAAATTATTTTATGAATTTAGTCCCGAATATTCCATACCTAGATAAACCTACTAATAATAATTAATATTGTTTTTGTACTAATATTGAGGTGTGCAATACTTGAGTATTGTAATTAATATTGGATAAGAGCGTTCATTGAAAAATATCGCGTTCTTTGAAACGCCATTTTGATCAAATTATGATTACTGACCAGATTCAGATTCAGATTTATTTATTGGTAAAAAGGTTTTTACAGGTCAATAGGTACACAATGTTACTTAGGTTGAAATAAAATTAGTCAGCAAATTATAGATAAAATAACGATTTAAATTTAAATAACAATTACAATTATTCAATAGAAAAATTACGGACAATAATCATAACATAAGAAAATAATTAATTAGTATTTACAGCGTAAAACCCTTTGTCAGGTAGGTCCTTGGAGAAACTTATCAACACTGTAGCATGCTTGCTGTTCAAGGAATGCTTTAAATTTTTTGTTGAATACAACATCACTCTCTGCAACTGACTTTATTTCAAGTGGGATCTTATTATAGATCTTAAGCTCTATGACACTCGGCGACTTTCGGAGCTTGGCAAGTCGTTTTACTGGAGCGATCAGCAACCCTACCCGTTGCCTACGACTCTGCCTACGTTTGTATTGTATTTAGACAGATTGCATCTGACGTGTCTACATTCGGACAATATAAAAACTGCAGGGCACGTCAGTATTTTATATTTCCTAAAAAGTTCCCTTGCCGGATGGTCGAAAGGTTTCCTGGCAATTATTCTTATTGCTCGCTTTTGCAACTTAAATGCCCTTTCGCGATGAGCAGGCAGGCCCCATAGATCGACACCTTGGATTTAAATAGAGTTGAAATATCCATAGTACGCAAGTTTTAAATTATTTTCGGTCAGGCTTGGGGCGAGTCTGTACAAGGCAAAACACGTTGACGATACTTATTACACAGGTAATCTATGTGGGGGGAACAGGTCAGACCCGAGTCTATTACAAAACCTAGATATTTAGTGTGTTCTACCTGAGGGACAGGGATGCTGTTGATCTCGATGTTCAACTTATCTACATTGGTGTGCCGCAACTGAAAATATACAAAGTTTGTCTTTTCTAGATTTAGGAGCATTCCATTAGCTGCAAACCACATGTATATCTCCGACATCACGTGACTAAGTTTTGATCTAAGAGCATTGACATTGTCAGCTTGGACTATGATGCAGGTATCGTCAGCATAAATTACTCAGACTCAGGAGAAGCTGAGGTGATATCATTTAACAGCACGAGAAAGAGGTTATTTCGCATGCTGGATCCTTGGGGTACTGCACAAGCACCCACTGATTCCAGGTTCGAACTCACGCTGAGGACACATGTGCTCTGTCTACGGTGTTTTAAAAAGGAGGCGATGGTAGCGTGAAAACTACCGTCAGAGCCATAACATGATAACTTTTAAAGAAGGAGGGAGTGGTCAATCATTTCGAAGGCGCGGGACAGGTCGCAGAACACGGCGGCGACCTGTCGCCCGCCCTCGATGTGCGCTAGCACCCTCGAGACACGTCGCGAGCCGAGTCCGTCGTGGATCGACCGTGTTGGTACGCGTATTGATGACAGTTTAACAATTTGTTAGACCATATATGTTTATGTTTGTTTGATTTAATCAAAACATGATTGCTTAAAACTGAAAAAACGATTGAGAAAAAAACCAACGTTGGGTCATCATTTTCCTTTTATTACGTCAGCCTACTCAAACGAAAGATTAGTAAGTAGTATACTCACTACCAAGTTTAAATGATGATATTTTACCTCACCTAAAATCGAATTTTATAAAATGTGAATAAAACTTCACAAACTGTATTTATCACGAAACATGTCGATAAACGATTTCCAGAGACGAGACGGTTGCATCTCGCGGAATACAGCGTTTATCTTCCATGGGGGCGTGGTTTAATCGAATCGAGGGAGCCCGTTAATGCTTGCGCTGAGCGAATTTCTATGTCACCTCTGCAGTACATCAACTCTTCTAGGTAACGCCATAGTTAGTGTTTGAGCGTGATTCGGTGCGGACCCCGCCCTGCCGATCGCTCCGCTTTTCCATAAGACACCACCCAAACTCACTCTATGACGTATGTACAGTCGACGACAACGATATGTTTACACTTTTACACCTTATTCCATTGCAATTTGACGACCTATGTAGCCTAGTTGGTAGGGACTCTCCCTACGAAGCCCGGGTGTCCCGGGTTCGAATCCCGGTAAGGGCATTTATTTGTGTGATGAGCACGAATATCGAAAGTATTTATTTATCTATAAACATATAATCGTCATCTGGTACAAATGGTACAAGCTTTGCTTAGTTTGGGACTAGGTCGATTTGTGTGAGATTGTCCCCAAATTAAGGTGAAAAAATTAAATACCTATTTAACATCGTCTGTACACTGCGAAAGAGATTCAAACCCACTGTTACAGGGCCATACAACACGCAGAATTGAATTTCAATTGAAACTCTTTCATACATCATGTGACTGCCATACAAAGATTTACCGCCGACTGACTGTGTAATGATACAGCGTGGCACCGTAATCACTCTCGGCAATCACGCGCAATTTGTTTTCTCTGATATCTTGTGCTTTCCTTGTGATAGCACACGTGCACACGTGCTGTATGTGTCACAAAAACATTTTTTTTTTAAGTGTAAACTGACAACACTGAGGCAGCTGAAGCTGGTGAAATAGAATAGAAGTAGTAAAATGACACACAAAACGACCAACCGAAAATAAAGAATAGTACTCCAGGCAAAATACGGTTTTGAAAAACATTAATTTATAATAGCGTTTTTTTTGTTGATTTCATTTTAAAATGTTATTCTAAGATGATTCATTCAAGAATCCGACAAACTTTCCACCCGGAAGTTATTATGTGGATTTAAATGAAGCATTCATTGTCTTTTTTTGTACGATTTATCTTGAATATTATAGAGCAAATGTAAATGAACCAAAATAAAGACAAATATTTATTAATATTTTTTCTGACTTTTCAGAAGCTAGTTAGTTTATAGTTTTTTTGATGTCTGAAAATTTGTCGGATTTTGTCGCTGGGTAACTATTTAATTGATAATATATCCGTTACACATTAAAAATAAGCTATTATAAATTATTTCCAAATTTGACTTTTTTTCCATACGAGTTGTCAGTTCATTGACTGGACTATAGGGATGGTTGAGATTATTGAATGTGGACGACTTTTTATAAAACTGTCATTGTAATTGGAGTATTCTACCTAGGGCGTTAGAGTTGCTTATTGAATGGACCACTTTGATGCAATTCGGCCAACTCAAATAATCTCAATTATACCAATATAAAAACTACTAGCTGCCCGGGCTTCGCACGGATTACCCGTTTTCCCGTAGGAATAAAGCATTTTCCCGCGGTAAAAAGTAGCTTATGTTCATCAGAATCATTAGGGATAATGTCGGCTTCTAATGGTAAAAGAATTTTTGAAATCGGTCCAGTAGTTTCGGAGCCTATTCAATACAAACAAACAATCAAATCTTTCCTCTTTATAATATTAGTGTAGATTTGTCGCATTGATACGTTTGTTTTCTAGAGTAAGAATTATAACTCAATATATGAACTCTATACAATCTCATCTAAGTATAGGTATCGGCTTAAGACGCACTCTTCCTGAATATCATGACCGTTTGAACTATTTTCATATGCAATCCTTGAAACATAGAAGACAGGTTAACGATATGGTTATTCTTTATAAAATTGTAAACTCTCTTGTAGACACTAATCTCATTACCAAAATCAAATTTAAATGTACTAAAAGATCAGTTCGTCATCATAAATTATTTGTAACGTGTCAGACTAATAACAATGTGTCCCGCAATAGTGGAATCAACCGAATGTGTGACTCGTTTAACAAAATATGTTCAGGATGTGATATCTTTGCAATGTCTCTAACCAAATTTAAAATGGTCACCTCTGAATTATTTATAGTTTAGAACCGCGTGTACGCAGTCGTGTTTCTATATTTTCTTATATGAATGCTGTGTACAGTTATTGTTGAGTTGCAGACTGTGTATGATTAGATCAAGTTATGTTGATATTATGTTGTACTATGTGTCTGTAATTTGTTACTGTGCCAACTTAAATAAAATAAAATAAAATAAAATAAAATATCGTCGTCGTCTAGTAACCATAATACAAGCCTTAGGTAAGTAGTTTGGGACTGTAGGTACGTACTCCAGATAACATTAGAAAAATCATGCGCCAATTTGTTCAAGGAAAACAATTTAGAAACGCAAATATTTTGAAAAGCACTTAATAATCGAAAAAAGTAAAACAAGTTTCAACAACATTTCCATTTGATATCCAAGATAAGCGACGAAACGTAGACGAATTTGTCAGTTATAATTCTAATTGTACCTATATGGAATGAGGATAAGTCGATTGGTCTGAGATTGTCTCCCAATATTTATGCAGGATTGAAAAACCTACACCTATTCTCTGCAGTCATATTAAGAATCCACATACTCGTATCATGCTCGAGCCGTGAGAATAAGACGTAGCTAATCATACAGACCGCGTAATCATCTGCAATTATGGCTGTGCCGACTTAGCCTTATCCTATAGCCGATCTTGTGAAACGCGGTGATTTCGCGAACACACCTTGTATGGAAATAATCATAGAAACTCCATGGTTATAGTTTTGGAGGTTGGTCGATTGCCACTTAGCTCTTTGTGTTCTGATAACCGTAGAGGTATGTAGTGCCCCTTCTACATAGGTAATTCAGAAGAGTCATTTGTGACGACCGGCTAGCCTACTGGGTAGTGACGCTGCCTACGAAGCTGAAGGTCCTGGGTTCGAATCCCGGTAAGGGCAAATATTTGTGTGATGAGCATGAATATTTGTTTCTGAGTCATGGAAGTTTTCTATGTATTTAAGTATTTATATCTATTATATATATCGTCGTCTCGTACCCATAACACAAGCCTTAATGAGCTTACTATGGGACTAGGTCGATTTGTGTAAGATTGTCCCCTAATATTTATTTATTTGTCCGAAAGCATATTTTTTCCGAACTTCATAATGAAAACGATGTTCCGCTGAGGGATTTTTTAGGATATAATACTAAGCTAACCTATTAATGTATTCCATGAAATCATCGGCGTCAAAATTTTAGTTTAGCGGAAAATGGCGTTCGGAATTTTGAAATTTCGGGATTTGGTCGGACGGAGAATTTTTCTGTTCGCCTTTGAGGAAGACTTAGGCTTAAGGCGGAATCGGTGTGCGGTATCTTCCATTCTACTGTGAGAGTTACATTTGCGTTGTAGTAGTCATATATTGCACAGACGCGGCGCGGCACGAATGCAGTAGGTACCGCATTTGTAACGCCTGCTTTTGCGCATCCCGCACCAATTAGGAAGCACTCATATAAATGTTGGCGCGCAGTAAAGAATCTGTACTACTTGACTGACAGTTGACACTGACAGTTTACTGATACCGAATCGACAAATGCGTTAGTGGCCTTCCATTGTCGTAAACAGCAACTGATGACGTCTTCTTGGCCGAGATTTTTTAATCGTTTAAGTGTCGAAATTAAATAAATAAAACTATATGAATTTCAGGCTCGCTAGTTCTATAGCTCACAGATTACTAGTTAGTAGGTCTATAGCTCAGCCCCTAGTGTACCTACTTATTTAGTAACACCTAAACTAGTGTTAGGGTTCGTCTGTAGTTGTTTTAACTTCAATGTTTTTAAATCTCGTTAATAAAATAATAGCAAATTGTCTATGATAAAATGGCGCGAAAATACTGTTGGATGATTGGTCAACGTTGTAACGTATTTGAACGGTCGGGGAAGATTTGAAATTGGAGGGGATTGTAACGGCTAGGAGTTTCGGGACGAGGCCAGTTGCGACATTCTTGGTTTGAACGCGAAACAAGCTGTACCTTAAGATAAGTTGGTGAGATTAATAAATGTTATAAAAGTGTTCCTCCTGAGTTTTAACTGTTCCTCCCGAGGTCAGAATCGTTGCCGTAGGAAGTAGAAGTGAGTAAGTTTATACTAGTTTACTAAGTTTATAAAAGTTGTTCTAATCGTTCATCTCAACCCCATAGATTACTAGTTACCGCACTAGCTACAAACCCCACTAGTTATTACCCTTACGTAACCTGCTAAGCAGACCGTATTACGGTTACTGGGATTAGCAGCGATGTTATGACATACGATATGTAAGCGAGAAGTGGTTGACGTAATAATTTACTTTAAAAACAAAGTTTTAACCGACTTCAATTTAGTACTCCGCCAAGCTACGAGAACATTTCCACATTTATTTTCCAATTTACCACATGAACTGATTTCCAAGCGCAAATGCGTTGATTATTGGAGAAAAAAACCCAATCGCTGTATATGGGCCGATAATATTTGAGGACTTCCGTCGATTCCACAAGGATCACCTTTGGCACTTCATTTGCTGCTATTTCAACGGAATCTTATCAGAATCTGTGACGTACTTTTGTACTTTTAAGTTCATAATTGAGGAATTCCTTAAGTCATCTGTGGTCTTCATCATCAATTCCACTCCGCCAAATTTATGATTTCCGGGTATAAATACACGAGATATAATAGAAAATACCAAAATCACTACATCCGTGCCTAATATAATTGAGGAGTTCCCTCAATTCCTCATGGATCCCATCATCTAACTGAGTTTAAAAAAAAATGGGATCCACCTGGGAGCATATACTTACAAACAAAACAATTTTTTTAGGAATCGGCTCATCAATGACGGAGTTCTGAGGTAACAAACATTGAAAAAAAAAATTGAAAAAAAATACAACCGAATTGAGAACCTCCTCCTTTTTTTTGAAGTTGGTTAAAAAGACTCATGATCTTAAATTAAATTGGATGGATTAAGTACTTCGGATCACATCAATTCATTTGGAGACGGTTCTTTAATGAACTGCCAGGCAGCACATTCCGATCTGATCAATAATTTGGTTAATTAATTTGAATCTTAAGTATTATGTCGTAAACGTTTTTAACCCCCGACGCAAAGAGAGGGGTGTTATAAGTTTAACGTGTCTGTCTGTGTATCTGTGTATCTGTCTGTGATATCGTAGCTCCCAAACCGATAGACCGATTTGAATGCGGTTTTTTTGTGTCATAGATAATTTAATCCCGAGTGTTCTTAGCCATGTTTCATAAAAATCTGTTCCGCCGTTTTTGAGATATTGGACTTTGAAACGAAAATGTCGGGGGTATTTCAACTTATCTAAGTTGTTATTTAATTAAATTGTAAAGACCCGCCAGTCCCGCCACACCTGAGGTTGAAGCGTCGTAGTACGGTACGCTTTGCGACTGCAGAAGAATTAAATGCGCGTTGCTGACCCTTAACTGATTAGAGGATTCTTTGTGTTGACAGTTAGAAACAAATGCATGCAGTTCCCTCACTCTCGATACAGCGTATTCTTGAGAGCTCTGGCGAACTTTCTCATCAGTCATCACCAGGAACACAACACCACGTACCTACAACAGAGCAAGTAGTGTATATTGTTTAAACGCTGCGGTGTGGATAATCCCTTGGTAAAAGGACCATAAGAAAGGGACGCATTAATACAAAAAGTTACGACAGAAATAGCTTTGCCAAGCAGGGTGATCTTTCCTAAAATAGAAATTCTAAAAATAAACCAAGGCATAAAGCGGTGGTTTCTACAAATACAAAGTACCATCTTGATAAAGTTGAAGAGTATCATGGTCAGACAGGGTGTTGCAAATATAGGGACAAGATAGTTTATCATCTAGCCACCCAAGGCCATCCTTTAAAAGGCATCATTTAAGAGGAGGAAATCGTACACCGAACGCGCCGGGCCGAGTCACGTGGCACCGGATCGCAACGGATGCGTGAGCACTAGGCGACAGGCGACCGAGTGCAGTAGGTAAAAGCCGAGCGCAGCTGTCCACATCCGCGAGGAGTCCACTGGCCGCAAATCCATTCAAACATGAAATGTAACGTACCTATGTATTAAGAGCAATGCCTAGCTGAGCAACTTTTCAAATCTCGAATTTTTGGCGCAATGTTTCTGTCGTGCTGCTCGAGCTGGGAGCTCCAATTCGTGCGATAAGGACAACTGCAGCTCGGACTAAAAATCCCACGCAAAAAACTATAAAATCGAGGTTTTGCTCTCGACGGTTTCCTCCTCCAAAACGCAACCAATTATTATAAAATTTTGGGAACTGCAAGAAGTAGAAATAATCTACGCCGCTATGTTTTGATTTTTTTGATATTTGTTTTCATATTTGTATACTGCGCCTTTTTTGGCAGCCAATTCAATTAAGCTGTTTTTGCGATTTTCAAGGCGCTGTAAGTTTCTTTAAAATAGAAATATCCAAAAAAGCAAAACATAGCGGCATAGATATTGATGATATTGATCTTATTTGAAAAATTCATTGCTCTATGTTCAAAAACCAGAGAGGAAACAGTCGAGAGCGTTTATATGGGAAAATCGAAGCTTCAAATCCTTTGGCAACTTGTTAAATGCGCTCAGGCGCGCTCTGGCCCGGCACGTTCGGTGGGATACGTTGGGTCAAATAGACTCCAGAACACGGGTTTTTGTGTACATTGCGTGTTTCCCGGAAGTTTGCAATTTGCGGACGTCTATAACCCCATGGTTAGACGACGTAATTATTGCTCAGTATCTATGTGAGCGCGGTTTGTTGTAAAGACATAAGAGTCACAATTTATAGGGAATACCTATACCTGCACTTTGCTCTTGTAACAACAGTAGACGTAATAAATAAGATTGTTACTAGTTTTTACTATATCACCGGTTAGGCTAGTGGGTAGTGACGCTGCCAACGAAGCTGAAGGTTTTATGTTCGAATCCCGGTAAAGTATTTCTCTGCGAGTACATGAGTCAGTTTCATAGGCAGGCAGGCTAAAGCTAAACCAATGGATAGAAGGAAGCCCACGTGAAGATTATCCTTCAGTTACCTAAGCTGACCTAACTCCTGCTCTCACCTCAGTCAATAATAATTACTTACATTGTATACGCCATTGCTGACGACTCCACGCAATTAAGAATTGCATCATGGCTTTTTATTCCGGATGACAATGAGAATAATACATTTTTCTCAAACATGCAATGAAATATTGATGTTGTGTTGTTCATAATGGGCTTCGAAGTGTCACGTTTCGGGCGCAGCGAGACGAGAGACCCGTAATGGCATTTCATACAAAAATGGAGGCCTAGGCCTGCAAGGTGGTCTTCTTTAATTTACATTCCACAATTTGTGGCATTCAGTTTGATTTCTTGTTGCTTTTTAATTTATTTCATTGCATGTTTGAGAAAAGCACTACACATACCTCGGCGTGAAAAGGGGTTGCCAGCCTCATAACTAACCGACCTCGCTATTACGCTCGGCCGTCTATATGTACTCGGCCGGCAACCCCTTACTTCCCGGCCTCTGCAGTAATGTACTATTGTTGTTCAATAGAAAACTTCGAGAACTCAGTAGGCAAAATACTGCACAATAAACAACGTCCATTTTATGATATCACGCAATCATCAAACACGTTGAGACTAAATTACAAGTAGCGAACTAATCAAAAACGTGTCTGCTCTTGGTTGGCAGAAACAACAAGAAGTTTTTTTTTTACTTATGGCTAAAATTTATAAAACTCGCGCATTAAGCGTCGCGTCCTTTCTTGTCGTGAATTACACTACATCCGTGTCTGCAAAAACTCCGCATAGATTTTGGCGGATGCGGATGCGAATGTCTGCAACATCCCTGGTACAGTATGATCAAATTATGATGGTAATTAAAATGCCATCCTGTATAGGTAGAATCTCATTCAATCATAAAACAACGACGGCCTGTACCAGGGACAGCTAAGTTTGCATACAAATTAGTGGTAATTGGTGGAGTGATTGTGCCTACCCATATTATTAAAGAAAGAACCGTGTGACCGCATCTAAAGCAAAGTTTGGTTTTGCGAGTCACATTAGATCGTTCCATAATCCAAATATGACGATACGGACACGGCGAGGAGGACTACCTATTTCATCATCATCATCATCAGTCGAAAGACGTCCACTGCTGGACATAGGCCTCCCCCAAAGAGTGCCACAATGACCGGTCCTGCGCCACCCGCATCCAGCGAGCTTCCGCGACCTTTACTAGGTCATCAATCCACTACACCTACTAGCTATATATATTAATGAAATCTATAATAATAATAATAATAAATTCTTTATTGCAACTATAAAAACATAGGTACACTAGACAGCATAAGTGCATGGTCAAGTCGCAAACTGTTTCCCTTGACGCGCTTGCTAACGCCATCTATGTGCACGACGTGTAATATCATTATAGATGTAAATGTAAACCTCAGAGGATCGGCATAGTTTCACTAGATGGCGCTGTTAACACAGATGGAAACAAAAACTAATTCCTCATCTTGGATATAATTATATTTTTCTTGGGTTATTATTTTTCCTATATTATACTGTCAAGTAATCTTGCCAACGCATTATCAATCGATAATGGCGGTATTATGACGCATTTTGGAATGTGCTTTCTATTTATGTGCTACCTTTGTGCATTTATTTTTCTTGCGATGTTTCCGATTCACTACTAGTGAATATCCAAACAATTCCAAAAACACTTCTTTCCCAACATTTTTTTCGTTGGGTGCGGGATTTGAACCCGCGACTCTAAAGCTAGGTCGACAGTTACTTGCCTCGTTAGCCACTCGACCATCGGTTCAATTGACTAGGCAGTCGAAATTCATCATAAGTTTATTTTGCTGCTCAGATATTAATCCATTACGACTATGATTAGTATAATAATCGATGAGGGTAGACGAATGATTCAAAACTACCATACTTATTCGTTTTTATCACAAAGATGTTACATGTTCGTTCGTAGACCTACTTCAGCTGTGTTATTCATATTTTTTTTGGATATCATGAATATTAAAACTAGTTTTCTATGTAATATTGATCTAGTTAAAAGGTCGCAAATATTTGCGATATATAAAGAAGCTACAGAAACTGATCTAAACGTAAGTCGTTATTTTTACATGTTTGTGATATAATTATCTACTATAAGTAACTACTACTTAACTATCATACATTTTTCTGATGATTTATTTACGTATAATATTGTTGCAGCTAAAAAAAGGTTGAGCAAAAGGAAACGTCTCTGCTACACCGACAAAGAACGGCCACCAGCCATGGTAATGGACTACAAAGAAAATGATTTTGAATCGACAAGGCATTTCGTTGATTTATTGCACACAAGTGTGGACTGTTCGAGGTGTCTCCATAAAGAGGAGGGTTTATACTATCATGGGCATGCTGTTAAACCCTTGCTTACAGAGAAGCACATAAAACAGCAATTTGATACAATTTGGACACTGGACTAAATGTCATGTTTAGTGACGAGAAGTGAGAAGTGTTTAAATCTATTCAAAAGGACAATATAAGTTCACGTTCAGTGATCACGTAGTGCCTAACATGGAATCTGGTGGTATACCTAACTGTGAACATGTAAGGTTTGAAGAAAGACAGACCGGGTTATATATAAACAAGTGACAAAAGTAACATATGAGTAGGATATTGTTTTCATCATGCTTTTTTAACCCTATAGATACTATTAGTAATAGATGTGTTAAGTTAAGGAAAATTATTATTAAACAACATAATCATGTTAATTAACGAGATCGAGTGACATAGATAACCGTGGAATCCTACCATTATAATCTATGAAATATATGGTCGTCTAGTATCAATAATAAAAGCCTTAGTGAACTGTAAGATTGTCCCGTATTTTATTATCATTTTAAATGTCATTAACACAAATGGCGGGTTTATTTACTTACTTAAAAGCTTACTTATAGATTTGGCTAACACAAGAATGCGTTCGCCTGATATATATGTTATCATAACCCGGTCTGAAATTATTAATAAAATTGTCAATAGGTTTTATTTTTATTGGGGTAAAGCTTCAATCTTTTTCCGATTTTCGGAAATGAAACTTAAGCTACATATAACCTCGATAACATGTTAGAAAGTGGCTAATTCACTAATACTATTAACTAAAACTTCTGTTAACAGTGTTGCTGCTAACGGAAGGCCAGAAAACAAGGTTGTAATTTGGCCTATGATATGGCTGTCTGAAGTGAAGAGTGAAAAAGTGAAGTGAATTAAATCCAGTCAACAGGGCCATTTAAGTTTATAGTGTTATAATAATACGCGCCGTCATAATGGTCGCGTTGTTCCTAATATAGAAAAAGTGCAGATGCTGTCGGTCAAAGAGTACGGATTACGCTAAGATTTATATATTCTATAAACCGGGTTATCCTAAATAAATTAAAAATATATATATTGTTTCAGTAGGTAATAGGTATTAATATGCCGTTTGCTTTCTTTTTTATATTCCTTTACTATTTAAAATGTGATATTTCATAAGATCAAACAAGTGTAAGTAACGGTGAAAGACCAAATAAAATTATTATGATTATTTTCAAATCAATAACACAATAATTCATGGTTTGAACGCTCACATATAGGTACCGTAATATGGTCCTACTTCGCTCCAAAATTGGCTCCACTTTTACTAATTGCATCGCATTTTTTATAAATATAGAGTTATGGTACTGGTAATGATTTTATCGGAAATATGTACTCATTGCCTTTATTTTAGGTTAAATTTTGTTGCAGTTTAGTTGATATTTTAGATTTTTTTAAACTTATTTTTTGGAGCAAAGTAATCTGTATGAGGCGGGAAACTTTGCTCCAAGACAATCTTTCCTTGTATTCTGCTTTATTTCTGCCCTGGAGCATTAATTAACGTGTTTTAGCTATCAATGGTCTGTTCGATGATTATTGGAGAAACAGAAAAACACAATTTTGGGTCAAAATCACATTCGTTTTTATTGAGATCAATCGAGTACTTTTTATTTGCATTGCTATCAGTCTTAAATTGTAATAATTCTTATAATTAAACAAAAGGTATCAAAAAATCAACGTTAATAAACATTTGGCAAATTATTGCTATTAATTGCAACCGTTTAAACTAAAGAGATCAGGTAGCTTACCTATACAAACAAAACAAAAGATCAGGTAACTGTTACCAAACGTAAACATACCTAACAAAAAGAAACCTAAGTGATCAGGTTTTTAAACAAAACAAAAGGAAAAAACAAACTTAAACACGCCATAAGTAGTCTAGTTCAGGAATAGAATAAAAGTCTCGTCTTCCTACTTTTTTGGGAACTTCTATGCACCCTAAGACGTCCGCCCATTTATACGTAATTTCATCTTTGGGTTTTGGCCATTTCCAATTTTTTATAGATCTTTGCATGGCGGATACCGTAGGGCCTTTCCCAGATATTCCCGTTATCACGCCAGGGTAAATTTCACCTTCATACTTAAGAGGGGGTGCTCCGCGAAATCGGGGTTCTTAGATTGAATATTTACCTATGACAAACTAAAGCGAATGCCAGGAAAAAGAACATACCAAAACTACATCATATTTGCAATTGAATCGTCTGAACAAAACCATACAAAACCAAAATTGCCTCGATAGAAAAGAACCGCCAAAACATGTCTTATTTTTACTCAATTTCAATAGTGTGAGGTTCCCGTGCATATAAATTAAGTAAAAGTTGAGTGTATAATAGCTTTTCACATTACCTAATGAAAGTACTAGCGGGGTATTTTTATGTAGTCCCTTTTCAGACTTATTGAGGTGAAACGTATTTGGCGTATAGGCCTTTTTTATTTAGCGCGATACCCTTTCTCCCGTCGCGTGTTTCGTGCGGTTCTGTATATCTTTTGTTGCCGTTCGCGGGCGGAGTCAGTCGTAATCGCTCCGCTGAGACGAGAGGACTACGTTCTGTGCTCTCACGACAGCACGATGAACATAATTATTTCAATAATATTGTGACCCAGTATATTCGTCCAGTGAATGAACGTATCATTACATTCCAGTAGATATTTTGCTACATTTTGAAATAATATATTTAAAAGTCGACCTTAACATATAGATCTTAAAGTTCAAAATACAACTATAAGATTACGCAGCGATCGGCGGGTGACCGGCTTCTTAGAATAATTTGTGCAGTACATGCAAAACTAGACGAACATTTTTCTGTCGATCGTGTATTTACTTTATGAAAGATTATCACTATCACTATCACTACATAGTATAAAACAAAGTCGCTTCCCGCTGTCTGTCCCTATGTATGCTTAGATCTTTAAAACTACGCAACGGATTTTGATGCGGTTTTTTTTAATAGCTATTCAAGAAGAAGGTTTATATGTACGAGTATAATATAGTATCCGTGCGAAGCCGGAGCGGATCGCTAGTTGAGAATAAATCCGGTTATGTTCAAAATCGATGTCTGAGAGGTCTAAATACGAATTCATAGTCAGAAATATTTCAAAAAGTGGTCGCATTATTTAAAATTTTTGAAACATTCGTTGTAAATTATTATGCGCGTTTTTTTAAAGAACAACATACATTGGCAGGCTTCTCGAGGGTGAAGATTCTAGAAATGATGTCCATTTTGAATTCCAAGATAGCGGACATTGCTTTTCGAATTTAAACTTTCGTGAGACGTGTTGAAACAGTACTAATAATTACACGGTTCAACTCACGTATTAAATGTCACTACGGGCGACATGTTTCGAACTCTTCGGGAATTCTTCTTAAGGATGAGTGTTTTCGCGGCGGTGTCGCTTGAATCTTGTCGTGATTCAAGCGACACCGCCGCGAAAACACTCATCCTGAAGAAGAACTTCCGAAGAGTTCGGAACATGTCGCCCGTAGTGACATTATTGACATTGTTTTTCTTTAAAGTCATCAATGGTGTCGCTTTTAGGGTTATCGAGAGTGCAGATTTCAACAATTATTGCCTGCGAACTTGGACATTTTGATATTAAAAAAGTGAACATAATTATGCACTTTTTCTTTAATATGTTCAAAATTGATAACTAAAGGGCCAAAGCGTATCCATTGTCTCCAAGTACGAATCCGAGATCAGAATTGAAAAATTTGGCCGCCACACAGTAGTGGCCTGAAAATCTGACTTTCATAGACATGATCGAAGTTTTCATAATATATTATAGTTTTTTTTTTAATGCTACTAATAAATTCACGGTTAAATTCACGTATTAAACGACACGACAGGTGACATGTTTTGAACACTTCGGGAGTTCTTCTTCAGGATGAGTGATTTTTGTTTGGTTAATGTTTGTTTTGAAGAAGAACTCCCGAAAAGTTCGAAACATGTCGCCTGTTGTGACATTTAATGCGTGAATTTAACCGTGGATTTATTAGTAGTATTTTAGACATGTCTCACAAAAGTTTAAATTCGATTATAGCTTTTTTTTGCTTTAGGCTTTTACTAGCCATTATTATGCTAGCTCACAACCCTTACGTGATTTAGTAAAAAAACGGAAGGCCATATTTCAGTTATAGCTCCGGTGGTTTTTTAAGCAACAAAATGTAGGTAGTGGTATTCCTTGGGTAATTAAAGTAATTTGTACTCTATAAAGTGAGTGCTTTCGCGGCGGTGTCGCTTGAATCTTGTCGTGATTCAAGCGACACCGCCGCGAAAACACTCAATCCTGAATAAGAACGCCCGTAGTGACGTTTAATACGTGGGTGAACCGTGTAATTATTGACATTTTTTTTCTTTAAAGTCATCACGGGTGGCGCTTTTAGATTCCAACAATAGGGGCGTAGACACTAAATAAAATAATGTGATATTTTCTCGAAGAAGGATAAAAAAATTGTCAAATGGAGAAAAAATCAACGCAAAAGGTTAAATAATCACGAAGTTATAAGTGTCCAAAGTTTTAAGAAGGGATGTGTTCTGTCCCTTTTTCGCAAAACGCAACTTCATATGAAACGATGACGCTGGAAGAATGTGACATCACAGAAGACGGCAACGTGCCGCGCGCATCGTGGTCGGCGACGTCGTCGACGCGGCCTTCCTGTAATGTGACGTCACACACCGTTTGCGTTTTCTCTCTCTAACAAGCAATATTAAAACGGTTGTAGCTTCGTACTTCTTTGAGATATCTGAATGGGATTTTCATCACTATGCATATTTTTTTGCCTTCTTTCTTTTGGAGTAATAATAATTTTCGAGTCTGCACCCGAATTATTGCCTGCGAAGTTGGAGATTTTTATATTAAAAAAAGTGAACACAATTTTGCAGTTTTTCTTTAATACGAGTATGTTCAAAATTGATAACTAAAGGGCCAAAGCGTCTCCATTGTCTCCAAGTACGAATCCGAGATCAGACCCCGTATCATGGTCGGCCTTATCACTCGATAAGTGACAAGATAGGGGCATCGTCTCGTTCTATCAAACGGTGTCAGCCAGTGACGGACGCTCTATCCTGTCACTTATCGCGTGATAAGGCCGACCATGACACGGGGTCAGAATTGAAAAATTTGGCCGCCACACAGTGGCCTGAAAATCTGGCTTTCATAAACATGATCGAAGTTTTCATAATAAATTACAGTTTTTTTTTAATGCTACTAATAAATTCACGTATTAAATGACGCGACAGGCGACATATTTCGAACTCTTCGGGAGTTCTTCTTCAGGATTAGTGTTTTCGATGTTTGTTTTAAAGAAGAACTCCCGAAGAGTTCGAAACATGTCGCCTGCCGTGACATTTACGTTAATTTTTTAACCGTGGATTTATTAGTAGTATTTTAGATATGTCTCACAAAAGTTTAAATTCGATTATAGCTGTTTTTTTGCTTAAGCCTTTTACGAGACATTATTATGCTAAATTACAACCCTTACGTGATTTAGTAAAAAAACGGAAGGTCATTTCAGTTATAGCTCTCGAAACTGACTTAGCTACTAGCGAAAATTATATCTTCAAATATAGGTACTTACAGATTTTGTCTTTCTTTCCACTTATTATAATTATCTATAGGTATTCATCATGTTTCATCTGACTGTCGGGGCATATACTATGCGAGAAGGAGCGGGGCAGCAATAGACGCATCAGCGCGGCAGGTACGGGGCGCGCGGGTGATTTCTGATTTTTCCCTGGCGATACGCCCCCTCTTAAAGGCCACGAACTGTCCCACCTTTCTCACTAAAGGTTGGAAAATTTGTTCGCTTTGAACTTTGCCAATCGGTGGTTCATTTTCCAAATCACTCAGAGGCCCCTCGGAAGAATCTCTTAAAGAAATTTGGCCACTGGCCTCGCTGTCACTGCTTTTATCTCGACGAGTTTGTTTTGAACTTGTGCTTGGTGCCGGGACTTCTATAAATTCTCCTGTCGTCTCCGATAGAAGCTGTTCCGCGACACTTTTCCCAGGTACTATTTTCAGCTTCTTGCGTCCTCTATTAGTAAATCCTTGAGTCCATTCCACCCTTTTATTTTCGAGACTCTCAATAAAGGATTGGTTAATGGCCTCCTTATTGATGTTCTGTGGAACTCTTTCCAAGAGTGGTTGGATGTCGGTTGGATAAATGCCACTTTTTTTAAACCCCGACTGTAAGTTTTTTACACTGTTCGGTGTTACTACAATCATCAGCCGATTTAGCATCAGAGGAAACATGCCCTTTGCCAGTGTAGTGTCTTTATGTCCAACCTTGCTAGTCTTCCAGTCAGACAGCACAGACCTCCAAGCGACTTTTAGTGGATGGAAGAAAGCCACATCTAACGGTTGCGTTAGGTGTGTGCTGTTGGTTGGTAGGCACAAAAAATCCACGTTATTTTCTCTGCATTGCTGCAGAATGTCCAAGGATATGTGAGACGACAGATTGTCGCATATAATGACCTTTTTCCCTGGTTGTTTTTTCAGCCTGGGTAGAAGTAAAGTCTGAAACCAGTCTGTAAAAATGTTCATATCGAACCACCCGCTAGGGCTGCAATTATAGCGGGTGTTCGGGGGTCCTCCTTCTGTCCATGTGGTCCAGAGACAAGTCGCTTTGTAGACGACATATAACGGTAGCAGTTCACCTGCAGCATTGCCGCAAAACATTAGGGAAATTGAACTTTTTGATGCGTTGCGGATAAGTTCGGGATATTTTGTTCCCCTTTTAACGACCACTTTTTTATTACCAGGGTCATCCGTGAGGTTGGTTTCGTCAAAATTCCAAATGTTGCTTGCTGGTACTCCTTCAACCGCTACGCCGACATTCTCAATAAATTGGGTCAAGGCTTCGACATCAACAGCAGCTCTTGCTCGTTTAACATTGGCTGCAAATCTCTTGGATAAATTTGTATGACGACGTAGGAATGAGGATACCCATTCTATCCCAGGCATATTATTTTTAAATCGTGTAACTTTTCGACCAATTTTGTCGAGGTATGCTTTAACAACGATGCGTAAATCAAACTCTGACAGTGGAAATCCGTACTGCCCCATTCTTTCAATGCAGTCACAGAACTGTAATTCTTCTTCGCTGGTAAATATGGGTGGAAATCCGGGTGGACCGACGTTTTTATGTTCTTTTCTGGCCTTGATTCTGCTAATGAGCGTTCTTCTCGGTATATTATATTCCGCAGCTGCTTTTCTTTGGGTTAAAACTTTCGACTCTATAGCCCGCAGACATTCTTCTAACGTTTCATCAGTGTAGGCTTTATAACGCCGTGCATCAATCCTTCTAACGTACTTTCTGGGCATTGTTATCTAAAAAAAAACAAAAACAGAAAAAATATTACTAAAATCATTATTTTAAGGGGATACAATGCTCCTGGAACAAAATATCCCCAAAACCATGTGCATAGTAAGACCGTCCTCGAAAGTTTTTATTATTTTCAAAACTGTTGTAGCAATCACTAAAATATCATGTCCTCAAATGCTTAATGAAGTTATAAATGAAATAATAAAACACTTACCTAAATTCATCCAGAGATTTTTAAGATTCAAACGGATTTTCTGCATAAACAAAATCGGTTGCATCTACGCGTTCTGAAGTTTTGACAGCTACTGTCAAAATATTTAAACTTTTGACAATCCATCCCACCGGTGTTGCAAGGTGAAATCTTACGTTACCCGATAAAATCATTTAAATTTACAAATTTAACAAGGGTTTTCGTCTGTAACGGAACGTAACTTTTTATTTTTTTGGAGCATAGTTACCACCCTAGGAGCGAAGTAGGACCATATTACGGTATAGATATACTATGGCAATTAACACCTTAATGCGTTCTGCTGATTTGAATGTTAGATAACCCGGTTGTAAGTTAATATTGTCAATATTATATTTATTGGGGTGAAGCTTCAATCTTTTTCCAATTATGGAAATGAAACTTAAGCTATTACCTCAATAAAAATGTTACAAAGTTGCTAGGTAACTATTATTATGTAGTATTATAAAATTGCTTTAACAGAACTGTAGTGAACAAAATAAACATATTGAAACATAAAATGCTGTTTTAATTATTTAAGTTATGAATATATAATTTTCTTTATGACTAATATTTGTATATAAAGCACTTTCATCTATAGGAATAGAACAAATATAAAAAGATACAAAAACATAAACCTCCCATTACCTGGGATTCGAACCTCGACAGTTCTAGGCCGCTGAGCCTAGAGAACATCTCTTAATCCATTGAGCTATCTCAACATTATAGGTAATGGTGGAAATATAGCATTCAAATACCAGTGGTATCGCACTTAAATACAGCTATTATAAATTAGCATTTACCAGCCTTGTTAATAGTTATACTAATATGAGAATATTTCTGGTGATAACAAACAGGTGTCAATTTATAGGTATTTAATGTGCCTAGTAATGTGCTTATTTTCTGCGGTATGTCTAAATAGTAGCGCCAACAACGCCATCTAGTTTAATTATTGCGCACCACGTGCAACTATGTGAGCAGCAGACGTCAAACGATGCAAGCGAAACTGAGCCGTAAGGTGTCCATGCATTATTGCAGCCCATAGCAACATCCCTGGTACAGTATGATCAAATTATGATGGTAATTAAAATGCCATCCTGTATAGGTAGAATCTCATTCAATTTTAAAACAACGACGGCCTTTGTAGAAAAGGGTGTAAGTCTTAGAAAACTTTTCAGGCGACCTCATTTACTTAATTGTGGTTGTGGCACGTACCAGGGACAGGTAAGTTTGCATACAAATTAGTGGTAATTGGTGGAGTGATTGTGCCTACCTATATCATTAAAGAAAGAACCGTGTGACCGCATCTAAAGCAAAGTTTGGTTTTGCTAGTCACATTAGATCGTTCCATAATCCAAATATGACGATACGGACACGGCGAGGAGGACTACCTATATCATCATGTCCAGAACTAGTGGGTCGACTTGTGCGACTAGCTGTTCCAGATGTGCCCAGAATAACCCTCAGGACGCGACGACGCGATTTATTAGCGGTGCCAGAGGCCCGTACTGTGTCGCGCAAGAACTCGCCGCTGCTCCGCGCTCTCTCTCAGCTTAATGCGCTCATGGCATCAGCACCCGAATGTGACCTTTTTGCTTGGCGATGGGCGGCTGTGTGTTGTGAATGTCTGAGATTCAGTGAGACGATGGATGCCAAGGAATCAACTGTACCATTGTAATTTTTAATCATTGTTATTTGCTAAGTTATAAGTGTCATGACGCATTGGATAAACTGTAATGTCATGGATACTCAATTATTTAATAAATAAATAAATAAATCATCATCATCAGTCGAAAGATGTCCACTGCTGGACATAGGCCTCCCCCAAAGAGTGCCACAATGACCGGTCCTGCGCCACCCGCATCCAGCGAGCTTCCGCGACCTTTACTAGGTCATCAGTCCACTACACCTACTAGCTATATATATTAATGAAACCTGGGGTTGAAGTCATCCATAGTCTATAAGATACTAGCTTTTACCCGTGACACTGTCCGCGAGGACTCCTTCATCGCCTTAAAGGATGTTTGCTATTACATTCCCACTCCCGTAGAATAGAAACTTCCGCCACCCTTCCAAGTATCCTATATCAATTCTCAGATCTCAAACTATCTACATGCCAAATTCCACCACAATCGCTTTAGCAGGTAACAAGAAGACATAGTTACATTCGCATTCATGTTGGTATATATTAGTATGGATAATCTACCACTCCAACATCTGGTACTGTTACCCAATAAATTGGTGTACCACTCTAAAACTTTTTGCACATTAACGCACAATTAATAGACTCGAAACTGATAGGCCTCTTTCTTAGCTGACTGTACCCTTCATTTAAAACATCAATGGCGAGCGTCCTCATACACACTTATCTAATCGGTCCTTCCGCCAATTAAAAATCCAATATAGTTTGACCTCCTCCCACATACAACTCCTTAGTTAACGCAGTTCTATATAGATTGGACGCTGAACAAATTGTTCACTATATCTTGGACTGAAAATAACAAAGTTTTAGTAAGAAGGTCGAGCTCAATTTAAAATGGATGGGAAACGAGAGTGCAATATGCAGTTGACTTTCATTGATTGAGGGCGCGCATTTTCATTTGTGGTATTTTTTGTGAGCGTATAACTTCTCACTACATGGTGAGGTGCTGGTGAGGTAGGGCACAGCGAAATGTCACCCCGCTCGAATTTGGAGCAGCCAAACTGGGGAAGTACCTCCGCCTTGCAGAAGACCACAGCCATAATAACACTGCTACTTGCTCTGTAGTAGTGTTGTGTTCCTGGAGGTGAGCAAGGTCGCCAGAGCTCCCGAGGATGCGTTGTGTTGAGAGCGAGGGAATTTGTTCCTTCAGCTCTCAACACAGCGAATCCTCAAACATATCAAGGGTCGGCAACGCCCATGTTACTCCTTTGGAGTTGCATGCGTCTATATGCTGCGGTGTCCGCTTACCATCAGGCGGGCCGTACTCTTGTTTGCCACCATCGTTGTATAAAAAAAAAACATGGATAGTGTTATACAAATACCTAGAAGCCATTTTTTATGCCACGACGGTGGCAAATAAGCAGCCTGCTGGGTGGTTTACCTATTTAATCGTATGGCATACATTATTTTGTCACTCTTTAGTACCACCCAGGGGCCACGTGCAGGGTTGTGGTAGGTAGCTCCTGCGGACGCGAGCAACAGTTGTCCCCCCTTTGTCAAGTGAGTGGGCAACTCGACTGTTAGAAGTTCTTAAGCCGCCCGAAGGCCTCTAACTCGGCTTAACGACTACTTGTCATAGACAGCAGCCGGGATCAACTGTTTAGCGTGCCTTCCAAAGCACGGAAGCGCTAATTTATATTAACCACTCAAACATCAGGCTTTCTATCTTTGCTTAACCGGCGTAATCGTTTCCGACTCGCAGGCGCCGCTAGGCTGTGAGCGCTTACGAGCTGCTGGGTGGTAAGAAGACACCGTAAACTACTCATGCTAATAGCTTCAGGATTATTTCAATCATATGCTTTTTTTGACAACTTTCCATTTTTTTATTTTATGTTTTAATTAGTAAATTGTAAAATATTGTATAATATATATATGCTTAATTCTAAAATTTTGACGGTTTCAAAGGATATCGATTTAGCGCCAAATGCTGATAGAGAAAAAGAAGAAGCCACCAACATTGAAAAAAATTATGAAAAAAAAAATTAGTTACCTTGTGTTGAAATAATAAGATAATTTATTTATTAATCTAAGGAACCCGGGCAGCTATAAGTTATGTGTGTATAAGATACTTAAGTATAGTATTTTTTTAGCTCTGCAATATGAATAAATCCTGTTAATGGCATGGCAGCGTACGGAAAAGAATAAGATCCGGTTTACCGTCCACTTAGCTTCTTTTTTAGCCAACAATAATGAATTGATCGTGAAGTTCTTTGGCAACACCACTCCTTCAACCATGTGTGTTCATTTTGATTGCTCTTGACAATTTTAAGCAAAAGTTACCTTATCTAATTGGAGAAAATACAGTGGGTTGAAATGATAGGTACTGCAGCATTAATTGCATTCATCCTTGCAGAACTATTTAAATTCGTATGACCGTTTGCCTTATATTGCAGCACCATCTAGCGCATTATTACTGAAGTTCAGTAGTCGCACAAGGCGCGTTTCCGATGGTGTGCATTTTCCTTATATACAACTTTACCGACGGGTTTGCCTGCTTTGGTGCTGTCTGGTTTTTATGAATGAAATTGGAAGAAGTTTTTGAAATTTGAATTTGATTGTTCGAGAATGATTCTTGTTTATTGTCAAATCATCAGAAAAGAAATGGGAGTCAAAGAGAATAGTTCTTGGAGAGTGAAGTATTATTTTTCCATTGGTCTATTAGCTGAAAGTGTGAAGCGTGGTGTACCGTTTATAGGGTACAGACCCGAGTTCCTCGTCCACAGTTTTTGTATTAAGAACAACAGTTTTCGCGCTAGTGCATCAGCGTTTTCTCAAGCCCTGAGGCGAAGCTCGCCGGTGGTGGAACCAGTTGTTGTTGTTGTCACACTGCACTGAGGGAAACGTAGAGTTTCTGCTTTTTTCTGAAGGCCGGGTGCTGTTTTAGCACACTGGGTAAGCATTTTCGCCTATCGGTTGTGGTGGATTTTTGGCTTCTAGTCTAGACAGTGGAGTAGAAGTATTTATTGTGAAATTTTGTTTCATAGCTTCCGGGTTTAGGCCCCAAGCCTAAGTTCGCGGTGGTTGTTGCCCGAGGACTGGTGCCAGTTCGAGTGCGCTGAGAGCCTTCATCCGGAGTCTGCGAGCCGGAGGGAGAAGCGATCGGACTGTCCCGCTTACCAGCGCTTCCGGCTCTTGATCGGGAGAACCTCCGTCGGAGACGCCGCCAGGAGTTAAGTCGCGTTTAGAGGACTCCCGAGAGTTCGGCGTGTATTCTTTTTCGTTTGACCTTCGGTCAACGTCAGGGTCCTTTTTTAATGTCACTTATTACCTGTGATATTCTACCATACCGTGCCGTCGTTGGATTGTCAAACCTCCGACCTTAAGATGGGATCGATGCCTTCCGTTCTCCTGTAAAACCCTCAAAATTCAGAAAGGCCCTTTACCGCCGAAGTTGTCAGAACGATCGTTTAGATTTCATTTAGGCCCCATACACACAATTAACACACAACCTTTACCAACACTTAACATCTCGTCGAACCCAGTCGTTTTACATCCCTTTTTAATGTCGTGCTGGTTTGTCGACCGTAAATCACCATGTTTTGTCTATCATAGTCCAATCGTGTGCCGCAGCAACGGCCAGAGCACGGTTATACGTTCGGTATTGTATTGCAAAGTGTTATTTAACATGACCTAATAAACCTGATCGCGTTCGGGTCGTGATGTTTTCTATGCCGCTGTTATATGTAATAATTTTAGGAAAATAAAAAATAAATTACGTTCGTATCCTTGTGTGAACCTTTTATTCAATTTTCACTACAAATTTGGCGCCCGAAACAGCTGGTAAGTACCCTGGCTTGTTCTTTGTTACAAATTGAATTAATCTTTATTTCGTCTTACTGGGGGGAGGGTCCGTCCTAATATGGACGCGTTACACTAACCTTGTTCTAGATTACAGCTTACGGTTATAAGGAATATCACGCTGCCCTGTTAACCCCGGATGCCGTCTGCCTAGTTCCGCTACTGCCACGAATTTTGGATCCTGTCAACGCCGGCGGAACGTGACCCGTGACCGATTAAATATATCTGAAACTCTGGTTGAAATAGGTAGCCGTAGAATGAAACAAAACTGTATTTTCCCTGTGCTTTTTATTTCAATTTCCAACTAAAACAACCCGATTTACTTATTTAGTAGACTTGTGTACCCCTTGTTTGTGCCCGTAGAATTAGGGAAATACTGCAGGTAAGCGTTTTAGCTGTAGTTAGTTCCTCGACCGTATTGTCTTCCTGGTGATTCTTACTTTCCGGTTCGTCTTGTTGCTTTTTTTTCGTCACTGTGTTTAGTTTGATCGCATCTTGTCCATTTCATATATTCAGTGTTAGCACATATTTAGGTTTTATGGGCGTTCCTGTAGACAGCAAGCGCATTTTTTCCTCGTTATTCTCGTAATTAAATGTTGTGATAAGCAATCGTATAACATATTTCTTGTATTTACGTAACATTTGACATGTTGTTTTACGTTTGTTTGTAGCTTAGCAACCTGTCACGAAATTTGACGGCGGAGTTCTTAAAGAGGTTGAGTTTGTTAGCTTTGAACTTTTACAGCAGTTTTTCTTTGAAAAGGTAGAGTATTTTCGTTCGGTCATCTAATTGTCACCGTGGTCTAGTGGAGGTACACTCGGACTAGTGAATACGTGATCTAGGGTTCGATTCCCGACAAAGTTATTCTTTGTGAATTTTCTTTCGAGAGGGTATGTCATCCATAAGTTCCGCGTGACATTATTCAATCGGAGTGAAGGATTATTCTCAAGTTTAAACATTTATTTAGAGAATTGATCGTTCTTATTTTCTGGATTTCTTCTAACGTAGAATAAATTCGGTTACTTAGCTTCGTTTCAGTGGGGTGTTAGGCTTCATTGTTCGGATATACCTAAAGGCTTCACCGAAGTTTTTCTGAACCGATTTGGATGGGATAGTCTATTGGTATTTCATATTATTCGACTATTGTGTCTGTCTTAAGGCTTTCTTTGGTTTCTGACGCGACTTCGCGCTTATTCTAATTAGTTGTTATTCCCGGTTGCTGTTGATTTTTGTTTTTGGAGTTGTTTTTATAGTTGATCGTACGTGTTCATCGTTTATATATGTGGTCATACTCGATCATACCTGATCATAAGTGATAATACTTGATCATACCTGATCATAAGTGATCTTACTTGATCATACTTGATCATAAGTGATCATAATTGATCATAGTTGTTTTTTGTCGTTCGTCGTAATCGTTGGTGGTTCTTTCAGGATGTCACGATCGAACAGTGAGGAGTCGTTCCGCGTGACGCCTCGCAT
Source organism: Epinotia ramella (assembly GCA_947578815.1). Lineage (NCBI taxonomy): Eukaryota > Metazoa > Arthropoda > Insecta > Lepidoptera > Tortricidae > Epinotia > Epinotia ramella. Next base: position 1,882,250 of record OX388214.1, read on the forward strand.
TCCTTCAGAGTTGAGGATGCGTCAAGCCCGGGAGCTGGATCCGCTTGCGAGTGAGGATGAAGAATTCTTCGATACCGAGCCGCGGTTCCAGGGCGCTCGGTCCCTAGATTGGCAGCCTCGTTGCGCGATTAAGAACGAGTCCCTCACCAAGTGGAATCTGACCTTCTCCGGCGAGACTTGCGTTCGTGAGTTCTTTTCACGTATCCGCGAAGAGGGGATTGCGCGTGACGTCAACCCTTCCTACGTCGTCAGACGCTTTCACGAGTTATTAACCGGTAGTGCTTTAAAATATTTCCGGGCAATTAGGCGTCCAGACTTGACGATCGGGGAGTTGAGATCGGCCTTTTTAAGAACTTTCGATGTCGCAGATTATGATTTTAAGGTGGAAAGCCAACTTCGCGCGTTGAGGCAGAAAGCAGGCCAGTCAGTGGTTGATTTCGTTATCCAGGCTCGCGATCTTAATGCCAAGCTTCAAAAGCCGGTACCCGAAGGCACCTTGTTCAACATCATCAAATACGGGATGAACCCCAGGTACCATCCGTGCCTGGCCACCAATATCGTTAGGGATGTCGACGGTCTACTGGAGGTCGCAAAGAACTTCGAGTCCTTCCAGGGTGTGCGGTCGACTGGTTTGGCGTTGGCTCCTGTCGGTACTGTCAACGTTGGCGAGATCGGTGCTGTCGCCTGTCTGAAATGCGGCGCTATCGGGCATGGGTATCGCGATTGTCCCAATGTTTCCGGTGCTGTATGCTTCAAATGTAAGCGGGCAGGGGCGATTACTCGGGACTGTCAATTCTGCAATCCTGGGACGTCAAAAAACTAGTTGAAGGCGCACTTAGAGGTCCGACGGTGTCACCGGTTGTTTTAAATAAGTCACCGGATAATAGACTGTTTATTGAAGTTAATATTTCAGGAGTCACTGTCAAAGCTCTTCTGGACTCTGGTGCGCAGGCTTCCCTCATTGATGTTTCATTGTTGTCTGAATTAGGTTTCAGTTATAGTAAGGAGATTCGACCGTCAGTGGTATCTGCCGATAATTCTCCTATTGTTATTTTAGGTGGATTGGATATCCCTATTTCTTTTAATGGCTTTTGCGCTACTCATCCCTGCCTTGTAGGTAGTGACTTGCCTACTCGATTTATTTTAGGCATTGAATTTTGGAATGCTTTTGGTCTTACCGATATTTTGAAGCGCGCGTTTGCAGGCGATGGTCCTGGGAAACTTCTTATTCCAGATCCTGTGTTACCGAAGGTGGGGTTTCAGGTTGTTGGCGAGGTTCGATACGTTCATCCGCGTACGGAGCTCACACCTAGTCAAGAATTCGGTCTTCAGGCTGTCATCAGCGAGTTTGATGAAATTTCTTCTGATAAGGCTGGTTTAGGTTGCACTACTTGGCTCTCTCACAAGATAGAGACAGTCGGTCCGCCGATTAGGCAGAGGTATTACCCGCTCTCACCTGTCAAGTTGAAGGTTCTTAACGAAGAGATCGATAAGATGCTTGAAGCCGGCGTCATTCGTCCTTCGCGGTCTCCATGGGCTTCACCAGTGGTTATGGTCACTAAGAAAGATGGTTCCGTCAGGTTTTGTGTTGACAGTCGGAAGTTAAACAGCGTTACCGTTCGTGATTCATACCCGCTTCCACGTATCCAGGATATTTTGGATAATTTGAGAGGTGCTAAATACTTAACTTCACTTGACTTTAGGAGTGCTTTTTGGCAGATTCCTTTGGCGGACAAAGCCAGCTGTGAAAAAACTGCCTTCATCGCTCCACAACGAGGTCTATTTGAGTTTGTTCGACTCCCGTTTGGTTTGACCAATGCTGCGTCGGAGATGCAGCGGCTTACCGACATGATCGTCAATTACGAGCTGACCCCAGAGTCTGACGATTTCATTTTCGGCTACGTAGACGACCTAATACTGGTCTCTAGAGATTTTGATAGTCATCTTCGGCTCATTCGAAAAGTTCGTGACAGGTTAAAAGAGGCAGGGCTCACCGTTAACTTGAAAAAGTGCGAGTTTTGTAAGTCGGAGTTGAAGTATCTGGGCTACATCGTTAATGAGCGCGGTCTACAAACTGATCCAAAAAAACTCGAGGCTATTAACGACTATCCCACGCCTTCAAGCGCAAAATCCCTGCGGGCTTTCATTGGCATGTGTTCGTACTACCGGAGATTCGTGGATAACTTTTCGACCATTATTGCTCCTCTTACAGCGTTGATAGGCAAGAGGAAAGGCCGAGATCCGATCGATTGGAACGACGACGCAGCAGCAGCTTTCGTCAGACTGAAAGACGCTTTGATGAACTCACCGTTGATCGAATGTCCTGATTTTTCTAAGCCCTTCATCCTTCAATGCGACGCTAGTCAGGTCGGTCTCGGTTCGGTGTTGGCGCAGGAGTTTGACGGAGTAGAGCATCCTATTGCTTTTTATTCGCGGTTGTTCACCAAAGCGGAACGCAGCTATGGTACGTCTGAGCACGAGCTTTTGGCGGTTCTCGAATCCATCAAACACTTCCGAGGTTACTTAGACGGGATGAAGTTCAAGATCGTCACTGATCATATCGCGCTAAAATGGCTGACTACACTCGATAATCCTTCCGGTCGTTTGGCTCGGTGGGCTACTGTCATTTCCCAGTATAATTATGAAATCGAGCATAGGAAGGGAGTTTTGAATGTGGTTCCCGATGCCCTTTCTCGTGCGCATGTAGGTTTGATTTCGTTCACTCGTGGCGGGGATCCTTCTGGCGATCCATGGTATGAACGTGTGTTTCAGGGCGTGAGTGAGGCTCCTCAAATGTTCACGGCGTATGCTTTGCGTGATGGCGTGTTGATGCGCAAAATGGCAGTTGAGAATCCGCTGGCTCCTAATCCGTGGCGTATAGTTTTACCTGCTTCTAGGAGGAACGAGGCGATCGCTGAAATTCATAATGATTTTCCTAATGTTCATCCGGGGGTGATGAAGACTTACCTAAAGGCGAGAGATTTATACTACTGGCCGTACATGTACAAAGATATCGCCAGGCAATTAGCAGGTTGTCAAGTCTGTAAGGCATATAAGATCGCGAATTCGCAACCACGTGGTCAGCGTTTATATCCACGTCCCATCGCTTCGCCAATGGATCTTCTGTCGATCGATTTGATCGGACCACTGCCAGGGGCCAGAAATGGGTTTCGTTATATCTTGACAATAGTTGACGTCTTCACTAAGTTCGTCTGGTTAGTCGCTCTGAAGAGGGTAAACGCCGATACTATATCCTCTGCTTTGGAAAGGGAGGTTTTCTTGAGGTACGGTACACCTTCTAACGTTTTGTGTGATAACGCAACTGTTTTTCATAGTGGGTCATTTGTGAATTTCTTGGCCTCCTTTGATATTCCTAGACCATGTTATACCCCGTATTATTCTCCCCAGGCAAACATTGCGGAGAGGTACAACCAAGTTGTCATTACAACGATGAGCATTCTGGTGGCTGGTGACCAGGGTAGTTGGCCCCGTCATCTTCCGAGAGTAGCCTTGTATCTTAATTCATGCATCAACTTGGCGACCTCTTATTCGCCTAACTTTTTAATGTACGGACGCGAGGTGCAGGTAGACCGACAGTTAGTTGCAGGTCAGGTTGAGAACCAGGAGGTGGGGCTCAGCCGGGTCGAACGAGCAGAAAATCTCCGCACTCTACGTGAAGTATACGCGAAAGTATCTGATGCTTTGGTCATGGCTTTCCACCGCAATGCGGTAAAGTATAACTTGAGTCATAAGTCGTTGAGACTGGCTATAGGTCAAATCGTTTGGCGCAGGAATTTTCAGCGCCGGACAATGGACGAAGCTAGGGGTGGTAAGTTCGCACCACGCTTTATCCAGTGTCGGGTCGTGAGGCGAATTTCTCCTCAGGTTTATGAGCTCGTTGATATTGAGACCCAGGTGGTTGGAACATATCACGTTAAAGACATCCTCAAGTAGGAAGTTTGGTCGCCTTAGGTTATTTTAAATCGATTTTTTTTGTTTTATTACTCCTCTAAATTCTGAAAGACAAGCTGCACGTCATTATTAATTTTTTTGCTACTCTGTTTAGACCTTATTTTGCGTTTGCGCTTCTCCTCTAAATTCTGAAAGACAAGCTGCACGTCATTATTAATTTTTTCGCTCCTCTGTTTAGGCCTTATTTTGCGTTCTCTCTCCACACAACAGTTCTTCATTATAGGCTTATGGGTCAGGGCGTCGTTTGAAAAGGTCATCGACGGTCGGATTTAGCTTATAATGTCGTGACCTGGTGTTGTTAGCTGTTTTTTGTTATTGTTAGTATCTTACGTCCAACCAACAGTTCAAATGAAGGTATTGAGGTATATAGGTAAGGTTAATGTTGTTATAATACTCAGCGAAGGTCAACTTGTAGTTTTAAAGTAGGTTAATGTGTTTAGGTTAGGCCTAATGTAGCATATATTTGCCGGACGTGACGTTGTTTCAGCTTTATGCTGGATTTGGACTTTCTGTGACTACGTTCTTCGACATAGTTCGAGATCGTTCATTCACTGTCTGTGGGCTAGCACTCGACAGTTGAAATATTGTATCACCCCGTCGGGGAAGAATACTTATCCGGACAACGACACTTACTTACGGTTCCTTGCGTTCCGCATAAGCCTATGGGCCATGGTTTACGAGTATTTCACGGACAAGACAAATGGTTGTGAACCTCGGTTCTCAATCATGGCTGTAAATGTTTATTTCCCTCTTAGCTGAGGTTAGGTTTAAGTTCGTTCTAGGCGTCTAGGGTTGGTTGATCTTCGTTGTTCTTGGTTTGGTGTATAAGTAATTTAGTTTTCGGTGTTATCTTAGGTGTTTGCTAGGTAGTAGTTGTTCCTTAGGTGGAATTGTTGGCCGCAATAAATAAATTTTGTGGGTCAACATTCGGTTTCCTCCCTTTGTGCGTGGCAAACGCATTGGTGAGTGTTGTTTTGGTTTTCCTCGATTTCAACTCGCTATGAACCTCCCTTTGTAGGCGAGGAACGTAGTCGTTAGGCAAGTGGAGCGATCACGTGCCACTCCATCGAGAGTTTGGATGATGAATCGTAGTGTTAGTTTTTAGGATTATTCTTGCAATACCTTGTGGGCATTTAAATGTGTTTATTATTCTAGGGGGATCTCGAGTTGTGTGTTTTTTTGTTTTGTCTTTTCAGGGGATAATCTGCAGCATTAATTGCATTCATCCTTGCAGAACTATTTAAATTCGTATGACCGTTTGCCTTATATTGCAGCACCATCTAGCGCATTATTACTGAAGTTCAGTAGTCGCACAAGGCGCGTTTCCGATGGTGTGCATTTTCCTTATATACAACTTTACCGACGGGTTTGCCTGCTTTGGTGCTGTCTGGTTTTTATGAATGAAATTGGAAGAAGTTTTTGAAATTTGAATTTGATTGTTCGAGAATGATTCTTGTTTATTGTCAAATCATCAGAAAAGAAATGGGAGTCAAAGAGAATAGTTCTTGGAGAGTGAAGTATTATTTTTCCATTGGTCTATTAGCTGAAAGTGTGAAGCGTGGTGTACCGTTTATAGGGTACAGACCCGAGTTCCTCGTCCACAGTTTTTGTATTAAGAACAACAGTTTTCGCGCTAGTGCATCAGCGTTTTCTCAAGCCCTGAGGCGAAGCTCGCCGGTGGTGGAACCAGTTGTTGTTGTTGTCACACTGCACTGAGGGAAACGTAGAGTTTCTGCTTTTTTCTGAAGGCCGGGTGCTGTTTTAGCACACTGGGTAAGCATTTTCGCCTATCGGTTGTGGTGGATTTTTGGCTTCTAGTCTAGACAGTGGAGTAGAAGTATTTATTGTGAAATTTTGTTTCATAGCTTCCGGGTTTAGGCCCCAAGCCTAAGTTCGCGGTGGTTGTTGCCCGAGGACTGGTGCCAGTTCGAGTGCGCTGAGAGCCTTCATCCGGAGTCTGCGAGCCGGAGGGAGAAGCGATCGGACTGTCCCGCTTACCAGCGCTTCCGGCTCTTGATCGGGAGAACCTCCGTCGGAGACGCCGCCAGGAGTTAAGTCGCGTTTAGAGGACTCCCGAGAGTTCGGCGTGTATTCTTTTTCGTTTGACCTTCGGTCAACGTCAGGGTCCTTTTTTAATGTCACTTATTACCTGTGATATTCTACCATACCGTGCCGTCGTTGGATTGTCAAACCTCCGACCTTAAGATGGGATCGATGCCTTCCGTTCTCCTGTAAAACCCTCAAAATTCAGAAAGGCCCTTTACCGCCGAAGTTGTCAGAACGATCGTTTAGATTTCATTTAGGCCCCATACACACAATTAACACACAACCTTTACCAACACTTAACATCTCGTCGAACCCAGTCGTTTTACATCCCTTTTTAATGTCGTGCTGGTTTGTCGACCGTAAATCACCATGTTTTGTCTATCATAGTCCAATCGTGTGCCGCAGCAACGGCCAGAGCACGGTTATACGTTCGGTATTGTATTGCAAAGTGTTATTTAACATGACCTAATAAACCTGATCGCGTTCGGGTCGTGATGTTTTCTATGCCGCTGTTATATGTAATAATTTTAGGAAAATAAAAAATAAATTACGTTCGTATCCTTGTGTGAACCTTTTATTCAATTTTCACTACAGTACCTACTTATTTTGTTTAAGTAGGTCGTTAGATTCCTTCGTAATGTGTTTTTAATGCAGACCAAAGTTAGCAACAATTATGCACTAGGTCATTCCAGACGTCAGCATGATTTCAAAAACAAGATTTTGTATTCAGCATCGCGATTAAGGTAAAATATGATATAAGATTCGCCAAATCGTTCTTTGATGTGTTTATAAATACGTAATTCCACTTCAAAATATCCTTGGTTTCGCTATTGTCAACGTTGAAACCATGATTTAAAAGCACAATCTACTCTTACAGGCTCAGTAATAGTAGATTACTGCAGAGGCCGTGAAGTAAGGGATTGCTGGACGAGATTGGGGTAGACGGCCGAGTCGTAGACGAGGCCGAATACAACGAGTCCAGCAATCCCTGTTTTGGCCGAGGATTGTATAGTACTTTTCTCAAACGATGTGAGGAAATATTAAAATTAAAATAAATACTGGGTAATCAATTAAATAATAGATAATTTGCGCCTTTTTTATTTTTTAAACATGCCATTTGAACAAGCCGTTCGAGCACCATGTTTAACCGCACATAAAGTATAGTACCATAGATTATTTTTATTTTTTTTATGAATCAAGTATGCTTACAGTGTCTAGTGGTGGTTGGCAGTATGTAAATTTTCCTTTGTCAGTTTAATATTAGTAAGCAAATTTAAAAAGTTAGAGTAGCGGACAATAATGGTTTTACTTAGGGGTTTCATACATTACTTCTTGGCGTAAGGCCAAGAAGTAATGTAGGGAGCCATAAACAAGAAACTTCACGTCTTCATTTCGTGATATTAACGCGTACATTTCCGAGCATGTTTGAGAAATAGTAGATTACTGCAGAGGCCGTGAAAGCAATCCCTGTTCCGGCCGAGGATTGTATAGTACTTTTCTCAAACGATGTGAGGAAATTTTAAAATTAAAATAAATACTTGGTAATCAATTAAATAATAGGTCATTTCCGCCTTTTTTATTTTTTAAACATGCCATTTGAACAAGCCGTTCGAGCACCTTGTTTAACCGCACATAAAGTATAGTACCATAGATTATTTTTATTTTTTTTATGAAGCAAGTATGCTAACAGTGTCTAGTGGTGGTTGGCAGTATGTAAATTTTCCTTTGTCAGTTTAATATTAGTAAGCAAATTGAAAAAGTTAGAGTAGCGGACAATAATGGTTTTACTTAGGGTTTTCATAATGTAGGGAGCCATAAACAAGAAACTTCACGTCTTCATTTCGTGATATTAACGCGTACATTTCCGAGCATGTTTGAGAAAAATATATTTATATTCCTTAAATTGAATTGCCTTTACTAATGTAATGGGGCTTCTAAACGGGCAACATTTTTACGGCAATGTGTGACCGGCAAGTATGTGCATCTTGCTCTAGCGTACAAAGTCAGCGTAAGACAGCAATATCTAGTTGCCGGCAGTAGAAATTGCAGGAAAATGTGGCCCTTTTAGAAGCCCCATTACAAAGACAAATACCGTAAATTGGGGTGAGTAGGGACAAAACTGACATTCAAACCAAATGGTGTATATAGTAAGTGTTTCGGACGTTAGTATTTTTGTTGTTTTATGATTTTGGGTAGTTCCATTTCATAACTTTAACGATAAAAACGAAATCCCACCTCACCCCGTAGTCCCTCGTAGTTGGGGTGAGATGGATTTTTATACAAAGGTGATTTTGAAAGATTGTTGGATCGATTTTTTTTTTATTATGAATATTACTATAGCTCTATTTTAACTTGGAATACATTATTTAGGTATCAGCAGCATCAAAATCCCATCTCACCCCCCTTTCATCCCTTCTCTCCCCATTCATAACCTAACTCTCCTCGCGATCCCTACTCACCCCATTTTACGGTACTCATTCGCCTGGGCTTTTAACTCTTTCACCGCCATTTCTCACATATCTAATCTCGCATCATTTTGCAAAAAGTGTTTAAAACCCGAGGGCTTGGTAAACCTTACTTGAAATTATGAAGTTTGCTTTGACAGTGTAAGTACGACAATAACAACTCGTTTTTAGTACCACGGGCGCGATAACCCGCGACGGGTTTAGTTTTAGGTTTTAGGCGTTCCTAGCATCGTTAAAAGGACATCATAATAGTTAAGTTCATTATATCGTCCCCTGATTGCGAAAACCGCTTAAGCTCCGTTTTGGTCAAAAGTGAGATATTAATACTGCTGTATTATGCTTTCCATGATCTACCCGCTACAAAAGCCCGTTTTTTGATACGTGGCTCCATTCCTGATTTGGTGTTTAGGATAACGTCAGATAACACTGTTTTTTTTTAAATAATTTACAGACAAAACCTATTAAGTGTCTGTTATGGGGGCTAGCACATTTTTTTTCAAGATCAATACATTCTATCATTATTTAAGCGTTTTTGGAATGTTGGTATTTTGAACGAAACTTGCAATTTAATTACCAGTCTAAAGATGCTAACGAGATAAACTAGATTTTTGCAGCAAGCGATAAAAACAAAATGTGTGTTTAGTCATCTGTCAAAATAGTCTAACCACCTTTAATATGTTCTGTCAGAACACCAAATCAATCAATAGTCAAAATTGATCTACAGCAAAAACATGCTAAAAGTAATATAAGCGGCTTTGCTCGTTACGTTTCGCCATCGACCACATTCAATTCATTTAACCAAAACCGCCTAAGTGCACTATCGCCGCTATCCCGGGGAGCGCGGGGGGGTCACATCGTGCCCGCACTTGGCGCACTTAGTCGTGTTTTTATTTCGGAGCGATAATTACGCTACTGCGCGCGCGCATACCTTTTTATTGGATTGTTATTACCTCTTTTTTGTGTTTTTATTGGGAGAAAAATCCGTTATGGATACCTCCGCACCACGGGGATAGCGCGGAGGTTATGTCGGACTCGCACCGACTAAAATCCCCCCGATGGTCCTCCTCGACGCATTTCGGACAGCTCTGGGATCTTCTACGGAACGCACTAGTGCCGCCCTAGCGTCACGCCTTTGTGGGTGGTTTTGTGTGTGTGAGTGGGGTATTTAGACGATCGCAGGCCGCAACTGCGACCGTGTGCTGCCTCGAGAGTCCCATTTAGTCGCCTTGTACGACAGACATTGAATACCATATCCATATTCTACTGCCCGGGCAACAGGGCGCAGTGGCGGCGACGTGTTATTGTAGCCGCCTCCTCCTCCTCCAAGCAGGATCTGTACGCTCCCGCTCGCACTCTATTCTCTCTCTCTAGTCTCCTTACGGACCAAGGTCATGGTCCAGTGTCATGACACTCTCACAAAAGGTGACAGCTGCATCCCAAGTGGAGTCCTTCTTAACATTGCCTCTATGAGAGCGGGTGAGGAGAGATTTTGTCCCACTGCTTGCATTAGGACCTGCCGCTCAGACTGCCACTTATTCCTTCGCAGCACCTCCATTCTCTGCGCACAGGGCATTGTAGACTTGGGAATCCATTTCAGCCAAGATGTTAAGTGGTGGGAACCGTGCTAGGAGAGCAGCCGCCTCGTACGATATCGTACGGTATCTGCGGGCGACCCTAATGGATATCCGGCGCTGAACTGCCAGTATCTTCACTCTACTACGTCGGTTGCGCGTCAACCTCTCTGACCACACGGGCGCCCCGATGGACCGCACCACCCCTGCGTAAAGGTGGCGTACTCCTTCTTCTGGCCCTCCAAGATTTGGCAGCAGTCTGTGCAGTGCACCCGATGTTTTTTTAAACGGGGGGCGAGCCGGTTGAAGTGCTCGTCAAAGCTCCATCGGCCGTCTAACTTGAGGCCCAAGTATTTTATAAACTGACCTACTTGGAGCTCTACCTTTCCAACATGCACGGAGGTGGCGGGAGGCTCCCTGCCGCGACGCAGTCCATGTAGCCAAAGTGCTTCTGTCTTGTGTGGCGCGATTATAAAACCGAGACTGCGGATCTTATTTACCACGACTGCCACGCCTAGCTACGCCAGTCTAGTGGTCCTCACGTAATTTTTCCCTTCAGCATAGACTAGAGTATCGTCTGCATAGCAAACGACGCTGACGCCGATGGGGAGTGCTGCTCGTAGAACTGTGTCGTATGCATTATTCCACCGAAGAAGTCCCAACACCGACCCCTGAGGTACCCCGCATTTGACTTCCCTGCATGTCTGCGCCATAACGACCGGGGTAACGAATGCTCCTGTCGGATAAGCAAGCTTCAATCACGGTCCTCAGATAAGTAAGCTTCGATCACGGTCCTCAGGTAAGATGGCAACTGATGGTACACTAAAGCTCGCCGAATTGCATTCCAAGGAAGAGAGTTGAAAGCGTTGACAATGTCAAGGCTGATCTCCAGCCCCACCCTTCCTCGTGAAATTGCCTGCTCTGACAACGCTCGGACGCGAAGGATTGTATCCACAGTCGATCGACCCCGGCGGAAGCCAACTGAGTATCCGGCAGGTTCGGACCTTCGTTATTTAGATGCCTGTTTACACGGAGGGAGATAATACGCTCAAAGAGCTTGGACCTGGTCCAATAAGCATATTGGCCGGTACGCAGAAGGTGAGTCTGCAGGCCTCCCTTCTCTTCGCAAGATAACCAGTTTTGCCTCCTCCCATATCATGGAAAAGCAGCCATATCGGAAACAGCTGCTGAATAGGCGCCTCCATCGCAATCATCATCATCCTCCATGCTCGGCCAGGAATACCATCTTGTCCCGGTGCAGTATTTCGTGCAGCAAGACCGAGATTTGGCGTCGGCGATTGCATTCTGCAATGCCATGGTCGCTTCGCGGTACACTGCATAGTTCTCCTTTTTCTCTTCCGGCGTCGCCCTTCTGCGTCTTCTAGTCGTCGTATAGTTTTCAGTCAATTGTCTCAATTAGTCAGAATGAACGAATATTTTACATTCATATGTTGATTATTTAATTGGATTCCTACTTTAATCTTATTACTATTTCATTGCTAAATCTAAAATATCTCCCATAAGATAAATGTCACTTAAGCAGAAATACCTTTCGAACACCTTTGTTATTTATTTTTACCTTTTCCCTTATATTGAACTTTGTCAAGAAACAGGTTAGAGTTACGATGGAGATGACCATTACAAATAATAAAGTAATTAAACCACAGGAGATGGAAAAATTGTAATGAAACCTCACGTGCCAAAACATTGTACATGTATTTTCTAATTATAAGTACTTTTAATTCCTTAATTTTAAAATTCTTTCAGAAAAAACCTACAAACTGCATGGTGACTTTTAAATAAACTCAAATAATACAGAATCTGAAATCGTTTGAAGACTTTATTCAGTTCAAACATTTATTAATTTACATCAGAAATTATTATAAATCGAAAATTCCTATCTAAGGCTATTATTTTAAGAGATACAAAAAAAAGGTGTCTTCAGGAACAACCGCTTAACTGCAGCACTTTTTACGGTAAACCCTAATTTTTATCCTCTTATCCTAAACAAAAAGTAAATAAAGTCAAATAGTCTTAATAAGCGATAAACTGTTCATATAAAAACACGAAAATGCTTTAGTTATTATTGGCCCTTCATAGAAATATTAACATGCAAATCTTTAAATGCGTTTTTCTCAAAACTACATGTCATGCACTTAAGCGGTTTTCGCAATCAGGGGACGATATACGTGTAAACTGTAATTTTTAAGTAGGGAAGTATTTACTTGAACTGAGTACTTACAAAGTAGGGAAGTATCTACTTGAACTGAGTACTTACAATGTAGGGAAGTATCTACTTGAACTGAGTACTTACCGTTTGTGAAGTATCGATTTGAACTAAGTTATTAATAAGGCATTTAGTAACCATTGGTACGGTGATGGCGCCAAACACAAATGGACTTAAAAGATAAACAACTTTGACCGTACGACGATAAGTTAATCTATTACTGTATTTTAATGACTTATTCATAAAGTTATACACCTATGAATGTCAATAAACTAACACCGGATCGGAAAGAATACCTCTGCCTCGAGGTGCATAAACGTTAATGACACGGTCTATTTTAGCTAAAATGCCGTTAAAACTTTGGCAATTGAAGGCTAGAAAGATGGAGATAATGTTATTGCAGTGCTTGGTTGCTAGCCCATCACACTTCAATCCTATTGCAATGGTCGACTCGTATGTATGAATGTATGTAAGCACTTTATTGTACACAATAACATTACATTAAAGAATATACATGTCACACAATAGATCAAAGTACAAAGGCGAACTTATCCCTATAAGGGATCTCTTCCAGCTAACCACTCGTATCACACACACGGGAAGAAAAGCGTGGTGCTATTCTACTGCCTATATTAAATGCTAGAAAAAAGCCTTTCCCAAGGCTTTGGCCTCTGGGCCTGGCAACTCGTAAATTGTATACCTCTTGATTTTTTATAAAAGCAAGGCAAAGTTATTCCAACTCTGAGCACATTGCATTCCGTACACAAATATGAGTCATGTTATCTTTGCAATGTAATGAAATTAATGTTGAGATCTTACTCGTACAAGCCGACATCGCATTAGTAATATGCGCATGTTCGATTATCGAAGCAGGTAGGACTGGAATCCGTTTCCCGCGCACTTTCTCATGACCTGCATTTTCTGCCCAAGTCCATATCGGGGCCGATTTGCGGCGTGGAACGAACGTACCGAAAAGTTTGCGTGAGAGAACACGATCATCATCGTAGTACGATGATGTTTTAACCATGGTAGAAGAAAACAAACGTCATTCTTTTTTTTTCTTTTTTTATTTAAAGTTCCAAATAATTTGATTTTTATCGCAGAGTTTCATGTTCTATGTGCTGAAGCCATTAATGGTTTATTTAAAGTTAGAGTTCGGACTAACTATTTGCTATGTAAGTACTTACATTAACTTCACACTATCTTTATTACTAATTCCCGACGATGTATCTTGCCTAAGGCACAAAAATGTTACCATTGTGCAAAGGTGGCCACACACATGTTGACATTGACTGACGTCTTCCATACACACAAGAAGTTTTTTTAATGCATGATTATAATTGGTTAATAATTAAAAATTTGTTTGGGGTGAAAAGATAACTGTATAATTATACAATTAGTCAATTAAAGTCAATTGACTGAAAGCACGTAAGTTACATAAGTAATGTAGTTTAGTATTTTACACACTGACAGACCACCATTTATAAGACGTCGTAGTGTGTAGTAAGACGTAGGCAAGGTACGCTGACGTCACAAGCTATCACGGGAACGACATGTACCTTTTCTTATAATACCATGGTTTTACTGATTGGTATGACTTAAGTGAACTTACCATGATCTTAAGTGAGAGATATTTTTTATACTACGCCTACGCCTAGTGGTTCAGTTCAGGCATGCGGCTGTCAAGCAGCTGTCGTAGGCTGAGGAAACCGGCCTAATCCCAAAAATACCGTGTTGCACTCCGGGAGTGCTGGCAGAAGTGAAAACTCAATGACATTGTAACAGTTTTTCGATCAGGTCACGTGTTCGTCTTACGAATTTTCAATCTGTCGAATCTTACGGTCACGTGACATCTTACGGTCACGTGACCGAGTTTATCATTTTTTCCCCATCACAAAAAGTGCACAGCGCCGCTAAAGAAGTTTTCACTAATTTAATTTTTTTATTATGACCAACCAAATTTTGGGTATTTTTAACCAAAAAAGGAGGCTCTAAATTCAGTTGTACTTTTTTTTTTTTTTTTTTTAATGTTTGTTACCTCAGAACTCCGTCATTGATGAGCCGATTCGTAAATTTTTTTTTGTTCGTAAGTATATGCTTCTAGATGGGTCCCATTTTTTTTTTATTCAGTGGGACGGGATTAATGAGGAATTGAGGGCACTCCTCAATTAATTAGGCAAGCGTGTAGTGATTTTGGTATTTTCTATTATAGCTCGTGTATTTACACCCGGAAATTAAAGAAAAAGATTCGTTGAAATAGCAGCTAATGAAGTACCAAAGGTGATCCTTGTGGAATCGACGGAAGTCCTCAAATATTATCGGGTCACATACAGCGATTGGGTTTTTTTCTTTAATAATCAACGCATTTGCTCTCGGAAATCAGTTCATGTGGTCAATTGGAAAATAACTGTGGAAATGTTCTCGTGGCTTGGCGGAGTACTAAATAGAAGTCGGTTAAAACTTTGTTTTTAAAGTATTAGATAACATTGATGACAAAACCAGCTGTCAATCTGAAACTTAACACGTTGATGGGCGTATTGGGCGTAGACGTCTATAGGCGTAATTCTATTGTACAGTCCGACAAGAAAGAGTTGAAATTAAATAAAATGGAACTAAAAAAAAAACCATACTAAATTGTTGCCATTACGTCGAATAATGTGACAGTTACGTAGAAAGTGGCGCCCTCATTTAATTTCTACTCTTTCCTGTCGGACTGTACCTAGAGTAGTTTCCATCTACGTGTTTTGGGTGACGTGTAATGGATAGCAGATTCATAATACGGTACATGATAACAGTAAAAATGTATTTTTTTACCATTATTACAAATATATTAGTCATGAAAATGCCCGGATTACATCACATAGTACAAAAAAATAAGCTGTTTCTTCATAGAAAATCATGACGTCACTTCTTGCTATTTGCCTACATACTTCATACTAACTGATCCAGATCAGTTGCTGAAGTGACTAAAGTCGTTCGGTTTGAGTTGTGTCCAATCCATTGTCTCATTGTAGTCATTGTGCGGGTTTGCTACCTCATAATGGTCCGTCGTAAAAGATAAGCACACTTCGTAGATAATAACTGCATACATTAACATTTTACTGTATTTTCAACTCTAGGGCCTTTGCCAAAAGTTTAAATTGCTTTAATAGAAATGTGACGTTTCTGACGTTTACCTGAGCACTCAGAATCGGAACAAGTATAGTCGTTCGGTTTGAGTTGTGTCCACTTTGTTGACTGAAACCGCAAAACACCAAAATTACCATATTGTAAAAAGTCGTTACAGCCACCTAGAAAGTTCAATTGAATATCGACTCTATGTCCCTAAGTAATAGGTTACGAGTGCACTAATAGGAAAATGGCGGTCCAGGTGCCTTTTCATTTTCGTTGTTTTATGTTTTATCTAATGAAAACTCTATAGGTACCTACTTCCAACCGATACGCCTTTTTGATCGAGTTACCTTCTCTGGACGTCAGCATTTTCGTTGCTAGCGAGCGAATACGATACGAGAAAACGGGTATTTTTGGCCTGACTTTTGGTGTTTTATTTGGTTCAGCCTGATTAGAAACCGCACATTACATTACAGAGACCATTGTGCCAAACAAAATGAAACTATGTTGGTACCTTTGCAGTAATTTTAAATGATATTCTCCGTAGTCCGTACCGTCTAATTTGGCAAAATGTCGCAATTCTCCCACATCCATTGTTAATCAAGACAGGGTTTAATGCTTTGTTTGATATGGTCATTGTATGGCTAACACAATTTCATTTTTACGGTCGTCAAAATCAGATTGCGTGTATACACAGATTGGCGCCAACTGTACCCATTCTTAGTTTATTTTACGTTCTGTTTTGGGTGGATTTGCATGTTCTTTGTTATAAATAAGTCTTTTGTAAATACGGAATGTCGCAACGGTAATTTGTGACATTTTGAATTGTCATATCGTCTTGTTATTGCGTGGTTACGGAAGATATGACTACGGAATGTACACGAAATTATATAGTAATTTTATAAATGTGAATTAATTGTCCGTAACGTGCTCTATCTGACGTAATTTTTCCTTAATTACCTACAATAATCGAAATCCTACTTCTCACTCTTACTGCTATTTGAAATAATATTGAAGGCGCCTATTATTCGCACATGTATTATCCTATACTAAGTATTAATTGAGCAATATTTGTATATAAATTATATATATTTGTAATCATGTTCTCAAAAACGGCTCTAACGATTTAGATTAATAACCTAACTAAACCCCTTTCACCGTTCTAACATGTACAAAGTACTAGTATGTTATGTATGTATGTACAAGAAGTTTTCAATCGTCAACCATATCGAAGACAGTTTAAATTTCGTTGTCCTTGACATTGCTTGCTGCTTTGCTGCTTTATAAGCAAGATATAGGTCGGTCGGTTCATTAGTCCTGCGGGGCGCGCGGGTGCAAGGGTATGACGATGACGGGACGCGCGCGGCCTGCGGGCTAAGACTGATATTTTTTTTTTTTGGGCCTTGGTTCGATGCAGCAGCCAGAGGGGCTGTTGCTGCAGGTCTTAGCTGGCTGGTGGGTAGACTCCGCTATGGGGCTACCCGACCGCCGAAATAGAGGGCTAAGACGAGTGGACCGGTCGACTTATATACTGCTGGTTCTCTTCGTAAGGCTTCTTGGCTTCGCCTCTTAAGGTGGTATAACCTTTACAGTCTAGTGTCAGCACAAACTGACATGTTAAGTGAGGCCTGAGTGGACGCCCCGCTCAGTAAGTATTAAAATTCAGAATTGTTGCCGTCTCTGTCGCAGACGGGAACAAAAAACTTGGGTTCATTATTGAAATCGCTGTCGTCACGATAGGACGTTGTTCATTTTAACTTTAATATTGTAGCAGAATTGATCAACTATTTTCATTAAATACAGCATCTCCAATTCTTCACCCTAGGCCGTCCAACTCCGTTTACAGTCCAGTAGTAATAGTAAACCCTGCTGATTTTTTAGGAAAGTTCTAATCGCACGATACTTGGAATGTTAAGGATTACAAAGGCATTATTTACTTTAACATTAGGTAACATCTTATACCACTCATTCCCTTATCTGAGCTAGGGCCCTTCGAATGAACTTCGACCTTTTGGGGTCGTTTGTGCAATACTCGCCTCTCCCACAATCAAGATGAATTTGAACATGTATGTTAAAATCCTTTTAAGCCACGGAGAGACTCGAAATATAAACATTTTACGTTGACGGAGATAGTAGAAAACGTGTTAAACGTTATAATTATAAAACACTTGAAAAACATTACTCCCACTTTTGGAAGTAAGGCTTTGATCGATACGACACGACACAACGCCCGCTTATCATGTCTAATTATTGCGCCGTCAAGATCAGCGATAATGGCGTTTGTCAACCGTCAGACGGTGACGCAACTTATTGTTCTCGCTTCCACTGGCATGCGATGAAGGATGCTAGGATTGCTAGGTCTTAATTTCGCCGGTAACGGTTTTTCTAACAGCTGCAGGGCACCGACTTTAGGCGTAAATCTGACGTATAGGTACGTCTTGTATAAACCTCGAATGTACTCCAGAGGGGTAATCACGTAACTTTTCGAACGAGCGTTCAACAACAACAATTTCAACTGTCATCTTCCTATACAAAAAGTGTCATTTAGATCTACCTGACGCACGTGAGTTACAAATTGGTGAATGATGAAAGTCGTGCAGACCGACTTTGGAACGTGTTTTAATGTAATGTTTTGGCTGCAAATAACATAATATATCCTTTTCTGTGAATACAATGGGCAATGGGATTCGTATCAAAATTATATATTTTCTGTTTTAATGGACTTAGAAATGTATCTGCGCTGCGTAGGTCTGTGCCGTAGACTTACTATAACTATGAAGTTCAAGGTCACAGATATAGATGTACACTAGATAACTTAAACACCTCAATCTGTATGAAAATCGACTGTGTCACTTTTTTCTACCTACTTTGACGTCACTCGGGCGAATTAGTAATCTGAATTCCCTGTTGTTCGCGGAAAATCGATTCTGCAATATGGTATTTTCTTAATATTCACGGACAATCGGCTACCACAACAGACGCGCGCGGAATGTAAGTCGGAGTGCCAACTCGGAGTCCGAATTCTGACACGCGAAGTACCTACATGCATTTGCGTGATCTATGTATATCTATATCTGTGTTGAAGGTGCTTAACGGAGCGAGTCGGTACTTGGATGTAATTCACTATATTGGTGGGCCACTAAATGTTTAACCTTGGACTTGCAGTAATTGTTTGAAATCGGAGCTCTGAATATACTGGAGATCATTGATCCTCCATTATTAAATCTTGAGCATATATCTTGGATGGAGTAAAAGGAAAAGGTATATTTAATTTTTCTCTTCGACTACTTTTTATCAAATCAGGATTGAGGCAAACTAAAGTATTTTGATACCGTTAACTCTCGCGTTGCTGACTCATTCACTCGCTGTGTTGTGGAAAAAGTGCGCCCTTGTCATCAACACAGTACGTTATCAAGAAAAAAAAAACACAAAAAAAAAAAAAAAAAATACAAAAGAAAGTTACAAGAGAGTTAAATATCACATTCATTTAATTTCAACTGTTAATATTGCCTGCTACAAAAGTATCTACCGTTGGCAATATTCTCGGGAGAGAGTACATTTAAATTTATATTTATGCATTTTACGTGAAAAATATTTCCATTACATACATAATTGAAAGATAAATATTAGCGCTGTTTATATAAACACAATACAAATGAAAATGTTTAACCTACACAAAGGTTAAGTGAAAACAACTGTCATAAACCTACCTATTCATGCAATCTTAGTCTAGAAAACAAACTTGTTGGTTCCCCATTTTTCCACTTTCAAATACGAAACTATATAAATTGTTAAAAGAAAGCGTGTTAAAGTACAATCGGCTACAAAAATATTTGCGCTGAGAACGCATTCTTATCTTATCTTTTGCTTTTACATATGAAGTCATTGTCAAGGTATTTTTGTGCTGTTGCCAGTAGATTATTTGACCTCGCTATAAGTATACAACGTGTTCCCGCCAATTTCCGTTAATTGAAAGGGGGCATAGCTTAGGTCAAATAAAGGTAATTTCTCCAAGACACCAGTATCTTAACTCTTACTGTTATCAAGATATTCAACATTTTAATTTAATCAGTTATGCAACTTTAACCAGTGTAAACGGTTTTTTGACGTGCATGTCATGTGATGTCATTTGAACATTATCACATTTGACACTAACTTTTCATTAACTCTTAAGACCCTTGTACCATAACCGTTAATGCTAAATTTAATTATTTTGTATGAAAATCGAAAAAAAAAACTTTTTTTTTTTTGAAAAACTAATTATGCTACTTTGTTTCGGTGAATGGACTCTGCAATATGCCGAAGTTCAAGGAAATTCAGAAAAACACCCTGTATAACTAATCATGAATGCCGCCTTATTTATAAGATGATGGTTGGGTAATTATATTTTTCAAGGACGAAGAGGATAAAATATGAAAAAAAAATTGTAAAGATCTGACGCCCCTTCTTTTAACAGCGTCGCATTTGTTTTTTATCAAAATTACGCAATTGATTACGATTTATTCACAATGTACCAGGTTTTATCATCAAAAATTATAATTTTAACTTCTATTTTAGACGTAGATGTCCATTTTGTTACCAACTTTGGACATTTTGTATATAAATTCTGATTTGAATATTATTATTTTTTTGTATTCCACCCATATTTTAGAACAAATAAAAAGATGTGGAAGTTTTCTGATAAAATCTCCTGCTTGTGTATCTCATATTATTATCAGTATTATCACTTAGTAAATAAACCGAAAGAAAAGTAAATGAACCAGTTCCTTAAATAAATAAACTATTGTCCCAAGCATTTATCCAATATTGTACATATGTACGTGAGTTTTTTATACTACTAAGGTGGCAAACAAGCATACTGCCTTTCTGTTCGTAAGCTGACACCGTAGCTGATGGACACTTGCAACTTGCTTGTCATGACATGAGCGTGTAGCCGACCCTTTATTGGGTTACAACTAAGTATAAATACTTTATTTTGTAACTGTTTTACTACAAAACTGAATAAAGTAAAGTTTAAAAAGAGGATTAAATGTCTCTATGGGACTAATTAGTAATTACAAGCTGACCGCAACAAAATGCAATGAATAAAAGTCAAAATAATACATCGCTAGCCGCGCAAAAACACCTCATACTAATCAACCCATAATTATATCATCCCAAGTTACTATTCGGATTCGTACGAACCGTTTTCTGTAAAATAATAAAATGACTTTTTTGATCGTGAAATATTGCGTTTATAGTAGGTATTACTAACAAAATAGTGAACAATATATAATGTTAACCCTTTTCTTGGCAAAAAAAAAAAAAGTGAGTTCGAGCCTCATTTGCGCCTTGTAGAGCCAAAAAAATTGTCTGTTACAAAAATACAAAAAGAACAACAACAATTGTGCATCATATATGATACAATGTCAAGAAAAGGGTTAAGTATGAGTCAGCCCTTAGAAGAAATACTTTCTAAATCAGCGAAAGATTTATTAAAGTCCAAAGAACTAGTCTTTTAAAAAAATAATTAAATAAATAATTATCACAGAAACGAGAAACACGTTAAACGGTTATTATTTAAGAAAAAAACCAATAAAATACCGCTAAAAACTTTCAAACATCACAACCTATAAAAACCGTGTTTTTGCGATTCGCGCGTCAAAACGAAAGCAAGAGAAACTAAACAGGTTTACTACGCTCTTATTTTCCACAATTGACAAAAACAAAACAATTTTAAATTTCGAACATCACTGCAAAAACAAAAAACTTTTTTCGAACTCAAAACTCGAAAAAACACAGCCTTTGAATAAAGAAAATCCGTTTGCCCTTGGCATTAAATATCTCCGAAAACAAGTTACAAAACTTTCGCTGGCACATCACTTACTTCCAACTAGTTTCAACTGTGGCCGCCATTTTGAACGAGCGTGTTTAGCGCTGCGCGGCACTGACTATACTGAGTTGACTATACTGACTTCGGAGACTTGCTCCACTGATTCAGGAATGGTAGAGAGTTGATATAACCAACGAGGGCTGTTGTAATAGGCTATTCTACGATTTGTTTGAATATATTTTAATTCTTAAAGATTTGATAGTCAACTGGTATTTTTAATTCCTCAAAATAATATCGCTTTATGCAAATAAATAATGGTTGAAATTTGAACGTTATCATATTCGTGCCAAAAAGGCAGCCGCCATTATCGTGACGTCATCACTGCAACACAAATAGACCACAGACTACTAAGTAGATACAAGGTGCAGAAACAAACGTCAATGGTCATGTCTTTTTTATCTACGTCTTCTGATATTTGCATTTGTTGTTCTGACGTCGCTCACAGAAGACGGTCGGCGTTTTCGGTCACTTAACATACAGATAATAAAACTACGATTTTAACTTTCAATTTAAAAAAATATACCCACTATGTTTTAATAACAAAATAGTGTTATTGTCGTATTTCTTATGGTAAAAACTATATAAGAAATATTTTGATCATTTAATTTTCAAGGATGAAAATACCCTATTCTTGAAATTTATCTTTTAGAACATTCACATTGATTTGAGAACGTGATTATTGCTACGATTTTTTTTGAAGTGAAAACTTCTTTAGCGGCGCTGAGCACTTTTTGGGATGGGGAAAAATTGTTAAATACGCGACAGAGTTTTGTGACGTCAGATGTGAAAGAGGTCACTTTTTGCTGCTAGCCGATTCAACTTCATTCAAAACTGACACTACGTAAGAATATAAAGCCGTTAAACACTTTTTGCAATAGCATATTCTGCAAATAAATTTGTAATAATACCAACGCGTCCTTCACCGTTTTGCTATTGAGGAAATTCGAATAGTTCGAATTTAGACGTTATTCCTAACTATATAAATGCACTTGCTCATTAGCGAGGGTGAGAATCGTTCCCGAGCTTTTCTGTTGTGTTGAATCACAATGTCATGCACAGGCATCAAACCGTCTGTATTCGTAAGCGGTGTTCATTAAAATCTGAATGTATAAAAAGTTTGAAAAGTTTCTATAGAATGACGCCATACTCGTATTTAACGTTGATAGGTCTGTCATCGTAAGTTCGTGCAACTCGCCCTAAGCCCTCTCTTAGATATTTGAGTCAGAATCAGAAACACAAATAAACTGTTGATTTTATTATATTTTATTGTACAAAAATTAACATATTCTGTAAATAAAAGGTAATGGATTTGACTACTTTGTTAAAGGAATGAATGAGACCGATTGATTGAGTGAATGATTAGTTTAATTCATTCTCTGTTCAGATCTTTTATTTACTCCTGCGCCATGCCTCTCTTTGATCCAGACTGCAATCGTAGATAGACATGTTCTAGCTTCCAAGTATAAAATTAAAATCATAATACATTGCGTATCTTATCTTATCTTAACATCTACATGTTGGAGATATTGAATACAAAGGTGTAACGGAATTTAAATACTTGGGCTGTACCGTTACAAATACCAACACCCGCAGCGAAGAAATTAATATCCGTATACAGAACCTTGAGATGCAATGCAGTGCCTCCTTTCGCAAAGTGTTAGTGTACAAACTTCTAAATAAGTCCGCCAAAATCCGTATTTATAAGACCGTAATACGATTAATCCTTACTTATGGATGCGAAGCGTGGACACTGACACTTAAAGAAGAGAACATGTTACTAGTCGCTGAAAGAAAAATCCTTCGTAAGATTCCCGGCCCAAAGCAACGACCGAACGGAAGCTGGAGAGTGTACAGCAATCATTGGCTCGTTTCATAGTCATATATAAGAAAGTGTAATTGGCTTTTTGGTTTATATTCATGTTATTATTAAGTTTTATAGCTTCTCCTAAAAATAAATAAATAAGAATAATCACACCAAAATGTACCAAAGTCACACAATCACCGCTCTATATACACCCAGCGACAGTCAACACCGTGAGAAGACGCGCTGTTTGCTAATAGGGCCACGATACTGTTTACGCTATTTTGCTGCATTTTGTATTGAAATCTTCTGAAGAACCTTGCTGGGAACCACGCTAATAACCGACTAAACCTGCTAGACCAAGAAGTCGAACTACTTTCTCGGTGTCTTGAGTTTACTTTGCTTGGTAGGTTAATGCGGTTCAATACAGAACCGTACGACTAACCAAAAACATAAAGACTCTTTCCAAGGAAATATTCAGTCTTGCTGGAACCTTTGTAGCCTAGCGGGTAGTGGCCCTGCCTACGAAGTCGAAGGTCCCGGGTTCGAATCCCGGTAAGGGCATTTATTTGGGTGATTAGCATGATTATTTGTTCCTTAGTCAGGGATGTTTTCTATGTATTTATGTATTTATTTATCGTACAGTAAGTATGTATATCGTCGTCTAGTACCCACAGTACAAGCTTTGCTAAGTTTGGAACTAGGTCGATTTATGTAAGATTGTCCCGTATATTTATTTGATTTATTGATTACTAGCGGTAGGGCAAGTCCGCAACATTCATTTAAATTACATGCAGGAAATTACACAAAAAAACCGCATTAAAATCGATCTGTCCGTTTGGGAGCTACGATACCACAGACAGATACACAGATACACAGACACGTTAAACTTATAACACCCCTCTCTTTACGTCGGGGGTTAAAAATAACGTTTGTAAGAATGTTGTAAGGGTCCATATTGATCTATATTAAATACACAATGTATTTAAGGTACTTAAGTGGATTGAGATTAATGTTGTATTGCTTAAAATCGCTTCGTCAATAAGCCATTATTTCTCGTAAAAAGTAAAGGATAAATTTTTTTTATTGTGGGTTATCTCTAAGAGATAGACATATACCACAGCAGACTTTTTTGTAGATCTTTTTAAGGTGTACAATACTGTAGTACATGTAGATATAGAGCGAGATAGATCAATGCATTATTTTGATCTATCTCGCAAAAAAATGTGTTTATTTACGACATCACATTAGAAACCTCTAAAATTATCAATGTTTCTCTACTATATTATGCATGTATTATACATATAAACCTTCCTCTTGAATTACTCTATCTAATAAAAAGAACCGCATCAAAATCCTTAGCGTAGTTTTTAAAATCTATAAACCTTCCTCTTGAATTACTCTATCTAATAAAAAGAACCGCATCAAAATCCTTAGCGTAGTTTTTAAAATCTAGGCAGACAGACAGCATGAAGCGACTTTGCTTTATACTATGTAGTGTGATGATGTACTGAAAGTGATAGTGATTATTTATTTCAACTTTATTACAGAAAATAAAATGTATGCAAGGTGGACTTAAGGGGATGCCTTGATTTGAGTCGAACACGCCCCCTAGACAGAGACAGGCTGATGCCTTCCGCCCACGAGAAAAAGAGATGTAACACTCTTCGGGCATCGCTGTTTTGGACAAATTTCGGAGTAAACGAGAGCGAGTGTCACTGGGCGGCCCGGTTTTTGAAAATAATAGTGCATAAATACTGAAATAAAAAAAAGTGTGGATTATTTGAGAAATGTGACTCGTTAGCGGTTTAGGTATGAATATGTTGACTTCATATTTTTAATTGCAGACCCATACGTCAAAGACATAAAGACATAGAACCGTTTAAGATGATTTTAAGACCAATCTTTGCAATTATTTTCTATCGAGCCGATTTCGTCCAACTATGCATCGAGCCCGTCCACGCTCTTTGAAATATGGTGAATATTAACTTTTTTTTTTGATGTGCTAGAACAAGTAGTTTTTCTTAAAAAACTGCTTAAAAACATCAATTTCAACAAATATAGGTCTTGTCAGCCCCTTAACCGAGCGCCGGCCGGCGCCCGGGCCGGACTTGGCACGGTGTACTGTCCATCCTTTATGTGTTGAAAATACTTTAAAATAAACGTATTTAGAGGCACTAGTATCCTGTGGCAGGCTGATAGCGTTTATCGAAGTAGATACGACGTCCGGTGTGCCATGTATCGTGTGACAAACATGTTTGTTGACCATGCTTTGCTTCATTAGTTACTCTTAATAGGCAATATTGGTGAATAAAAAGATTAAAAAGAAGACGGTCAACTTCCGAATTAATTTCTTGGTTCAAGAATATTATTTACCTCGGTAGGTAATAAGCAGAGCCCGTAATTTTCATGCCGATGACATCAATTTGACGTCACGCTGCATATAGAATGATCCCAAATAGTTTTATTGTAATTATTAATCATTAGTCGTCAATCATTTTGATCATGTACAAATTACTTCAAAAGTAATCTATTCACACGTGGAAAATTTAATAGGTACCTAGTTAATACGTGAAACGTAAATTAAACTATTTGTTTTGTTTTTATACATACATTTTATTAAACGGTATTGTTACTACATTTCAATAATTACGTAGAAAACAGAATTCCTTCAAGTAGGTATACCCATTAATTATTAATATTGTTTCTATAAAAGCGTAAGGATTCAATTGGCAGCTTTAAATTTACTCTTGGAAAATAAAAAAAATGCATCATTTTTCTAAACTTTCAAACTTTCAACTTATACATATCTTTTTATGATTTTAATTACATTTTATAATTTATACTTTCTTACGATAATTTGATGGTTTACTATCCATTTAGCATCACTATGTTATCAATTTGAACATGAGGCCGCCGTAGTTCATCGACCCTATGGGTTGCCTTTCAGCGAAAGAGAGAAGGTACGTAATATGGTACAAGAACTCATTGATTGCGATATTGTCCTGCGGCCTTCAACATCGCCTTATGCGAGCCATATAGTTTTGGTCATAAGTGATACTGTAAACGAGAACAGACGCCGGAGATACGAAAGATGTTTTCCCCAAGCTGAAACGCAGAGCTTCGTTCCAGTCGCTCAAGGGTGCAGTGATTTGGGTGATCAATCTAGTGGGTTTGGCTCTTTACTTTACCTGCCACGTAGATGAACGCCATTTAGATTTTAATATCACTTTGTGCGTTGAGTCATAGGATAAAAAACGATAATCCAGTCGATATCGCTTGAAACAATGCCTTTCATATGGAGTACAAGGAATACATGTAAATTTTGATATAGGTATTTGGCGCGAAAGGTTAGGGTCATTCTTGAGAATTGCATTATTCATCTCATTCCCTCGGCGTTTTTTATTTTAAGAAATTTCTACTAAGTTACAATAAAATAAAATTAAGTATTTAATAATAAACATATTTATCGAATAGGCATCACTTTGGGTCAATTAGGTACGGAAATATACCAATTCAAAGTTTAGCTGTCGAGGGAATGAGAAAAAATGACGAGGGAATGATAAAAGTACGAGGGAATGAGAAAAATTACGGGGGAATGATAAAAACTACGAGGGAATGATAAAATTGACGAGGGAATGATAATCTTTGGTATTAGATCAGATGTTTTATTAAATAATACAAAATATCAGTTTGAATAAAGAAAAAAATCACAGTTTTTTTCTTAATAATCTTATAGACTAAGTACCATAATTTGAGACTTCAGTCTTAACCATTAATTGACATTAATTCTTCGCATTACTTTCAAAAATCATCATTATCCTAGCGTTTTTCCCGGTAGTGCCCTACACGAGCCCGGGGTCCGCTTTGCAAAAATACTTCTACAAATATATATTTTTCTTTTGCTTGTCACAATCTAACAGGGAAGTAATTTTAATAAAATCTAACTCACTTAAATTCACAAACTTCTGAAAATGATTATCATTAAGTATACGCTTCGTATCAAAGACTAAAATAGGTACTTTCTGTTTTTTTCTCAAATACATGATTTAATTTTTGAGATCCCATAAAATTGCATGCATGATTAGAAACAAGTGAAACAACACAAAATAATAGGTCCAGTTCAACAAAAATAAAACAAAAATCGTTTTGTTTAACTGGACATTTGTTTTAAAGCAATTATATTTTTATAAGTTACATTTGTTGATAAAATCAGACTTTTAACTAGTTACCTAAGTATTAACATCTTTGTGGTTTGATTCCTAAAGAAACTAAAATTCGCAACTTTACTTATAGCATTAATATAATATTTTTGTATTACTGGAATAATACCGTTTTTACTGTAGTCGTTATAGATTTCTTCTTTTCTTCCATTTTTAAATTTGATGATGTCATATCAGTCGTGTGTGGTGGTAAAGCGGGCCTGAAATATTTATATTCATAAGCAATCGGAAATCAAAGACACAAAAGTTTTACTTGCAACGTGTCATGGAAGAGCCTAAATATTCGATTATTATGTATAATAAAGTTCTGTCCTACGCCAAGGAGAATCGATATAAGTATTTACGTATTCTAGAAACCCACACAAGGTACATGTACAGTCTCACCACTGTACATTTTTCCGTTTACGTTGCGACCTACTTTAGGCCGCGCTACAATATGACTTTATGAAGTAAATTATATTAGTGCAAACATAACTCGTATACGACAATCATCAACTGAAAGGAACGGCCAATAAATCGAACTATTTTGTATCTTAAAAGTAATAAATCAGTTTAACAACTATAACTTAACTTCACCGTTCTCTCAACGCACTCCAACACAACATCAAGTGTATGGGCTAACTGGCTCATACAGTACACTCGAGAGCAAAAGTTTCGGGTCACTACCATAAATCGTAATAATTCGAACACAAATTGACCTAGCTAAAATAAATAAATTAAACCTTATAGACAATTTAATAATCCTTCACTACACGTATAAAAACTAATTGGTTGACGTGAAGTAATGGCATTAAAAAAGTTATTATCATAATGATCGCTTTTTTCTCAAATAGCTTCTAATTTTCGCAACTGTCTTTGCTTTTGTTCTGTCATAAAATGTATTTATAAGAAGTCTCCCAAGTATCCACTAGTCATTATTAAAGTAGTAATTATGTCACTCACACCCGATGAATGTACGAGAATCCTCACGATACTGGAAAATGGGAGAAGTCAGCGACAAACAGCAAGAATAGTCGGTGTATAATGTCTACACTTCAGCGTGTTTGAACCTACGCAGACCAATAACAGGCCCAGGTGTACGACGGCACGAGAAGATCGATATCTACGCTGCAAAGTCGGTTTCTTACGCGAACTAGTCGGTGTATCGTTGTCTACACTTCAGCGTGTTCGAACCTACGCAGACCAATAACAGGCCCAGGTGTGCCCAGATCGATATCTACGCTGCGAAGTCGGTTTCTTACGGGAACAGCACTGACTCATCTTTTTTTAAGGCTTGGTGGAACCAACCCTAGTGCTTGGACTGTAATGTAAGACTATGACTTGCTCAAGGCAATTTGAAATCATTTAGATCCGCAATTGGTCCGAAACTCGAGAGGCACCATCGTATAGCAACACGAATTCATGCACGCGAGCACTCGGATTGGACGATTTGGAAATTGGACAAACGTCGTGTTCTCGGACGAATCAAAATGTATGCTGTATAAACACAACGGAAGGGCAAAGGTGTACCGAAGACCAAGAGAAAGATTTATGCAAGCCTGTATTGAAGAAAAGGTGGCATACGGTGGTCATTCGGTACTCGTACGGCCAGCACATAGCCCCAACCTCAACCCGATCGAGCGCGCCTGCTCGGACGACTTGTAAGACAACGAGATCCTCCTTTAATTACGCTTCGTGACTTGAAACATGCATTGGTAGGGGAATGGGAGAACATTCCGCAATAGTGTTTCAGAAACTTAGTGTACAGCATGCCGAATCGCATTGCAGCAGTCCAGACAGCACGTGGGGGTAATACCAAGTACTTAACTGTGTTAAAACTACACGTAAATATAAAAAGTTCAATATTTGCAACCAAATTGACGCGATTTTTAATTTTTCGTTTAAACAAAATAAAATTAACGATCATTAATAAATAAGTGTAATGCATTTTATTTATAGTGACATTAAATTTTCCATAAGGTTCAATTTATTTCAATACGATAGCTTTATTCGTTTTCAAGACATTGAAGTAAATGCAAGTGACCCGAAACTATTGCTCTCGAGTGTAATTTAAATAAAAATAAGTACAAAAGCAGTAACGTTTATTCCAGAAAACATTAGATAGACTCTAGAATTCAAAGAGGCAAGAGTTATATGTACTTATATCAAGTTAAAGCTTTATGTTAAATGTTATATTCGTGGAAATGAAGAAAAATATTCAAGACCTTCTATTTAACACAAAATGTAATGTTGCGTTCATTATATTATAAATAAATTGTTGAATAGATGAGTCGACCATAATATGTTATAAGTACGGTATAAGGGTTTGGCCTGTAATAGAAGCAATAAATGAAACGGTGAATTACTAACCCAATCAGCAATCAGTTCTAAGTGGTTTAACAAAAAACAAACAAGAAAACACTCTTAATCACTATGACATATATTCTATGGAGTCATCCTTTAAATGTATTGTTCCTATTACAGGCCACACCCGGTACATATGATAAAATATAATAATTTGCAAGAAACTTCAGAAATCTATCATTACCCCGTTCAGAAAACCGGGGGAATGAGAGTCGAGGGAATGAGAAATCGAGGGAATGAGAGTCGAGGGAATGAGAAACCGAGGGAATGAGAGTCGGGGGAATAAGAAAAAGTATGTTTCTTGTCGATTATGCCGAAACTGTTATTAATATAAGAGTAACTATTAAATCAACACATGCAATCATTCATGATTTATTCTCTACACTAAATATTGTATGCCAATTGCAGGAAATAGATTTTATACGTAAATATAGGGTAATGATAATCATAGTGAACCAAAGTTAGGGGATGATAGATATACCTTCATTGCTCCGAGCTCCAGCGATGAGACGCGTCCTCTCTCCGCGGCGTCGGTAGCCCTACAGACGAGGATGAGACACGGCCGAGATTACGCGTCACAAGATGTTGCAGTAGGGATGTACGCGTTGTTTAGTCAGGCATTAGGGAAATTATAGGTTAGCTCTGGACAAACCTTTGATATAGATTCCTATAAAAACTATGATAAATAGGGGAACCATATTTTTATTTTTAAATCATTAACTTATATTCTAACGATTTAACTCGATACTATATTTGATTTTGATCCATAACTAGTTGTTTTCAGAGTAGATTGTTCACAAAATGGCGGATGGACGCACCGGGGGAATGATAATTTAGGTGTTTGACATTTTTTTATGGCTAATTCTACTTACCTTTAACAAAAAGTAAATCCTGCCCCAGTTAGATTAAGTGTTGAACTACTGTACAAAAATGTGTAAGGTCAATTATTTTATTTTTTCGGGTACTTTTTCCCTCTGGACGCTGAAAATTGACCCTCTCAAGAATCACCCGTTAACAGTTCAGTCGATAAGACTTCCATGTTCATTGTCTCGTTGGCTAAGGACTTGTGACGTTGTGATAAGGACTTGACCAGTAACTAGTAGGTAATTTATCTCATTTGGTATTTATGGAAACTTACTTATTTCCTTGGCCGCTTTTGGTGGAGCGGTATCTATATGCGGAGCTTTTTAATTTACCGAAGGCTGACTGAAGTCGCATAGATTTCCTCAGACTTTTTGGTAATAGCCACCCCGCTTCCGAGCAGCCCGCGCCAATAGGACAGAATTTTACTTCCCAAAACACTTATTGCAGTAGTTTCACATTTACATTTCGCATTTTATTCAGTAGGTAAAATAATAATTTGGCATCATTTTACTATGTCAAATTTTATTAAGAAGATCGTTTCTTAAGCAAACGTTTTCCTTTGGCTATTATTATATCCCAAAAAAATGTCTGTTTAAATAGTCACTTTGCTTACTCAACTTATAGCATAATCTACCTCACGGTAGGTCACAGTTAGGTAAGACGACGAGCGAAGCGAGGAGGAGTGTTAGGAAGAACCGCGACCATACAGCGCGCGAGCCCAGCGAGCGAAGCGAACGTGCCGCGGCAGCTGCCGGCGAAGCGCCAGAACCGGAGATTTTCCAGAAATACTTACATTACCTATTGTGAAGTCCTACAACAGTCCAGAGGATTAATCTAGTATAAGGAAGCAACAAAAATGAGACTACTTATGACAGCACTCAGTAAGTTATACTTAATTTCTCTTATAGGTTTTTATTTTTATTATATTCGAACGGAAATATTTATTTCATAATATTACATTGTATGAATTAATACAGAAATTCACATTAGATTACTATTTCCACATTTGAATGCAAAGACTAAAAGTAAGATAAATATTAACAATAAAACTAAAAAATATTTAAAAAATTGGGCCCTCTTTTATTATATTATATGAATATTAACAAATGAGATCGTTACACAAATTAATGTTCTACCGAAAGTGATACACAATGCCATGCAATATTTTGGAAAGGGTTATCTATGTTATGCCAAACGATACATTTGACTAAATGATTAGTTCCAATCCAATCAACTAATTGCTTGTTAAACAATAATTTGTCAAAAAAAACAATTGGTAACTGTTCAATTGCTGTAAGTTGTTTTGAATAACGATTCTTTGCCAAATGATAATTTGAGAAATATAGTTTGGGATGTAATAATTTGGGAAAAGTTTTTTGTCCATACATTATTAATCCTCGGAAAGCACGAAAGGAGTGTGTAAGCGCGAGCGGGACTGACTAATTTGATGCAATTTCGTCATCTCAAACTGCACCTAATGATAATTATCAATTAAAGTGGATAATAAAAACGTTATATGCTGAAATAGCACATTATGGCTGCGGTCCTCAGGCACCTCATGAGGTGGAGGTCCTTCCCTGATTGGACAGCTCTTAATATTTATGTTCGAGATGACATTTGGCTGTGCCCTACCTCTCTTAAAACCCCTCCCTTTTAAAATAACAACGATAAAAAGCAACAGCAAAAACTCCTAGCAAATGGGCAATCAGATTCTTCTGATGGGATCGAAGGTTGTTCTTTATACGCACCTCTCAGATCTGAATCACGAATTCGAATTGTATTCATCTCATTCTGCCCGCTCTCCTTTCGAGTGGAGGAAAAGAGACAGGCTTAAATAGTTGAACACCGTTTCAAATAGTCAGTGTCACAGATCGAATCCCGTACAGGTTTTTAATTTGCGTGAATCGATATGATTTTGCAACAAGCATTATTTGTAAAGGATATGATTCAGACATTTTGTAAGATAGTGTTTTATTATTTTATTTCCCTTTGTCTTTTTATTCATTACGTCGGTCCTTGAACCAATGTTTGATCTTAGATTATTCTATTACTAAGCCACGCAGTAAATACCCTAGCGTCAATATGTATTTATAGGGTCTACTAACTTTTGGCATAACATTTTAATAAGACAAAGTCCAATTTTTTTTTTACGAATAACGATGGCCTTTGACCATATGTCTTTATCGTCTAAGCATTCGCTGAGTTTATAATAGGCTCTTTTTCCGAAATGATTAATTTCGCCAACGTTTAATCTCCTTGCCATACTATCTCATATATTTTCTTCAACCGTTGATATTTCACTATTGTTATAAAACAAATGTGATGCGATGTTTTTTTTTGAAGTCCTCAAAAGTGGTTCCAATAGTTTGGGCAATCACAAATACAAGTCGCGCCGCGGCTCAGCATCTCGTATCTCACTCGCATTGTGATGATTAGAAAGAGAAGGGTAGATTATCTCGCCTCGCGTCGCGTCGTGGCGTCAGTTGTGGCCTCGCGAAGAATCCGGTTTCTCGGTAACACCTAGGTATTCTAGGTATGTACTTCGCGTTAATCATTCGTATCCCACTCAATCATTAGTATCATCACCTTGGCTCAAAATGACGATGGCGTGCTGTGATAAGTTTTTATTACCGTTGTAGTCCAATCAACGAGGAAAGTGGTCCGGGAGTTTTGTGAATCCGTGGAGCTTTCTCGCGCCTCAGCATTGCAATTCAGCGTGAAAAAGCTACCAGCATCCTCGCTACAATGCCTCGAGGGGCTTTTTTAGATTTAACTTTTTAGATTTAATTTAGTTTTAATAAGAAAATAAATGAATATTTTATACAGATGCCAACAAATATTTTATCTATGCCCTGTATGTTCAGTTTTACTTTGAATTCCTCCACTACTCAAAGGGTGTCGAACTGTCGAATAGATTACTCTTTAGCGATAAGACCGCCTTTTGTTTTACCTCTGTCATCCTGTGTATTTGTTTGTTCTTTTGTACTTGCTGTATTTACGAAAGATATGGTGACTAGGTAATATTAATATGTATTATTATTTTGTATCAGACAATTTTCATTATTGAAATTACCACGTTCTCATATGTATAATGATTGTATTTTAATTATCTCGAATGAATGGATATTTTTATATTACTAACATTAGTGCTAATTAAAAGTTTTGATAGAGATTAATCCTGGTTGTGTTGTGAGTGAGGGACCCGCGTTTGTCTCTAGCTATCAACACAACGACTCCTCAAATCACTCAAAGCGTCCATAGGCTACAGTGTCTGCTTACCATTAGACAGACCGTATCCTCGTTTGCCACCGTCAAAAACTTTAAAAAAAGCGTATAAGTGAACTGGAGACTAAATATGGTATCTCGAGGCCTCCTTGATCAGAGTATTTAATAACCGGTAACTTGAGATCAATGATACTGTTGCTCATTAACAAACGATGACTGGTTTTTTGTTAGGTTCGGAGTAGGCAAACGAGCCACACGCCTTTTGGTGACTGAACTCTATAGGCGGGTTGCATCAACCACACTTTAGGCCGGTAAACGTTTTTTTTAAAGTTCACCTGACTTTTTCTTGCACAATCATGGATTTTGGGTTTTCGCAGAAAATTAAGCGTTCGAACCTGTGCCATCTGTTGCCGGTACAGCGCTCTTCCACTGAGCCACTCAGACATTGACTGATGAAGCGTATCTTTGCATCACATTGCCGAGTGGCCTCTCTGTATTTTCTTGAAAGACCTCTAATATAAATATTGAGAAGAATTTGTTGTATTGAGAAATCGGGGTTGGGCATCGTTCTAGCTGAATGATCGTCGCTCTTGTCGAGATTAGTTTTAGATCCAGGGTTTTGGTTAGGGAGGGGGGGCTTGGCCCCGCAGCATGATAGATTTTCGTAAGGACTGATGTTTTAGTCCCTCAGCCCTGTAGCAAGGATATGTCGAACGAGCGAGCGGAGCAAACGAAGTTTTATGCTT
The DNA here is from genome assembly GCA_947578815.1 of Epinotia ramella. Classification (NCBI taxonomy): domain Eukaryota; kingdom Metazoa; phylum Arthropoda; class Insecta; order Lepidoptera; family Tortricidae; genus Epinotia; species Epinotia ramella. The sequence goes on from OX388214.1 coordinate 1,916,716, forward strand.
CAGCTTGAGCTGAAAATCGTTCGTCCGGCGTCCAGTGTCCCGCTGTTCTCCTCTACATTGTCGTGAAACTTTGTGAGCAAGTTCGTTAATTATACAAAAAAAAAACGAGTAAATTTTTCTAAATAAAAAAACAATTTCTACAGTTCACAGAGCGACTAGTTTAGTAGTTTTTAGCTGTATTACAATGTAATAAGGTGCAAAATTGTTAACATATCTTTGACGTCACTTGTACACAGTAAAACTGACACCTTTGCCGCTAGGTGTCAATTTTTAAACACTTATTTTATCAGGTAACCAAGTACCGGATGTAACATGATTACGGATTACTGCCTCGTGAAAATACTACGCTTATTACGTAACTACAACGCAATTGACGTTGTTTTTATTAGAATCTGCAATATCAAGGTCACGAGCGCGTTTTTTTTTTTTTTTCACAGTTTTTGCCCTGTTTGGCCTGCGAGTGCGGCCAGTAACAGCTATGGTTCGGTAAAACCGCTCCGGGGGCCTTATGGGCCTCCCGGAGGGAAACATCACGAGCGCGTTGTTGAATCTATTTATTTTAGAATTTGTGTCGACTGGTAGAGCAATTTTGCTCTCTATAGGTCCCTCGCACTCAATACAGCGCATCCCCGGGAACTTAGACCAGGTAGAGATCGTACGTGAGTGGTGTGACAATAAATAAGTAAATATCCACTTCAGACAACATGCATCTGATGCGTCATATGGGTAGGTCCACGAAAGTGAACAGAGCTGCAGTTATTCAATAGATATCTATCAGATATAATAATAATAATATTTTCTAATGAGCGGCTAGTCACCGCCTGCCTCGATAACTTTGTGCGCAACAATGCTATGGCAGGTGTCCGGATCTTTGCAATAGCCCAGTTTCATAATCCACCCATATCTCATCACCATAGACCCAATTCTCTATCCATTTTACCCACAATAGCCCCAACGCCTGTTGGAACCGGTTCACGGGTATCTACTGATGTACCCGTGAATGGGTTCTAGCAGGTGTATTACATCACATTAAACTTTGTCTCCAAAGGGCCTCTACGTGCTTTTTTTTGTTATTATTATTTTTTTATTTAGGCAACAACAGTCAAATACAAACATAAAGTTTTACATAATGTTTTATTTATATCCTCACGCACGCCTTCTAAATGACCGGGGTTCGCCCCGTGAATTTCAATCGGAGATAATAATAATTTATTGATTAAGTAGTGATGTTGAACGAGCGAGTGAATCGAACGAAGTTCTTCGTTTGACCTTGGAGAAAAAATATTTCGTATGTTTGCTGTTCTCCTCTATAGGTCGCATTACTCAACCGATTCTAGTGAAATTTTATGAGCAGTTTCGATCATTATATAGATTTTTCTGTCAATTCAGTTAAGGAAAAAATAAAATAAAACTGACTTGTTAGTTCTACAGCTCATGGAGCCACTATAGCTAATTATGGCTGCGGTCTTTTGTATGTATGTATGTAAATACTTTATTGTACCTACACAAGACACAGGTAAAAATACAGACAAAAAAAAAAGTTAATTCGGTACAAAGGCGAACTTATCCCGTAAGGGATCTCTTCCAGTTAACCTTTGAGTTTTTGTAAGTTGGCAGTTGCCCCAGTTGGAAATATGAGCGAGATAACTTCGCTTTCAACTTTTCTGTTTAAACTTCCTCTCTGATGAAAGAGTATTTACACGACTCCATTTTGAAATTCATTTCATTAGAAAACTATTTAACTAAAGTAATAGAGATCCATCGGAATGTCACGGCAGTGTCAAGTAATACAGATAGCGATAGCAATTACCGTCACGTAATAACCGCCGACCTCCGCTGTGGCGTCACAAAATGACACAACGACACCGTGATGACACCAAACCACATAATCGCTGTCAACAGATTATTTGCAGGTTCAATGCTAAATGTCTCAAATTACGTTACATGTTTCGTTTTATAAGGAAGTGTGGATTTGTCGATATCAATACAACAGTACTTTTGGTTCGCTTATGCTCTTGTTGGGGTACCTATCGCAATCACTAAATTTAATTTCCCAACTCAATTCAATTCAACATTTATTCATGAACAATCATTGTGGTGTTTTCTGCATTTTCTCCGAAATTTTACTGTACGAATTTCACTTGCCAACCAACTTTACGCTAACGATTCACTTTGTCAACTAACTATTGGCAGATTTTTGTATAATAACGTTTCATTTACTAGAATTAAGAGTAAGTAGATTATTATGATGACTTGTTGGGATACTATCATTTAGTCAAAAACTATTACTAGGTCAAAAAACTATTAAACGAATAACGTTAGGCAGTGCAACAGTTCCCTTTTCATACACTAGGCAACTTTTTACTTCATAGAACAAGAATGCATAACGTAGTCAGACTTTTATTCAACGTAAGTAACTAGGCAAAGGGTACGCATATTTGTCAGTGATTAATCAGAGACAGAGAAGGTTGGAGTGTATTCAAAGGGGGTCAACGGTCATTGTGCCACCATTGATCTTATCGTAAAAAAATATGCTAAATGAAGTATGTTTTATATGAGCGACTTTTGTGGAAAATTTAAATTGGCTGAGAAATTGGGCATAACATTTTTTAGGACGTAGTTTTTTCGATTAAGTAACTCAGTAGTGTCATTATGATGTCACTTATTTATTTATCTCTATTTAGCGTGTTTTATTCGAAAATCTTTTTTCTAAAATCCAGATTGGCCGTATATTGATTTAAATTTTCACGATTCTCACACATTAGTTATACTAAACGGGACTTAATCGCATATAATTAACTTATTTTATTTACCTCACTGAGGTCTCCCGACGTTTCGGATGTGTTGCAACATCCATAGTCACGGGACAACGGGAGTTAATTATACGCGATTAAGTCCCGTTTAGTATAAATAATGTAATAAAATTGGCCGTATTTTTGATTTTAGTTCTAAACGTAATTATTTACTCCTGCGATAGCCCCGGCGGGTGCAGCGGGCAGTGTAGGAAGGAGGAGTGTTAGATAGAACTGCGACCCTACAGAACCGAACATATATCGACGGTCCCTATTAAAAGAGTCGGATCTGCAAAACAGCTACTTTTTAGGAGAAGCTGTCAAAGTTTTTGGAAAAAAAAATTGTATGGGGGGAATTGTTAATTAATGGAATATCGTTATCAAACTTCGAATGTTTGCTTATTAGTAGGTTGTTTATTACTAGCCGTTGAGCATACATGTACTTTATCAGCCATTTTTCCAAAAAAATACAAAAACTTATATTAGGTACTTTTTTTAACCGGAATAGTTTAAGCATCATTTGTCGGAAGTGCCACATACGACATTTTTGTCTGAAAATTGTATACATAATTATGTCGGATGTACCACATTCGACAAAAAAGGTACTCCAAAAAATGTCATAACTGGCAGAACTGACATTGTTGCTCGGAAACTCTTATGTAACAATTTAATACAGAGAAAATTTACTTGATAACTTAACAGGCTGTAAATTACATAAAATACACAACAAAAAACACGCTACACTTTTCCGTGTAAAATAGAAGAATGTGTTATATCCGACACTTTGTACTCACTTTGTGTCCCGTAAAAATGTCGGAACTGTCACAACCGACGTTTTTAAATGTCATCTGTTCTTAGATCCGACATTTTTATCTTGGTTTTTACGAAAAGTATTGAGAAAAACTAAAATCTGTGAATGTGGTTTTAAAATTTAGAGTTCTTTACGACCTAAGCCGCTGAAAAGCAATAATCTCAATTTTTGCAGATCCGACTCTTTTAATTGGGACCGTCGATATGGTATGGTATACTCGAAAAGTGGCATTTTAATCTGTCTTTATAAAAAAAAACCTAACACACAGTTGGTAACCGTGAGATTGGGCAATAAAACGAAATCTTTTGACAAGTTGACACATGATCATTCGGCGAAATGAAATTATGTGTAAAATTGGTTGCGATGCGAACTGATAATCGGCCAGAAATTTTTCGGCAATCATTTAGAGAACCTGTTATTGTGTTTGAAATTTGTACATACACTGAATAATATAAGTAAATACTAGGTAAATAATATAAGTATATAAGTAAATATAAGGATCACGTACATCATTTTGACCGATATATATTTATCATGTGTCGTTTGTCTGGATTTTCATTTCGGCAAAAAGCCGTGCTTCTCTGAAACTAAATATGATTTTTTCAGGATATTTATAACAAAAACCTAACCTTTTTCGGGAAAACTGGCTTCATGCCGAAATGAAAATTAGGACAAATGATATAGTTGGGAAATTAAATTTTATAATTGCGATGGCATTCTTTTGTTGGCTAATTTGGTTTTGCTTATACATACTATATCCATCCATATTAATATTATAAATGCGTCTGTGTGTCTGTCTGTCTGTCTGTCTGTCTGTCTGTCTGTTACCTCTTCACGCTTAAACCGCTGAACCGATTGCGATTAAATTTGGTATCGAGATAGTTTGAGTCCCGGGGAAGGACATAGGATAGTTTTTATCCCCGAAATCATCCCCTAAGGGGGTGAAATGGGGGGGTGAAAGTTTGTATGGAGCTGCGATATAAACGAGTTCCACGCAGACGGAGTCGCGGGCAGAAGCTAGTTTCTTATAAATAACACAATTAAAGTTGCTAAAACAGGTTTGTTAAACTTGTATGAATATTATGACAACAGACACAGCAATCGTGACGACAAATACAATGACGACCTCTTTAGTCTAGTTGGTAGTGACCCTGCCTACGAAGCTGGAGATCCTGGGTTCGAATCCTGGTAAAGGCATTTTATTTGTGTGATGATTACGAATGTTTGTTCCTGAGTTATGGATATTTTCTATATCAAGTATTTATTTATCCATATAAGTATGTATATCGTCGTCTAGTACGCATAGTACAAGCTTTGCTTAGTTCGGGATCAGGTGGATTTGCATAAAATTGTTTCCACATTTGTTTTTTTTATGAAAATGACTTATTCAAATATATTTTGGTATGGTGTTCGTGTCATGCATGATGTTCTCTTATTGTTCACTAATGTATAGCCGAACCGACGAAACCTCAATCAACATAAGTACCTATTGGCCGACGACGATCAACGACAAGCCCATACAATAATAAAATAATAAAAACAGGCCAAGTGCGAGTAGGACTCGCACACGAAGGGTTCCGTACCATTATCTATAAAAACAGTAAAAAAAAAAGTTGGTTGTATGGGAGGCCCCCTTAAATATTTATTTTATATTGTTTTTAGTATTTTTGTTGTTATAGCGGCAACAGAAATACATAATTTGTGAAAATTTCAACTGTCTAGCTATCGCGGTTCTTGAGATACAACCTGAAAAAAAACCGTTCGTTGTATGGGAGCCCCCCTAAAATATATATTTTATTTTGTTTTTAGTATTTGTTGTTATAGCGGTGACAGAAACACATAATCTGTGAAAATTTCAACTGTCTAGCTATCGCGGTTCTTGAGATACAGCCTGGCGACAGTGGCGACAGACAAAACGGCAAAAAAAACACGTTGGTGGTATGGGAGCCCCCCTTAAATATTTATTTTATTTCGTTTTTTAGTATTTGTTGTTACAGCGGCAACAGAAATACATCATCTGTGAAAATTTCAACTGTCTAGCTATCGCGGTTCTTCAGATACAGCCTGGTGACAGACAGACAGACGGACAGCGAAGTCTTAGTAACCCCTATAAAAGTAGAAAACCTCCCGACGTTTTCATTTTAAAGCTCAAAACATTTTGTTGACACGTAGCTACTAAAATATGTAGCTATAAAGAAGTCTTGGGAAAGCTTCACAAAATTCGATGATGTTGACTTCGACAAGCTTACCCAGCATTTCTCTTATTCTACCACATTTAACGGGTTAGTTAAAACTGACACTCTTAACTTTATTTCGAGTGTCCCAACTCCTGACTTTCCTCCAGTCTCCCTTGTTCAATTCGCGAATATTTTTTTACTTCATACTACTTCTTGATGACGTAGATATATAAAAAATGCATTTCTTTAGAAAAATATGATATCGAAATTAAGTATTTCTCAGTAGGTATTTCCACTTGACCCCTTGTTTTTCCCAAATTTCCGTTACTCTTATACCAATTCTTATTCCTGTTTCCCTTACATTTGACTCTTCAACGTCAATTGGGCGAACGTCAGTAAATCCACCATTTACGGAGCATCTGAACGCTGTTGTCCACGTTAATCCCCTAGCCTGATCCCCCAGGGGAAAAAAACGGTTAGGTTGTTAGTTGAACTGCGACCCTACAGCGCGCGAGCCGAGCGAGCGAAGCGAGCGTGACGCGGTAGCGTCCGGCGAAGCGCCATAACCGAACATTATCATTTTTTCCTAGTTGAATATAAAATAATTGCCGCTAATTCCCCTGGGGGATCAGGCTAGGGGATTAACGTGGATAACGTGATCTGAACTATGTGACTAACAGTTGCCGCAATTGAAAATATAGGTTGGTAATATTTAATCGTTTAATAACTGTAGTTTTTTTATAAATTTTTTGATCCTGTGTTGAGACTGTTGAGAGTGAGGGACTTTCATTTGTTTCTAGCTGTCGACACAAAGAATCCCGTCATAAATAAAGGAACGGCACGACGCTTGGTGATTCTTCTGGAGTCAGAAGTTACTACATACGAGCTTTCCACCATGCCGTATGATTGTATGCCGTCGCGTAATATAAAAAAAAACTTGGAAATATTTGCCATCGTGTATTAGGATTTTATATGTTTGCGTGCAATGATGTAATATAAAAAAGTGCTCCATAAGTATGCGCACTAAAATTGTGTCAATTCCATCAGCTTGCCTCAGTTTCGCGTCGTCAATGGAAACGTTAAATCGTGTCTCAGCTGTCAGATTTGGTGGCCATGTTTAAACACGAAATTTCGCATAGACAACGTATCTACCTCTTTTTTATATTACATCACTGTTTGAGTGTATGTAAAGACTGCTCCACACAATCATCCGCTCTCATTCCACCGCATAACTCCTCTCCAACGGCCATGATGGCCCACTGTGAAGAGCCTTTAGACTAGATGTCGCAGGATGAGCTGCCTCTGGTCCCGGTGGGCGACGTACTGCACAGAACTCTCTTCGATCACTCGTACAGTGTTGTAGACGAGGAACAGAAGATACACGTTCAGACCTGGAACATTTTAATGAATTTATCAGAGCTAGCAGCAGGCAGGGGAAATGAGCGAAAATACATGAATTTCGGCGACCTATTTAGTCTATTAACGAAGACTTCCGCGCATTTCATGTTGTTTATCATCCTAATAATCTCAATTTGACAAAGCAAGTGCTGTGTGACAGAGAAAACAAATGTTCATCGGTACGCAAGTCTTAATGACGTTGACATAAGACTGAATTTTACCTGCCCTGTTGAAAAGGATATACCGTTGAGTTAACAAGAGTCAAACGCAACTTTGCTCAGCTGTCAATACTGTTGGCGCTTGAATGATTTTATGTGAGGAATTATATCACTATACAAAACTTTGCCTCGTTTGTTTGGGACCAGCTCGATGTCGTTAAGTCTTTCCCTTTTTATTTCGAGTGAATAGGCCTGTAAAACTTTAACTCAATGAGGGTTTTTCAGAATGCTTTAATTTATCAGCTGGCAACACTGTGGCCAGAGGTCAGGGTGTCAAAATCCACCAATCATTTTTAATCATCATCATATTGATAGGTGGATTTTCAAATCTACCAGCAAAAGGCTTCTCGTCTCGTCACAGCTGAGGATATTATCCATTTTGAAAAACCCTCATTGCTCCTACATGTTCATACAAAAATAGGTAATACCTAAAAAGAAGAAGTACACAGCGTTCTCCAGATACTCCTCATAATCCAAGAACACGAGGTCCACGCACAGTGTCACCAGCTGGAACACCAGCCCGAAATACAGGTAGCCCTTCAGGAGACCCTGGTTTCTCTGAAATCCAGGAGAACCTGCCATCATTAACAAGTAAAAGTCTTACCAAGTCGTGTCACTAAAAAAAGTAGTATGATAAAAAACCTATTAGTACTGGTAACACAAACTGCATAGCAGGGTAATTAATATAGTTAATTGGGTAATACGTATCGTAATATATCATTTGTTTTTTATTGACGTCATAAAGAGACGTCTTGGGAATGATCCAATAATCCCGACACCTAGACAATTTAAACACCTGTGTGGATTGATCACCAGTGTGCAGGAAGATGTTTATGAAACGTAGGTGTTTTAATGGGTTTGGGAAGAGACCGTCAGTGACAATCAGCGAATAAAGTAAGACATGTAGACCTGTTGGATAATATTTTCCAATGTCAGATTCTGACGAGTTTATGCTTATCAGACATGGCATTAGCTTCGGCGTTGCACTGACGAAATTGGTGTCTTATAGATGTAACGTTTCCGATTATATTTTCGAGAAAATTCGACTAGCTTTTGGGACACGAAAATAAGTTTCATTAGGATTTATATTAGCACCAAATCTGATAAATGTGTGTTTGAGGTTTTGAAATATTAAATCAATTAAGGGTCGGCAACGCTTTTGGCTCCTCTAGAGTCGCACGCGTCCATAGGCGACAGTGTGGCGGTCCCGTCAGGTAGGCCGTATGCTACTTTGCTATCATCGTGGTATAAAAATACCTTATGAGTTCCGACTAGCAGCACCACATCAGTGAGAAGGAAGGCGAGAGTGAAAGGCAGGTGCACCATCCATAGTCCAAACTTGGTGGCTCCTCACTCTCGCCATCTTACGCCGCCCCTTACATTATCAGGAACAGGAAAAAGGAGAACACCATGGCAGAACCTGGTGAAGAGGTTTAGCAATGTTCACTGTGTTTACCTTATGAGCTCCGACTAGGAGCACGATGTGCATAACGACTACAGTGAGCAGGAAAGGGAGCGTCAACGGCAGTTCCTTACTTTCGCCATCTTTCGTCGCCTCCTCCACCAACAGGAACAGGGAGAAGGAACATGAGGAAAGTGAACACCTGGTGAAAAAGTTAAGCAATGTCGACTATTTACCTTATGAGCTCCGACTAGCAGTACAATGTACATAACGACATCAGTGAGCAGGAAAGCGAGCGTCAACGGCAAGTGCACGATGGGGTCCATGCGTGGTGGCAGCTCCTCACTTTCGCCATCCTTCGTCGCCTCCTCCACCAACAGGAACAGGGAGAAGGAACATGAGGAAAGTGAACACCTGGTGAAAAAGTTAAGAAATGTCGACTATTTACCTTATGAGCTCCGACTAGCAGTACAATGTACATAACGACATCAGTGAGCAGGAAAGCGAGCGTCAACGGCAAGTGCACGATGGGGTCCATGCGTGGTGGCAGCTCCTCACTTTCGCCATCCTTCGTCGCCTCCTCCACCAACAGGAACAGGAAGAAAGGGAACACGAGGAGGGTGAGGACCTGGAGAAGAGTTTTAGCAAAATTTTAATTTATCTTGTCTTAGACGTCAAACTACTAATATTTAACTTCCAAACTTTGGTTGATTTCACAAAGCTACTACTAGTTACGTTTGTGTGCTCTATTGCCCAGTGTAATCGGTTTAGACATTTTTTTTTATACAACGACGGTGGCAAACAAGCGTACGGACCGCCTGATGGTAAGCGGACACCGCAGCCTATAGACGCATGCAACTCCAAAGGAGTAACATGGCCGATGCCGACCCTTGATATATTTGAGGATTCGCTGTGTTGAGAGCTGAAGGAACAAATTCCCTCGCTCTCAACACAACGCATCCTCGGGAGCTCTGTACGTAATTGTAACTTGTTAGCTTGTCAAATGGGCCCCAGTGGGTCGTTGCTTGTTATTGTGGTTTACGAATGATTGTAATATGCGACACAGCAAGCATTAAGCTGCATGTTAGACATTACTTTGCTTTTAAAGTAAATGCAGGCGTTTATTTATCGTATATCGCTGTAGCTACGATTTTACTGCTATATTTCTCGCGTTCATGAGTTAGTCCATTGTTTAAAAATATTAAAAGATATAGCAACGTAACAATAACAACAATAAATACAGAATACTACCATTTTATATACCGCTCTAAACTCTTACCTGCATAGCTGTCGTCGTCTTTTGTATGTGTCGCTTGCTACTGAAATAAATAAATTATATGAAAATTACTTACCAAATTAACATATCCAAATATAATAACTCCTTTCCGTATCGGCACAAAAAAGCAACACTTCCTAACTATCGGGATCTTCGGACATTTTGTCTGACACCATTTCATCGCGTGGACCTAGCTCTGTCTAGCCCCACTCGGAATATAGTCGTAACTTCATAAGGCAGGTATTGTCTCAGATATATCTAGATTTTGTTGTGTCCACCTAGGCGTCTCAAGATCGACTGGCAAGCCGGCAATCATTGTGGACATCCCGTGTATAATGGGGCATTTCCTCTAAAGCCACCACGATTTTGAATATAAATCAGGACAATTTCTAACTGGTTGAGGCTTGATGGAATTGTTACATGGGCTCAATTTAAGACAACGTTGTTGTTAGTTAAAGTTGATCTAACGATCGACATGACCCCTCACTACTAGATCAGTACCGTAAAACATCCCAACTTTACTCCGGTTCACCTGACTATGGTCCATTTGAACTCCATGTTACACGATTGAGAGTGACTATTATTGTAGATTAACTCGACGAGAGGCAATGCAAAATGCAAGTAGAGGTGAGGCGGTCTTCTGAAAGGCGAACTTTTAGCTAGTTGGGCTGCTCCAAATATTGAACGAGTTGACATTTCGCTGTACTATCTCTCTGTTTTTTTTGGGCATTTGCTTTCCTTCAACGATGTTTTTGAGAAATGCCCAAAGACACCAGACACTAGTATTCTCATAGTTAGCGTCTTGATATTTTTGACTGATAGATTGAGTTTGTCCCTCCATGTGGTTAGCTTCAAGACTAAATACATTCGCTTGGAAGCATTTTAACTGAATGACTCGCATGTAATTTGTCTTACCTAATACCCGAGTAGGAAGACACCTATTAGACTCCTGGCATTCCAGTCGAGGATTGGCCTAGACCTTATAAATCTATACTTTAGATTAGCTGTAAAAAGGTAGAATAGTTAAACGATATAATCCTTCGAAGAATTACCATGGTTAATGCATGGTTAAGGCACCATCGCGGATAATAGTCAAAAGAAAACCCTGAGATTTTTTTACCTGGATGTCCAGATTGTCCAGATGTCCAGCTGTTCTCTACAGGTCGCATTTCTCAATCGATTCTTGTGAAATTTTGTGAGCCGGTTCAATAAATTATATGGTTTTTTTACCGTCGATTCAGTTTTTAGGGTTCCGTAGACAACAAAGAACCCTTATAGTTTCACCATGTCCGTCCGTCTGTCTGTCTGTCTGTCTGTCCGTCTTCGGCTTAGCTCAGTAACTATTACAACTAGAAAACTGTAATTCAGCATGGGTATATAAATCAATCCGCCGACAAAACAGTACAATAAAATCTTGAAAAAAAAAAATTTTTTAGGGTCCTACCTCCCTTACACCTAAAGCGGGGATGTATTTTTTTTCCTCGTTAAACCCATGGTGTGGGATATCGTTGGATAGCTCGTTCAAAATTATTATGGGTTTCAATAAACTATTTTTGAAATCAGTGGTTCGTTTGCGAGATATTGGGCTTTAAAGAAAAAAAATGTGTCCCCCCCTGCCGGCTAAATGGCTTCTACTGGGGATGTGAAAAAAATCGTGGTAGTAGTATATACACTCGCGGTCAAAGAAACCGGGTCAGTGACGAAAACCTCAATATTTTGTAAATCGTTGGTCGTATCTGCATGAAACTAACTCTGTTTTATAGAGAATTTAATATCCTTCTAAATCCAACCTTCAATGTTCTACGTAGTAACTGGAAAAAGGTTTAATTGAAAAAAAAAGACCAATTGGGTACTTATTTGAAATTGCGTTCGTTTTACTTTTGCTTGTTTTTAAGCAATTATTTTCAATCTGTCAAAGAACTATGATAAAAGGCTGTCATTGTTTTATTTTGTGGTCATTCTTGAATGTCTATCATGCCGCTAACACGAGATGAATGTACTCGTATCATCACTATGTTAGAAGAAGGAAGAAGTCAGAGGTATACAGCGAGAAGAACAGGTGTGTCACTTTCTACAGTGCAGCGAGTCCTCCAACGTTACCTACAAACTGGGCAGAACCTTAGAAGACAGGAACCGGCAAAACAAGATGTACTACAGCTAGAGAAGATCGATTTATTGTTACAACCATGCTCCGAAATCGGCACCTCACAGCAGTTGAAGTGAAAAATCAGCTTTTAGAGACCCGAAGGGACGGCGTCAGCGAGCGGACTGTCAGGCGGCGGCTCAAAGAAGCAAATTTGACCCCACATAGGCCGGCCAATGGCCCAAAACTTGAAAGAATACATCGAACAGCAAGACGACTTTATGCCCGCGATCACAGATACTGGGGTGACGAAGATTGGGCAAGAATTTTGTTTTCCGATGAATCCAGATTTATGCTCTATGCAAATGACGGGCGGCAAAGAGTTTACAGACGGCCTGGTGAACGTTTTATTCCAGCATGTTTTGAGGAAAAAGTGGCGTTCGGCGGTGGGTCAGTCATGGTTTGGGCTGGAATCTCTTCAGAGAGTCGCTCGGAGTTAGTTTTAATAGAAAATGGATCATTAACGAGTGCAAGATATGTAGAAGAGATTCTTAATGAGCATGTCGGCCCATACTTAATTAATATGGGTGGAAATTCTATGTTTATGCATGACAACGCCAGGCCACACACAGCTCAAATTGTCAGAGATTATTTTTTGGAGGTTGGTATCAACTGTATGAACTGGCCCTCGAGGAGTCCGGACTTAAATCCGATTGAGCATGTATGGGACGAGCTTGGGAGGCGTGTAAGAGCTCGAAACCCCGCCCCAGCTACACTTAGAGACCTGAAACAGGCGTTAGTGGAAGAATGGGACAATATCCCGCAAGAACGCATAAAGAACTTAATAAACAGCATGCCGAATCGTCTAGAAGCTGTAAGAAGAGCCCGAGGAGGCAATACGAAGTATTAATTTTTATTTTTTGTGTTGTATGTGAAGTACCTACTGCTTATTTTTGTACGTAAAATTGGTTGATTTTTTGTTTCCTATGTAATTTTATTAAACAAAAGAATTACGATTCCACCATTTGATGTTATTTAATTCAGTATAAAATTATCTACAATATGCAGTTTAATTACCCCCCCCCCCCCTAGCCCCCTAGGCCCTAGGTGCCCCTAGCTTTATTATTTTAGGAGATATTACAAATTTTCGTACTGACCCGGTTTCTTTGACCGCGAGTGTATATTGAATTTAAAAGGAAAACTATCACGGTTAAGGAGGCATAAGTAGTTACCGAGTAATAGTCGACGAACTTAATGTGTACTTGGAAAGGCCACTTGTACAAATTCGGCCGACGCAACCGCACCGCACGTCGATGTAACTAAGACAAGCAACTACGGAACCCTACACTGCGCGTGGCCCGACACGCACTTGGTTGGTTTTCTTTAATTAAATAAAAGACAGGCTCACGAGTAGTGCAGACCGAGCCGTGACCTAGTTTACACTTTTTTGAAAATATTTACGGTTAAAATGTGTTACACGATTATAGGAACAAAGATCAACGCAATTAATAACATTCGCGACACATCATCTTATTGCACACTAAAAACGCGAGAGTTATAGGGCCGACACGTACTATGCTCGCCTTCCCGCCGAAATAAAAAATGAGACAAGCGAGGAAACGTTTAAGCGTAATTTGAAGAACCTTTTATTGAAACGGTCATTTTACTCAGTCAATGAATATAATGAAATTGTACAACATTTTGAATGATTATTTTATTTTTTGTATTAGTTATCAAAATCAAAAATCAATTCAAATAATTTATTTCGGAAGTATTTCCATTTTATTAATTAGTATTAGGATTTTGACATTGGTTTATATTTTTCTGTTATTATTTGATTGGTACTATCTGGTACTTCATTTCTATTGACATACATATTATACTTCTTTTGACATTGTGATTTCATTAATAACACACATATACATTTATTGTATATACCTTATTATATATATAATTTTCATTATTATTGCATTCCTCGACGATCGCTGTACGATAAATTAGTAATATAATTTAAGTCAAATGTACTGTATCATGTGAAAATTGTACAACGAGATGAAATAAACTAAACTAAACTATTGTCTTTCAGGGGCAGCACGGCTATCACAAGACGGCGCGCGAGCTCTCTCGATTTATCTCGCACTATCCGTCTCTCCCCTATTTGAAAACTTAGAAATATGGGAGGTATAGGGCGAGAAAAATCGAGAGAGCTCGCGCGCCCTTGTGATACGTGCAAATGGAAGTATTTCACAATCAGAAAATCGCGATGTTAGAACGTCGAGATTTTCATAGGTTAAGCTTGAGATCTTATTTATCAATACTTTAATATAGATTCGAAGATCGACTACATTTAGATAGGTAAGTACTAAGAGTGAGAAACAAAAACTAATAAATAATCTCTATCTCTACATATAATAAATGTGAAAGTTCGTTGAGGTTGTCAGTGAGACATAATAAGTATAGCTTGAAGGAAATTGTATTTATACAACATACATTAAAAACTTCAATAGCGCGATGCAGAACTTCACCAATTTCCACGCATTTAGAAGTTCATTCTCCAGATTTTTGTCGGCGTCTGAACTCCAACAAATCATATTAAACGTATAAAAAAGTTTGAAGGAGTTACGGTGACCCACAGGCCAAATTTGAGAATATTTGGATAAAATCGTCTTTACTTTACGCAACAGCGCCATCTTACGACAGCCCAACGAAAATGAGTGTTATGTTTTCTGTTTGTCCGGGTATCATGGGAAAACTATCGAATGGATTAATATGCAACTTTCACTAAAACGTTCAATGGATCTTCGGCCACGGAATAGGTTATAAAAATTATAAAGATAAGGGTGCAAAAGGGTTAAAAAATGGGGTTGAAGTTTGTATGGGAACCACTTGAATCTATCAGCTAAAGACTAGAAAATTGGCAAGCATATAATTGACTAGAAATTCAAAAGAAACCTATTCAAACTTTCAGCAAAATATAGATAACACGTGGAAAAACAATGGATGTAAAATTGTTTATATATATTTGTAAAATGTGCAGTAAAGGGGTTTACGGGGCCGAGAGACCGATCTAGCTTCGTCTTATTTTCGAGAAAATTAGTTTTTTCCGTATTCTCTCGCAAAAGGCAGGCTTACTCTTCGATGACGACCAATGGTTACCCAATGGTTGGTTTGTTGATGGCTCCGAGTTGGAACCCCAGCGATGAGGTTTTTTGTTTTCTTTCTATCAGTTTATTTTTTTTTTTTTTTGGTAAACGAATAGTTATTGGTTTTTTTGTTTAATTTTGAATAGAAATCAATTTTTCGTAGTATTACAGCCGAGAAAAACTCGGTCTCCGGAAAAAAACAAAGCTTAAGCATACAATACAATACCTATCGACGGTTGGGGATTTGAATGCATTCATGCAGTCTTAGCGTTTTTAATGTATGCCAAGTTTCTCCAACATGAGCCCAACCTGGGCCAAGCTTAATTAAAATATGAACTGATAAAATGTTCTGTTTGCGAAGTTACGGAAATATTGTATGGCATTGTACTTAGAAACATTTAAAGTTTTACATTAGTTTTCCTTTCATAATTTTAGAATGAAATAAAACTCATTTAATACGGTTTGGTATGTTATTTTTATTAGTGTAAATAAAATCTAAAACATAATATAAGCGGCAGCTGAAATTGGACTAAACTTAAGCTCGGTAGATGGCGCCAATCGACAACTAACATCAACGACCTCTATCAAACTGGAATTGTATCAAAATCATGCTCGCTAGATGGTGCATTTCATACTTCAAGCATTAATAATGTTTCTTTTTCATGGAATTTGCGACTCATAATCATGAATATATTATTGTTAATATCCGTTGTAACAAAGATCTGAAATTGCGTTAGTTTTAAGACTTTTAACACGTTCAAAGGCACCCGGCGCGCTTCATCGCTGCGAAAGTCCGACGCCATCTCGGCCAGTTGTATCCCTTATTTAATAATAGCTTCCGCCCGCGACTTCGTTTGCGTGGACACGGGATAAAGCTATCTTATATTTTAATCCAGGCTATACACTATCTTCGTGTAAAATTTCATCTAAATCGGTTGAGCAGTTTAAGCGCCATTGAGTAACAAACATCCAAATATCTAAACATCCAAACATCCAAACATCCAACCATCCAAACTTTCGCATTTATAATATTAGTAGGATTATCCTTGACTCTATACTTATTTTATCAATTAAATTTTCACTTTGTTGGTAAACTTCAGCACAATTCTATCACCGTAGCGAAAATCGTGAATAAACCTAATTCATAAACTATTTAATCGTATGGCATACCTACATTATTTTTGGCCTTTAAAGTTTACCACTCTTTAGTACCACCCAGGGGACACGTACAGGGTTGTGGTAGGTATAGCTCCTCCGGACGCGAGTAACAGTTGTCTCCCCTTTGTCAAGTGAGTGGGCAACTCGACTGTTAGGAGTTCTTAAGGCGCCGTAGGTTAGTGGTCTTCTCTCCCTCTCACTGAGCATAAGCGTGAGCGAGATGGAAGAGCGTGCTCGGAAGCGCGGATATCATGTTTTTTAATTTTAATTTTTTGGCCGTTTAAATAAATAAAAATGTAATCACTGATTTCCCTCAAACATAATATTGCCGATTTTTAAAAGCAATTTTAATATTTATATCTTTTGCACATAATTTGTTACGAATATTTAAAGTGTATTTTTGTGTGTTTAGACCTATGTTCGTGATTTTTTTCTATCGAGTGAAATTTACTTAATCATGTTTCGAAGCACTGATTTCCCTGCAGAAAAGCCTCAAGATTACTGTTCGTATTTTTTTGAAACCATATTATTATAAACAGACGCATTATATTGTTTCAAAAACTCTGTTCGCTTAACTTCGCTGAAGCTACGGCGCCTTAACCGGCGGCATATTAAGCTACTGCGACACTTCACCTCGTTAAGCCAACGTTTGGGGCCTTTTGGTCCTCTGCCTTCTCTTCTTCTTCTTCTTCTGGTTCTGTGCCAGTTGGGAATGAATACACACAAATTCCGAAGAGCCATCTGTCCGTTAGAAAGCATCATTATTCGGAAATTTCAAGATTCCGAACGCCATTAACCGCTCTACGAAAATTTGGACGCAGATTAATAAATGAAATACATAAATATGTTAGGTTAGGTTAGTATTATACCTTGAAAGATCATAAAAAATATCAGCGGAACATGATTTTAGGAATTATGAAATTCGGAAAAATATGCTTTCGGACAAATCACACTTGGGACCTGACAAATGAGAAACGACGCAAATTACTGTCCTTGTGGATAGAACGATCTAGGTACAGTAGTACCACAAATATAAGTTACATCGGCAATCTTCGTCCACGCCGACGAGTGCTGACAAGTACCTTAGATAGTCTTTTAGATATCTCGCTCACGCTTATGCTCAGTGAGAGGGAGAGAAGACCATGAACCTACGGCGCCTTAATGCAGCCATCACAATCGTCAGCAATGAGGGATCGATTGAGGAGGAGGAGGAGAGATTTCTATTCTCTCCTGTTGTCTAAATCCTTTTTCAGCCTTTTTAGTTCTTGGACGGGAAACAGCTGTTTCTTAAAAACCGCATCCTCTTCAGATTCAGAGTCCGTATATACTGAGGTGACACAGTTTCTGTCCTGTTCCTTCGTTACTGGCATATCAAGGAAGACGCTAGTCTCTCCTTGGCCACCGTTTACGACGTAGGTTCTGTAGCTCTTTAGCTTTAAAATCTCTCTTCTGATAAGTAAAATGAAGTAAAGATCAAGAACTGTAACAAAAAAAAGCAATCATTAGGTAACTAATCTTTTGTTAAAAATACTTGAGAAGGTACAGTCAGTTCAAAATGAGGAAGTCTAGATCATTTTGAGCGTGTTATTTTGCGTTGCTACTTCTGCTGCTGACTGTATCGTAAACAATGTTCAAACCATAGTTTCATTGTATAGCAAATATTTCAATTGAATGATCTAAGTAAAATTAGGGAATATAATTTAACTTAGTTTATTAGAACGCCATATAGAGAGGTAGTGGGTTTTTCTACGGCAGAGAAGGCCATTCTAATAAAACACTAGGTTATTCCTAAGCAGGTAGTTTTCTTACGAGTATTACATACCAATCAACGGTTTGATGTTACCTTTAACATTTGTCAAAATTAATCACAACCTAATTAAATGTATATTATAAATAAACGGGGCCTCAGAGGGTTAAAGGAAAAATCTCCGGAAATTGACCGATTATTACTTGCAATGTATACCTATGTTAACTATGTTTGTTCGGTTGATGATGGAGACAGAAGGTGCCCATGGGAATTCAGGGCTTAACCGACGTAACCCCGTTGAGTTTGGGCTCGTTAGAATCGTCTCAATGAGTAGTTGACGACGGTATACAGAAAAGTACTTTTTTTTGACAGAAACTTATATATGCGTGTCAAGCCTGGGGTGTCAAATATATAAAACACACAACTTATTATATTTGTCTCCAGTTTGTCATCCTTAAGTCGAACCTCTTACTTATATTGGTCATAGTAGCTACGTCCACAGCCAGTGACGGAAAACCGAGGATGTCTTCGTCGGACACAGTCAGCACCACTTGCAACGTGACCAAGATGACGAATCCCATCCCTGTCACGATCAGCGCGAAGATGTTGAAGGTATAGTAAATTCGAAGCAACTTGTAGTTTTTCTGTAAATAACAATGTCATTTAATTTCCTATTTGAAGTTACGGTAGCCTAATGGTTCAGGCGCGGGGTTGTCAAGCGGTGGTCGTGGGTTGGAATGAAAGTTTTTCGGAACTTATGTACGGAGTATTTACCGTTAGCTTTTCGGTGAAGGAAAACATCGTGAGGAAACCGGTCGAATCCCAATAAGGTCTAGTTTTCTTTCTGGTTTGGAAGGTTAGATGGCAGTTGCTTTCGTAAAACTAGTAGGTACTTATGCCAAATCTTGGGATTAGGTGGCAAAGCGGACCCCGGGTTCTTTTAGGGGCACAACCGGGAATTAACGTCATTTAATTAAAAGAGAAGAGGCCTGTGCCCAGTACAACGTACATAGTATACAACAATATCATTCATAAGCTGCTTTGTAGGGTTCCATAGTCGTCTGATTCATGAGACGGCCGCGACATACTCTCGATTTTTCGCGATATGACATTCCGCTGTGGCCTACTTCTCTCGGCTCTCGTGAAGGCTCTGTCCCTCCCTCCCTCCCTCCCTCGTCAAATAGATAGTGGGTAATAAATTCTACACCTCACCGTATGTGCTCCAATGATGATTGTTATGGTAAATACCACGTTAGCGATGAGGAAACTAAGCAGAGCCAGTAGAATTGCGAGCCCTTTCGCACTGAACTGAGTACTAACTCCGTGCAAAACCAGCAATAAGTACGAAATAGCTACAATCTGAAAATAGAAAAATAAAATACTAGTGAGTGGGGGAAGAATAAACTCCAAAAATTGAGTAATTTTATGAAAATATCGATATCATTCTGTACTATTATTCGGAATGTGCTAAAGCTGATTTTCCACCGGAGGAGTGAGACGAGACGAGGCGAGGCGAGAATTGAAATTTGTATGGCACTTACTATTCCCACCGAGCGCGCGCGAGGAGAGAATTGGCAATTTGCCATACGAATTTCAATTCTCGCCTCGCCTCGTCTCGTCTCGCCCCTCCGGTGGAAAATCAGCTTTATGCGCCTCACCGCACCCGAAACGCACGCCTAACGAAACTAAACCACTGATTAGTTACTACGAATCGCGGCGTCAATATATCTATATTAGTGGGTGAACGGTGAGGTGAGGTTAAAACAAGTTACAGAATAGCAGGGCTGGTGCTGTGCCGTCACCGAGTTTTATTACCCGTGTATCGCCGCAAATGGTAAAATTGCTTAGAAAAGAATGTCCTAATTCGAAACAGCGAACTATTGGCATACGCGGTCTTAGCATTGGCCGCGGCATGGCTTAACCAAAAGTATGTGTAACATTATGTAGGCATTGTTTTCATAGTGTTTTATCCGTTGGTGGTCCTCAAATAAATAACGTATTTTTCCTTGTATTTACAGGAAATTAAGAAATACTGTGGAGTCTTAAATGGACCATACGAGTATTACGTCAAGGTGGGTTTTCACTTTTATTGGCAAAAATAAATCCACCCACATTTAATTCTTCACGACGAAAATATTGTTAAATTTCGCGGCATGCTGCACGGCTATCAGTCGAAGGCGCGCAAGCTCTCTCGATTTTTCTCGCACTATCCGTTTTTCTCTTATTAGAACACAGAACAAGAGGTATAGTGCGATAAAAATCGAGAGTATGTCGCGGCCGTTCCATGATAGACGTGCTATAGATAGACGAATTAAAAATGACTACAGGCGCGTCCAAACGTCTGAGCACCGGCCAGCATACGGGACACAAACAAGACAAGAGATAGCACAAGACAGAAAACACAATTCTGTTCTCTATGTCGCTCATCTTATAGCTAATAATGCCCCGTATGCAGTCCGCCGCGTTCGGCCTTTATTGCCAGTACATAAGTTTTCCCCTGATGCTGGGCAACAGCAGTACTGGCAAAAGGATGAATTAGGCGGTTCTGGTAGAGCTTTTGTCTAGACATTGATGAGCAGGCCACTTACGCCAAAGTAATTGAGAACTAGGTAGTAGGGTACCTACTGCAAAATCCTTCCAATCTTGCAGCTGATAAGAGAGCTACATCGACCGGGTAGGTAGGTCATCATCATCATCATCATATCAGCCGAAAGACGTCCACTGCTGGACATAAGCCTCCCCCAAAGAGTGCCACAATGACCGGTCCTGCGCCACCCGCATCCAGCGGACTCCCGCGACCTTTACCTTGGTCATCAGTCCACCTTGTGGGGGGCCTACCCACGCTGCGCCTTCCGGTACGTGGTCGCCACTCGAGAACCTTTCCGCCCCAACGGCCATCGGTTCTACGTGTAATGTGCCCCGCCGACTGCCACTTAAGTATAGCGATTCGGAGGGCTATATCGATTACCTTGGTTCTGGTGCGGATAGCCTCATTTCTGATGCGATCGCGCAGAGAAATTCCCAACATAGCCCGCTCCATTGCGGTGATTTTGAGCCTTCTTATGAGGCCCATAGTAAGCGACCACGTTTCCGTGCCATACGTCATCACTGGCAACACACACTGGTCAAAGACTCTCGTCTTGAGACACTGCGGAATATAGTAGTAGGGTAGATAGGTACTTAGGTAGTATTTAATTGAGTTGGCCGGATTGCATCAAAGCAGTCCATTTTATGTAATGCCTGGTTAGAACGAGTAATGCCTGATATTAATCGTTTTTAACTGATCTGTACAGATATTTTGATTTTAGAAAATAACAAAAATGACATTCATGCCGGTAATATTTTTTATACGCTGAAAAATACTACTTTCGTAATCAGAAAGGACATTTTTGTGCTAAGGTACGTGTAAAGTCACTTCCATGTTAAAAAGGCTAAATATTTCAACCAAATGCGACCGCTTTAGCCTAGTTGGTAGTGACCCTGCCTACGAAGCAAGAGGTCCTGGGTTCGAATCCCGGTAAGGGCATTTATTTGTGTGATGAGCATGAATATTTGTTCCTGAGTCATGGATGTTTTCTATGTATTTAAGTATTTATTTATCTATTTAAGTATGTTTATCGTCGTCTAGTACCCATAGTACAAGCTTTGCTTAGTTTGGGACTAGGTCGATTTGTGTAAGATTGTCCACTAATATTTATTATTTAATAAATACATTCTTACCAGTCTCAAATATCCCCAAACAACTAAACCAATTCGTAACGGTACGCAGCAGCAACATTTCGAACACACTGGCAGGTTACACATCTTGCGGTCTATTTTTGTAGTGTCGGTGTATTTTTTAATAACAAATGACAATCGCATCGGTCCACATTTCCCGAGAAACGACGAGTACGATAATGTATTATGAATACTTTCATAGACCAAGACATTATCTGTACCTATACGGAAAAGTGTAGAAATATGCATACAACTCAGAACCTTATTGCCTTGACATAAGTTCTAGAACTCTACTCATGTTTTTGAAATGTGACGCAAATCTGCGCGTGCGACCTTTTCAACTGCGATAAAATTATTGAGCGAATGGTTGACCTACATGTACATTTGTAAACAGTAATCTATATATTCAGATCTATGTACTTAGATTCGGGTCAAGTCTTAAAAATGTGTATTAAACTAACTAGTTACCATGCGGCTCCTAAACATCAATTGACTTTTAATCAAAAATTTAGAGCACTTAATTTGAGTTTAAAATTAAATAAAACAATGTTAATTTCGTATTATATAATTGATTGTTCGTGAGATATTAAATCATTATATTAGTACTATTATTACATAAGTAGTTAGTTCACCGGCGAGGAAATGCGAGGTAATATGGGAAACATACTGCCGGCTATAATACAAATGTCATAAACGGTATTAATTCATTTACAAAAATACAAATCATACACCTACCTACATTTGGGAACATTCTCGAAACATAATTTATCTATTTCAATAATGCTGACGAGACAAGAGGTACAGTTGACGTAAAACATTTACCGGCTACCGGCAATAAAAAATACTTTATCGCTTAGTTTCGCCTCGCGTCGGCGAAACACCTGCACCGAATGATGTAATTCATGTCATATAAAAACCGGCCAAGTGCGTGTCGGGCCACGCGCAGTGTAGGGTTCCATAGTTGCCTGTCTGTCTTAGCTACATCGACGTGAGGTGCGGTTGCGTCGGCCGAATTTGTACGAAAATCGGCCTTTCCAAGTACACATTAAATTGGTCGACTATTACTCGGTAACTACTTATGCCTACTTGTCCGTGATAGTTTTCCTTTTAAATTCATTATTTATTATGTACAACCACGATTTTTTTCAAATCCCCCAGTAGTAGCCATTTAGCCGGCAGGGGGAGGGGGACACATGACTCGAACAAAAAATAGGGCTTTAAAGCCCAATATCTCACAAAATAATCACTGATTTGAAAAATGGTTATAGAAAACCCATAATATTTTTGAACGAGCTATCCAACGATACCCTACATCATGGGTTAAACGAGAAAAAAAAATACATCCCCCCTTTAGGTGTAGGGGAGGTACCCCCTAAAAAAAAAGATCAAGATTTTATTGTACTGTTTTCTAGTTGTAATGGTTACTGAGCTAAGCCGAAGACGGACAGACAGACAGACGGAACTGTTGACTACGGAACCCTTAAAACGAGGTAGATACGTTGTCTATACGAAATTCCGTGTTATAAATGGACACCAAATCTGACAGCTGAGACACGTTTACGTTTCCATTGACGACGCGAAACTGAGGCAAGTTGGTGCAATCGCCTCTGTTTTAGTGTGCCACTTTTGGAGCGTTAACCACCTAGCTACCATATTTTAACCCCCGACGCAAAGAGAGGGAAGTTATAAGTTTAACGTGTCTGTGTATCTGTCTGTGGTATCGCAGCTCCCAAACGGATAGACCGATTTGAATACGGATTTTGTGTCATAGATAATTTTATCCCGAGTGTTCTTAGCCATCTTTCATGAAAATCTGTTTCATCCGTTTTTGAGATATTGGACTTTGAAATGAAAATGTCGGGGGTTTTTCAACTTGTCTAAGTTGTAGTTATTTATAATTACAACATTGCCTCCATCTATAAACCCCACTTTTTCTTTCACTATTACTCGTTGCCCGTACATTGGACTCCGTCCGACCGTTGATCCGACTCGTCCGACCGTCCAACAGACGCGTGCATCGTGCACTGAGCTTCGGCAGCGGACGGGTTAGTGAACTGCATCTCCAGACTCTGCCCTTCCAGCTTCTGTTTTTCGCTACGTATCAGCAGGATGAAGTATATTTGCACAACTGGAATAAATAAATAAATATTAGGGGATTATCATAGTAACCCAGGGCAATGGAGAGGGCTATGCTGAAAGTTTATCAGCGTGATCGCATCAGACGTGAGGCTATCCGTAGCAAAACCAAGGTCAAAAATCAATAAATCAAAATCAATTATTTATTCTGCAAATAGGCCACAAGGGCACTTTTACATGTCGAACGATAATTTACAAAAACAAATAGTAATCTTACACAATAATAATTTTTTGCAGATTTAGGACCGATATAAACGGTTAACAAACGAAATGTCACTAAGTAAATGAATACAAAACAAAATTGCTAAATATGACCTATATATTCGATATAAGGTCTGTATCAGCATTAACAAGAAGTTAATGATATTAATTCAGTATTCTAGAGATGTATAAGGTATCTAAGCGTCCAAATACAATTAATAATTATTCTAATGTTCTTAGAGATGTATACGGTCTCTAAGCGTCAAAACAAAACAAAAAAAGCGGCCAAGTGCGTGTCGGACCACACACAACGAGGGTTCCGTGCCTATTAAAAAGGTCGTATCGTTACTGAAATCTTATGGCACTTACATCCTTTTCTTTAAGGAAGGCAGTTTTTAAGAAATATCTCAAAAACCTTTGAACCGATATTGTTCAAAACAATTTTCGCTGAAAGAATTTATTGAGCCCTATGTCCACGATTTTTTCCATATGTTTAAAATACACGGTTCAAAAATTAGAGGGGGGATACACAATTTTAGTGACTTTCAGGGCGATTATCTCCCACTCTATTCACTTAATCAAAAGAATTGCTGAAAATCTTATATTTATTTTGAAAGGCATATAACACAAGCCTACTTCAGCTTACTGTTACTAGCTCGATTTGTGTAAGATTATATTGATTTAAACTTTCACGATTCTCACACATTATTTATACTAAACGGGACTTAATCGCGTATAATTAACTTATTTTATTAACCTCACTGAGGTCTCCCGACGTTTCGGATGTGTTGCACAACCCCCGTCCCCCCGTCCCCCCGTCCCCCCGTCCGTCGTTGTCCCGTGACCATGGATGTTGCAACACATCCGAAACGTCGGGGGACCTCAGTGAGGTAAATAAAATAAGTTAATTATACGCGATTAAGTCCCGTTTAGTATAAATACTGTGTAAGATTCTTCTTCACTCATCGTCATCATCATATCAGCCGAAAGACGTCCAATGCTGGAAATATGCATCCCCCAAAGAGTGCCACAATGACCAGTCCTGCGCCACCCGCATCCAGCGGACTCCCGTGTCCTTTACCAGGTCATCAGTCCACCTGGTAGGGGGAGGGCCTACCCACGCCGAGCCGTCTGCTTCCGGTACGTGGTCACCACTCAAGAACCTTTCCGTCCCAACGGCCATCGGTTCTACGTGCAATGTATGTAGATGTGACGTGTGTGTGTTTATATAATATTGTGAATAAATCAGGATGAGTATGAAGTTCCGGAGTTTATCATGTACAGTCGCCATCAAATATATTGGAGGGGCCAAAGTGCTCACAAGTGCTGACCTCGACTGTACAAACTTACAAAAATGCAGTATCACAGACTTCTCCTCTTTATAAATTAGTATAGATTAATACTAGAATAACTTAGAATAGAAAAAAAAATATTATCTTAGCAAAAATATACTCACAAATTAGAGTGAATTGGAAACACAGACCAGGGAGTGAGACCCATAAAATGGTTTCGAAGCTCGTATCATAAGCCGCCAGGAGTAAAACCAGCCTCAACTCTTGATAGATAGCCCAGGCGCAAGAAGCCATCAGTAGACATAGGTAGACCATGTTTTAAATATAGGCAACCTTCAGTAAACTTACGCTCTTCTGAAACATAATAAAAACGGGACGCATTGTAAATATATATATATATATGTGGTAGTGGAACAGTAATAGACGGGATAGTTTTAACCGTACGGATATACCTATAAACTAGTAAATAGTTATAATTTTAACAGCTACTCATAACTACTAGGGATATAGCTATAATACTTGACTAGTCTAGTAAAATAGCTCTATCACTAGATCGTGCCCGGGATATAGCTAGTTAAAGGGTTGCTTTCATACCCCGCGCGTTTGCCTGCGTACTTCTCAATACGCTGGCAAAGCTGAAATCGAAAGCGCGGAATCCTGAACTATTAAACTAGCAATATTTGTTGTATATCCAATTTCTCTAAAAATTGGCCCGGCTTTATGCATTTTTATGTGTGGTTAATAATTTAAACCCCTTATTCATGAAACTTAAAATGCCTCTGACGACCGATTTAGCCTAGTTGGTAGTGACCCTGCCTACGAAGCAAAACGTCCCGGGTTCGAATCCCGGTAAGGGCATTTAATTGTGTGATAAGCACGAACATTTGTTCCCGAGTCATGGATGTTTTCTATGTATTTAAGTATTTATTTATGTACATAAGTATGTTTATCGTCGTCTAGTACAAGTACAAGTTTTGCTTGGTTTGGGACTAGGTTGATTTGTGTAAGATTGTCCCCTAATATGTATTAATTTATTTACTCTAATGAATCAGTTCATGTTTGCAAGAGGGCGACAAAGTAACTTCACTCTAGTGTTGCGCGTAGAATTGTCATGAGAGATCTCATTCTGTTCTCATCTGATTTTAGAATTATATAATTTAGATTTTTGACGCTCAGAGACCTTATACATCTTTGAGGATACCTACCTATTTTGACGCTTGGAGACCTTATACATCTCTAAGAAATATTTTTTTTTTCTCTTATTTAACATGTAAACTCTGATTTAGTTAATTCTATAATGAATAATGTACCTACTCATACTATTTTGAGACTATAGATAAAGATTTTAACTTATAAAAGTGCCCTCGTGGCCTAATTGCTGGATAAAGACTAGCGGCATTTCCTTATAATACTCCTAGGTATGATGAATATTCACGAAGTTCTACAAAAATGTTAAATACAATACAATGTAGAGTTGAAAGTCTCCTTTTATTTTAAATTTAGAAAAAAAACGGGATGTTCAGAAGAACCCTGTCCACACCGAATTAAAATAATACTTTTTATACATACCTGATGACCACCTAATATTAAGACAATGCAAAATCCTGCGTCGATGAATAAAATGACGATTTCTATTATAAATACTATAAAAAAAACATTTGCCAAAATGTAGATTAGCAAAACGGTCGCCAGTGTGTC
Organism: Epinotia ramella; assembly: GCA_947578815.1. Lineage (NCBI taxonomy): Eukaryota > Metazoa > Arthropoda > Insecta > Lepidoptera > Tortricidae > Epinotia > Epinotia ramella. The sequence goes on from OX388214.1 coordinate 1,943,965, forward strand.
CAAAGCCTGAAAAACATATACATTCATTTATTATATTAAAAAGACAACAAGCATCTACCATCTTGGCAAATAAAAAAATTAGATAAAAATAACACTCATATCGGTTCACCCATTCAGCTCCCAGCTACGATGCCACAGACACGTTATGTTAAACTTATAACCACCCCTCATTCTTTGTAGGGGGTTGAAGCAAATCTTTCAAAAGAACTGCTAAAGCTTAATCCATACTTCCATACTGTACCTAATATTTTGTACATAAGAAATTGCCGATTATGTCTGTCTGGTTGTCCGTTTGTCTGACCGCTGAACCGATTTAGATAAAATTTGGTATAGAGATCGCTTAGATTTTTCGATAGTTTTTATCCCGGATATCATTCTTTATTTGAAGGGATGTTCAAAAAACAACATAAATACATTTTTGACGCTTTTACAGTATGCGGATAAAACTATATTTCTCGTTAAATATTATTTCTTCACACAATACCTTCGATTTTCTATGCAGGCGTGTGGCCAAAGAATTAAACTTGGATTGTATTAATAATCGGTTATCTCTAAAAAAAACCCTTTCTACCCGTGGGTGTCTTAAAAGTCGACTGAGGGTCGAGGTTTAAGTGTGTTTTATGCGATGGGCTAGCAACCTAGCACTGCGATATCACATGTTGACGATCTTTCATGCACCCATTAATGCTAAAAGTGGCACTGGAACATAAGTTTCATGTGCTCTGCCTACCCCTTTTGGGAATAAAGGCGTGGATCCATGTATGTATGTATGTATCTCTTAAAAAGTATGAAAAATAACTTCGTCACCTATTCTGGTTTTGTAAATTTATTGGCAGGTAAGTAGTTTTTGTGCAAAAACAGTTTACATTCCTGTAGTAAAAATAATTATTGAATTCACGAAAACTGTTTTATTACCACAATGTATTCCATCTAAATTATACATAAATGTATAAGATAATGTAATTATTCTTTTAAGAAATTCCATTTTACAGATATAAAGGGGTAATTGTAGGTAAAGGGGACTGTAATTAAACAATGTGTACATACCTACTTGCAACAGTAGCGTCTTCACAGACGAACATAATCATAACTTTTTTTTTGTTTTTATTTTTATACCAATAACTCGATTTCGTAAAATATATCAGTTATGTTGTTCTTGTAAACATTCCTTCAATCTCTCTGCATAGAACGAGCTTTGCTTAGTTTGGGACTAGGTCGATTTGTGTAAGATTGTCCCCTAATATTTATTTATCTATTTACTTAATAACGTAACAACTTAAAAATTCATAATACTAGCTTCTGCAAGCGACTACGTCCGCGAGGAACTCGTTTAATATCGTAGCTATATACAATTCGCCCCCCATTTCGCCCCCTTAGGGGATTATTTCCGAGATCAAAACTATTACATGTCCTTCCCCGGGATTCAAACTATCTCAATACCTCATCTAAATCGATTCGGCGGTTTCAGCGCGAAGAGGTAACGGACTGGCACACGTTTGATATTTATAATATTACTATGGAAGTATGGATATGGATAAGAAAGACTCACCAACTTGATGTATCCCCATGTGATCAGACCTCTTCTTAAAGGTAAGCAGAGGCAACATCTCTTGAACCCAGGCGCTTCGCGTCGCATATTAATTAATGTTTCAAACGGATTCCAGTGCCTCTTCCGGCCTATCTCTGCCCCGCTAGTAGGCATTGTTGATTTTATTAAATATAATCTAAAATATTTTTTTAACAGGAATAACCTCGACGCTGATATGACTGGGACTGGCTGTCGATTTGTAACGTATAAATAACGATGGTTAGGACTTAGGTACTACACAGTGTGTCAGCCAAGTTCGGTCATGATCAATTTATTTCTACTAGCAGCACAACAAATCCGTACAACGTACGATGCGACGCACTCGCACAGACATGCATCGATACAGCATAGTCAAGTGCAAGTCGGGGTAGTGGGCGGCACATCGTTCCGTGTGCCCACGAAAATCGATTTACGAAGTTCTGATATCTCCGTCTCTAACGCACTTATGTTTTATGGTACTCGATCGACAGAGACAGAGATATACGAACTTCAAGATTCGATTTTCGTGGTAGCGCCGCTGGTTTCAAAATGAGCACAGGTGTAGAAGGCATTAGCGCCTTACGCGATTCTGAGCGTTATTCCCGGTTGTGCCCTAAAGGAGCCCGGGGTCCGCTTTGGCACATAATTCCCACGATTTGGCATAGGCACTACTTTTTTACGAAAGCGACTGCCAGCTGACCTTCCAACCCAGTGGAAAAACTTCACTTTGGATTAGACCGGTTACCTCACGATGTTTTCTTTCACCGAAAAACCACTGTTAAATATCAAATTATATCTCGTACAACTCGGTTACAATATCTGTGGACCTCGCTGGAATGTGAAGCCCCTCTCCCTTCTCTTTTACCTACCCGTTCTCGCCCCGCGCGCCTTGCGCACCGTACCAGAGCGCCGACGACGTGACGTCATCGACGCCAGGTCCTCAGAACGGGGTTATGCATAAGTTTTTTAAAATCCAGTGGGACGAGCCGGGATTCGAACCTGCGACCTAAAGATTGAAAGTCGCGCGTCTTACCGCTCGGCTACAGTGCAAGTGGCAGATAAAACAATACGTATTCAATATACCGGACTTGGCCGTTTTTTTCTCGGCATATGTGTGACTGAATCACCAAATGTGTAGGAGTTAGGCTAGCGATAATTATCATCCTACTACGAGTAATACCTATCATAAATGTGTAAAGTTTGGATGTTTATTTATTATGGTCGTTTGTGTGTGACTGCATACGTTTTTACAATAAAATACCCACCGAAATTGTTAATTTACCGTTCAGTTAATTTAAGTCTCATGTTAAAAGTAATTTGCTAAGCAAGGCGATAGTAAGGTGTATTTTTCCCATACTAAAAAAAGATGACGTTATAACTCCTCTCCTTTTTGTTTTTTTTTCGTGCTACGGGTCAAATTGATTTGTATGGCATAAAGATCAATCGTTCAGCTTTTTACTGGATTTCGGGGTGTACCGGGGTGGACTATTATTGAAACCTACGCTACGTACGCAGTAAAGGGAAAGCTATGTATTTACTTACGCAGGCATGAGATGTTACAAACAAATTCGCTTTTTTCAACCTGATCTCTCTCTTCTGATCTGATTTTTTGATCCAAGTGCTATTTTTTGAAAAAAATATATGTGGTAGAGTATTAAATGGTTTATAAAATATCTAATATTGGTAGGTGTGACCTTGAAAGTAAAAAAAATTTTTTTTTGAAATATTAAACATCGTTTTTCTTACTTAAATAAAAAATTTCATGGTAAAGTTTTTTTCTGAAAAATTACTCCATTACATAATATATACAAATTTCAAAAAAATCGGGCAACTACTTTAGTCGATATTAAATAAAAACGATTTTCCTTTTTCTTTAATTTATCTCAAAAACCACGACGATTTTGGGGCTGATATTGGTGATATTACAACGTATATAAAGATAATTATCCGAGCAAAAGGAAAACCATTTTCTTGTCAAAGGCAGTTTCTCCAAACAAACACGGCTATACCCTTTGGTCTATGAACTCTGAAAGGTCTATCCAATACTTACTTTACTCTTTGGATCTATCCCACTGTAATTTTGGCGTGAAATGACGGTTATCTATGGTAACTTCCTGTTGTAGCGTATGACGCTTCTAATATGTACCTACGTTCCGTTGTACGTAGTACTCGTAACTAACGTAATTTAATCGCACACCATTATACGTATTTCTATTTTTACTAATTACCTCTTGCCATCTTTGTTCTCAATGTCTTATTCTGTTATCGTGTACAATAAAGATTACAGACTTTTTGCTAAAATGACGAAAGAAGTAAGTTATCCCATTGCAAAATATGAACTATTTTGTAAAAATTTCAATCTGTATCCATGTATATTTTACGTATACCTGCCTTCTCGGCTATTGTGTTTTATAATTTTAACATCATATCATTATTTTCGAAATTGATGATTATTTCGATAAGAAACATAACTAGAAACTAAAACCCTTATAATTTTGGATGTTCAGTTATGTGGTCCGTCGACAACCTTATCCAACTCTATGATTGTCTATTGCAAAAAAATAGAGCTAACGTCTTCACCTAGGCACTGGAACTTCTGTGCCTTTGCTGGGTACTTTTAATTATTCTGTGCCTGAACTTAGATTGTAATGGGAAAAAAATGTTTTAAACATCTTTTATTTATTTATTTATTAATACATATTATACAAAAGACGCGTTCGAATTCTCGTTTCTGCAGACTTGCGTCTTGTCCGAGCAAGTCTTACATGACTTTGCGTCTCGCCCGTGCAAGTCTTACACGACTGCCTTCTTGCCCTCGCATCGGTCTGCGACAGACGCGCTATGAAGTGTGCACTGCGGCTCGCCCGAGGCCAGGTGGTTCGAGAACTGGAATTCCAGAGTCTGCTCCCGTAGCTTTGCCATCTCGCTGCGTACCAGCAGTATTAGGTATATTTGTACAACTGGAAATAGTAGAGAAAAATATATACACATAGAGAATAACCAGTCTTAAAATGAACGCCTCGCTACTGATGGATGTTTCATTGTGAGAGGAAATATTTATAGCAACACTATCACTTTTTAGGGTTCCAATGTCAACAAGGAACCCTTATAAGCGCTCGTTTGTTTTATGCGTTAAACGCTGCGATCCCAAAGATACCGTGAATGTGACCGCCGGTAATCGCAAGTATCTACGGAATCGCAGCGTTTATCGCACAAAACAACCGCGCGCTTTTTAGTTTCACCATGTCCGTCTGTCCGTCACTAGAATTTGATGGGTATAAATCAATGGTAGAATAAAATCTTGTAAAAAATGTTTTTATGGTACCGCCCCTACACGTAAAATGGGGATTTTTGTAAAGTAAGTGTGGCTGTATAAGTTGATGTCTCCATTCCAATAGTTCATTCTGTTAAATTATTAACTGGACCTTCGGGATTTTCTCCCAATGACTGTTGCTAATAATGACATTTCATTTAATAAAATGTACTGATTTCTTTAACGTATTTGTCAGCAGACCTTAGTGTTGTAGAGAGGAGGAGACATAGAGAGAGAGAAAGATTAAACCTATATAAATATAACATAATAAAACGAAAAGCTCTACTTACACAATGATGTATAGATAGAAACTTATAAAAGTGGCCATTTTTAATCACGGAATTTCGTAAAGACTAAGTATCTAAACGATATGATACAGAGAAAGAATATAATGGAAAAATAAGCCATCTTCGTCTGTAGCCGCCGACAGGATTCGAACCTGCGACCTTACTATTATCGCTAGACTGCTCTACCAACTGAGCTACGAGGACAGTGACGGACAACTGTATATTTTTCAATTACATTCCCGCTAAGACTAGCGCCCTCTCTGCATCGTGTTATAGACTTGTTTCACAGCCTTGGCACCACTCTAATGGGCGAGCTATGCGTCGGCTCCATTCTAATCGAACCACATCAGCACGTCTAGCACACGACGGCCGCGACATACTCTCGATTTTTATCGCACTATACCTCTTCTTCTAAGTGTTCTAATAAGGGAGAGACGGATAGTGCGAGAAAAATCGAGAGAGCTCGCGCGGCGTCGCGTGCTAGCCGTGCAGGTAGTTTCGGATTAGCGAGAGAGATGGCGCTGGTGTACATTAAATACCCTTGTCACGAAACAAATTATTTAATTAAATATTTTAGTTTTTGTGTTATTTATAACGAGGACGTTACTCCGCTCATTTTATAAACGATATGATACAGAGAGAGAAGAAAAATATACAGACGAAAACTAAACCATCTTCGTCTGTATATTTTTCTTCTCTCTCTGTATCATATCGTTTATAAAATGAGCGGAGTAACGTCCTCGTTATAAATAACACAAAAACTAAAATATTTAATTAAATAATTTGTTTCGCGATAAGGGTATTCAATGACTACGTATCTACTTTTTTTTTATATTACTTCATTGTACTTACATATAACAATGAACTCAAGTCCCGCACAGAAAAGAAACTCCCCGACTAAGTAGATGCGAATGTCACTATATTTCCACATCCTGTAAACTCTGTGGAGGTTATTATACAGCAGTGTACAGCTTCCTATGACCAGCACAGCCAGCCATACTATGTTGTATATGTAGGAGATTTTGAGCAATTTAACGCATTTCTGTAATGAAAAAGAAAAAACAATGATACAATTTGTTACATTATCTTATCAGATACCTAGCTAGTAGCATGGTCGCGTTCATGTCGGGCATAAAACTTTCGTCCCTGTAGCATTTAGTCTTGCAATAGGGGTGGCCACTAAATAAAATGCTTAAAAAAAAAAAAAAAAAAACCTTATGTTCTATTTTCTCAAAAAAATATTGTTTTTTTTTGTATACATAATCGTCAACAACAGTGGATTTGGTTCGAGCTTTTTGCCGAGCCGAGCAATTTTGTTATTGTTCCGCTGCCGTCTCTACGTCCACACCTCCTACGCATTTACTAGAGTTTTCGCTACAATGATAGTGAAAATGTCCGATGTTTTGTTCTAAGCTTGGCTCTGTTCGTTGCTCAATTTGACAAATTTAAAAAATCTGCCAAGTGCGTCTCGGGCCACGCGAAGTGTAGGGTTCCGTAGTTGCCGGTCATCTTATAGTTACATCGACACGCGCGAGCCAACTAAATGGTTGCGTCGGCCGTTTTTTTACTAAAGTTGGCCTTTCTAAGTACATCGAGGTAAATACGTCAGTAAACGTGTTAGTTTCTCTATATTTTTGTTCCTGATCTCAACTCAATTCCTCAAAGGTTAACTGGAAGAAATCCCTTACAGGGATAAGTACGCCTTTGTACCGATTTAACTTATTTTTGTCTGTATTTTTACCTGTGTCTTGTGTGCAATAAAGTATTTACATACATACATACATACATTCTAAGTTGGTCGACTATTACTCGGTAACTAGTTATGCCTACTTAGCCGTGATAGTTTTCCTTTTAAATACATTAAATGTACTAGGTACTGCCACGATTTTTTTCACATCCCAGTAGTAGCCATTTAGCCGGCAGGGCTGCAGGGGGGACACATGACTCGAAGAAAAAAAATACCCCACACCATGGTTATAAAGAGAAAAAATATTAAGTAAGTACATCCCCACTTTACTTTGTGTAGGGGAGGTACCATCAGCAAAGAAAGTGGTCTACCACTTTTGGACCTTATTTTGCATGCATAGAGTCAAAAAGTGGTAGACCACTTTCTTGGCTGACTGTACCCAAACAAATGTTTTTTATTTTATTCAAATGTTTTGTCGGCGTTATTGATTTATATACCCATGCCGAATTACAGTTTTCTAGTAGTAAAGGTTTCTGAGCTAAGCCGACGAACGGACAGATGGACGGACGGACAGACAGACGGACATGGCGAAACTTAAAGGGTTGACTACGGAACCCTAAAAACGTCTATCAGCACCGGTAAAATAGAAAAAAAAAAATAAGTTTTGGCAGTACCCATACGTAGAACTGAAACTCAAAAAAAAAATCTTTAAATCCATTCGTACGTATAGGTATCTGTGGATAGGTCTCCAAAAATGAAATTGAGGTGAGACTTCCAAAGTGGTAAAATGTGTGTCCCCCCCCCCCCCTCTAACTTCTAAAATAAGAGAATGAAAAACTAAAAAAAATATATGATGTACATTACCATGCAAACTTCCACCGAAAAATGGTTTGAACGAGATCTAGTAAGTAGTTTTCTTTTAATACGCGGAACCCTTGATGGGCGAGTCCGACTCGCACTTGGCCGCTTTTTTTTTACAAGCTTTATTACTTAACAAAAACATGTTCTTACCTTATGACCAGCCACGATGAAGACCATGCTGAAGCCTGTATCGGTGAAGAGGGAACCGAAAGCCAGTGTCACAATAAAAATAGCCCGTGTTGTAAAATGGCTTAAGAACATTGTTGTCATGAACACGAAGTATGCGATCGTCGAAATATTCAGGACCTGGAATGCAAGTTTATCTCGAGTTTAAAGGTCATACAATATGAATCATTATGCAATTATGATGGTTTGTATAGCATTGATAAGTATTGATGGAAACAATAACAGCATCATGACTAATTGTTGCATTGGTTTATGTCAATAAATTTTATTATTGTTATTATAATCTGAGCAACTGAAGTGTTATTTATTACTGTTATTAGTCAGTACCGTAAAATGGGGTGAGTAGGGATCGCGAGGAAAGTAGGGTTATGAATGGGGAGAGATGGGATGAAAGGGGGGTGAGATGGGATTTTAAGGTTACTGCTACCTAAATAATGTATTCCAATTTAAAATGGAGCTATAAATGGTAATATTCATAATAAAAAAAGACATTATATACAACATTCAGTTTGCATATGTGTAAATAAAATGTTATCGAGGTTGTCAGTTTTGTCGCTACTCACCCCGTTTTACGGTAGTTGAAACTATTGTATGTATGTTTTTATTAGTTATGTGTGTTGTATTTGCCTGATTGTGTCCGAAATAAATTAATAAAATTAAATTAAAAAGCGATACTTACATAAAACCTACCTAATACATATTTGTCAAAAAAATATTTTAAGTATGTTCTTTTCTACAGACAGTCAGAAATTAGATATACAAAGTGCAATAACACCATTATTAATATACGCCTATCTATATAAAAATCATGTCTACATCTACATATAAGACAGTGCAGTTGTCACTTACCAGTTTGGTATATCCCCAAGCCATCAGCCCCCTTCTTAAAGGCAAACAGAAACAACATCTTCTAAACTCTGGAGCTTCTGTGTGCATATTTATGTATTTTTATTTAGTAATTACCAAGCTCACCTCTGTTGGATTATTTTTGAATTAATTTCAAATTAAATCGTTTACACAAAGTAATTCCGTTCCCTACCACGCTTTAACTGGATGTGCTTTACTTTATCTGGGGTTGATTATGTACTCAGTCGAACTGTATCGTAATTACTGTAAACGAAGTTCCTGTGTCCTCCCTCTCTGTCGCCCAAATGTGCAGGTGTAACAGAGAGAGAGATACACGAACGAATTTTGTTTTCGTTTCGCGGTAGGGCCGCGGTGCAGTAATTGATAACGATGTGGCAATAACTATTAAAAGAACACAATCCAATGCAGTCACTTTGCTCGTGGAGTTACCAAAAGTTTTCCCAGTGCTAAATGTTATATAACAAGCCTTATACACGGTGGAATTTAATCGGTGATCAGGAATCCAAAAATCTTAATTATCAATCTACACAGAAACCAATACGTGAGATCTCGTGCAATATAGCTCACAATCTAATTAATCACGCTAACATCGGTAAAATGTACACTGACTGAATAAATGGACACCCTACTTTTATTTAAGTATTTATTTATTGAAGGGAAGTTACTCGTAAGTGTACATACGTCAAGTGCTTGCTAGCTTTGGCGGGAAACTAGACAGATCAGACATTTGTTATGAATTTGACAATGACAAATTGACAGCTTATTGCTCATTTATGTTTTAAGTCTCTATGGCTGATAGTTTGAAAAGAGGTATTAAACTTTTCAGGGTCAGAGTATCTAGCAAAAGGGGCCCGATTTTAGGACTTAGAAAATTTAGGAGCAAAATTTTTTATTTTCGTTTTTGGTAGATTTTTTTGTTAAACTTGAAAGAAAACATTAAAATAAGCATCTTTTATTGATAGAAGCTTTTTTATAAACTTGATCGTTTAGGAACTAGAGCGATCTGAAGTTGCGAGTTCGGCCATGGGATTACTAAGGCACCAGAGACTTGGAAAATTTACGAGCAAAATTTAAATCTTTTTTTTTTATATAGCTTCTCTTTTTATATAAACGTACAGTAGTTTAAGTCGGTTCTGGCGCTTTGCCGGCCGCTGCCGCGGCACGCTCGCTTCGCTCGCTCGGCTCGCGCGCTGTAGGGTCGCAGTTCTACCTAACACTCCTCCTCGCTTCGCTCGTCGTCGTACCTAACATATTTCAGTGCTCATTCAGACCGGGGGCTGAGTTAGGTCTGGGCTAAGTTAAATAAGCGAGCAAAGCGATGGTGACTCTCATGGAGTTCTGAGCATGTGCTCTTTAAAATAAGACAAAAATGATGAACAAGTTTTGACGTGCTTATTACGATATATGCTTTTTTTTTAATCGTAAATTTTCTAAGTCTCTGGTGCCTTAGTAATCCCATGGCCGAACTCGCAACTTCAGATCGCTCTAGTTCCTAAACGATCAAGTTTATAAAAAAGCTTCTATCAATAAAAGATGCTTATTTTAATGTTTTCTTTAAAGTTTAACAAAAAAAATCTACCAAGAACGAAAATAAAAAATTTTGCTCGTAAATTTTCTAAGTCCTAAAATCGGGCCCCTTTTCCTATACCCCAACCCTTTTCAGACTAAACCATTCGTAAGGTGACAATAAATTTTAATTAAAATTTAATTTCAACTTAAAAATTAGTTATGAATTATGATAAAAAAAAACTTGGTTCCACTTAAGTACTACATAAACGTGACCGCCATCGATTACTGAATTAGAAGAATGGGTTCCTGTTCACCGATTAAATTCCACCGTGTATATCTAGTCTCCTGTACAGGGGTTTATAATCATGTCACGACTTATTATTATGGTTAGCAACGGAATAAAACAACAATGACATTTATAATTAAATATTTTAAATATCTAATTTTAAATGTGGTTTATTAATACAACAATAATTACCAAGGGCGGGTGAGGAACTACAGGGTGCCACACACGAAAAAAGTTGAGTATACTATTTAGCTATAAAATTGCCTGTTATTCAACTGTACTTATAAGTTGTTGTTGTTCTGTATATATATATATCTACGAGCTTCTGCCCGCGACTCCGTCCGCGTGGAACTCGTTTATATCGCAGCTCCATACAAACTTTTACTCCCCCCCCATTTCACCCCCTAAGGGAATGATTACGGTGATAAAAACTATCCTATGTTACTCTCCATCCCTTCAACTACCGTCTATCTCCACTTAAAAAATCACGTCAATTCGTCGCTCCGTTTTGCCGTGAAAGACGGACAAACAAACAAACAAACACACACATACACTTTCGCATTTATAATATTAGTATGGATTTCATAAATCCAGTTGTGCAATAAACCTAGTAGATCTCTCAAGGGAGCTAAATAACATAAGTACCTATCTACGGCGAGGGCGGTATATTGATTCATGAGTGAAACGAAAGATTTTACAATATCATTCCAAAGTAGAATCTTGAGCTTAACGAGCGATTTAAGTGTAATGGTTAACACCCACCACGACGGAAATTATTTTGCACTCGGAGAGCGACACATCCTGCTTTACTAATCATGGTCATCATATAAGCCCACAGACCAGTAAACCTATAGACGTCGCTTAGTCGGGCGACCCCCTCTGCCACACATACGGTGAATTCACTCTATATTTGAGACACCGGACCAATCACTTACGCGCGCGGCCTTGAATGCACCAATCACAGCGCACTAGACGTCCCCCGCGCCCCGCAAGTATGGCAGCTTTGTTTGTAAGTAAAAATTAGGCTAAGCGGGGTCTTTAGGATATATGGTCTGTGTATAAGCCACAAGACGTCCACTGCTGGACATAGACCTCCCCCAAAGAGTGCCAACGGACTCCCGCAACCTTTACCAGATGATCAGCCCACCTTGTGGGGGCTCGGCCCACGTTGCGCCTTCCGGTACGTGGTCGCCACTCGAGACCCTCTCCGCTCCAACGGCCATCGGTCCTACGTGCAATGTGCCCCGTCCACTGCCACTTGTTTAGCGATTCGGAGGGCTATATCGGTTACCTTGGTTCTGCTGCGGATAGCCTCATTTCTGATGCGACCGCGCAGAGAAACTCCCAACATAGCCCTCTCCATTGCCCTTTGGGATATTTTGAGCCTTCTCATGAGGCCCATAGTAAGCGACCGTGTTTGTGTGCCATACGTCATCACTGGCAACACACACTGGTCTAAGACTCTCGTCATGAGAGACTGCGGAATATTGAACGATAAGACTTGCCGTAGCCTCCCGAATGCTGCCCAGCCGAGTCCAATTCGACGATTGACCTCTTTCTCAGTCGGACCTACCTAACTGGACAGTCTGCCCAAGGTATCGACTACAACTTCGAGCGAAAAGTGACCGATTGAAATAGGAGTTGGTACTACATGGGCGTTTGTCTTATCCATGTTAATCCTTAGACCAACTCGCTCGGAGGCTTTACTGAGGTCATCGAGCATCGTACTTAAGTCCTCCATGGTCTCAGCCAAGACTACTATATCATCAGCAAACCGAAGGTGAGTGATGTACTCGCCGTTGATGTTGATGCCTAGCGTTCTCCAGTCCTGAGTCTTGAATACGTCCTCCAGTGCAGCGGTGAACAGTTTTGGGGAAATAACATCCCCTTGCCTGCACACCCCGCTGCAGCGGAATAGGCCTCGAGCTCCGATCCTGGAGTCGGACTGACATAGTGGCGTTCTCGTACAAACACTTCAGTACTTTGATATAGCGGCAGTCTACTTGGCACCGCTGGAGAGACTGTAGTAAAGCCCAGGTTTCGATCGAATCGAAGGCTTTCTCGTAGTCCACGAACGCTAAGCAGAGAGGCAGGTTATATTCCTCAGTGTTCTGTATAACCTGGCGGAGCGTATGAATGTGGTCAACGGTACTTGTTCGGGAGGGTGGAAGTCATCAAGCCTGCGTGCGAGACGATTCGTAATGACCCTTGAAAACAGCTAATAGACATGGCTTAGAAGTGAGATGGGTCGGTAGTTGTTCAGCAGGGTGTTGTCACTCTTTTTGAATAACAGCACCACCTCACCTCTGTTCCACGCCTTTGGCGTTCTCCCTTCCAGTAGGACGGTGTCGAACAACTTCTGAAGGGCCGTAAGGATCAGTTTTCCACCCGCCTTCAGGAGTTCGGCTGTAATTCCATCTTTACCGGGTGCCTTGCTGATCTTAAGCTGTTTCAGAGCCATCCTAATCTCGTACAGGCTGAATATGACATGTATAACTGAATCATTCCGAATTTTGTCTGATAAATGTATAACGGTCATTGTACTCTGATCTCTGATTAACGTCTTGTATACCAAATGTATACCTGCTCTGAATCTCTGATAATGATAATAAAAAATTAACCGCTCTAAGATTGGGTTTACTCCATCACTGAAAACAACAAGCCTCTCCTTATCTGATCATGTGTTATACTTAATATCTTAAAGCAAACAAAATTTACGTTTTATATATTTATTTAATCTTCAGATCACAAAAGGATAACTATAAATAGTACAAATCTAGGACAATCTCATAAAGCATTTTTTACTAGTAGACATTAAGGCAAAGCAAATACATTCCACTCACACCAGCAACTTTATTTAGGGGCAAAATTACTTTAAAATGTATAATATGTCGCAGGGAAATGGCCAGAATAGAGATTTGAACAAATCTCAAGGGATATGGCCAAATCACGCAGGATGTGAAAATGGCGAATCCATTTTATCATTTGCCTAGAAATAATCAGTCATTTGATCAAATCCGAGACCTAATTAGAGACTTTATCAAAGCGTGATATGATATAATAAACTCTCTACTGTAATATGGTACAGGTGATTTGATCAAATCTCTGAACTGGTTTAGCAGTACTCTACAAATAAGTTTTATCAAAGCTCTCACATGGTTTAAGTGAAATGGTAAAATTAAATGTCAAAAGTAGGTATTATTAAAATTGTTTCTTAAATTTGCTTTTTTAATCGAATACAAGAATAAGTAGTTGTAAACCGGAATGTAATCATTTTATGCGATTGTAATATGGGATACATATTTTCAACACGAACTAAAATTTACATTACCACCAATATAGCATGCGCTTAATTCTGGGTGTCTATCATTTTATCGAAATTTCTTACGTCGATTTTCATGCGTTGAAACGTATTATCAAGTATTGTAACACTGGTCAAACTATTTTCTATGTAATAAGAATTTTGGAAACTGAAACTTACGTTAAACCAAAAAAAATATAGTAAAGGCAATTAGATGAACGACTATGTCGATGGTCAAATAAAATATTGAAGTAAAATTCGATGAGTTGATCCTTATGTAAAAGGTAATTCTGCGAATAGTGTTATGGGAAACGATACTCGCTGAAACTATTTTCGGTAAAAGTGTAAGCTTATTCTCGCTTACAATTCTCTAAATCTTGTTCTATCTCTACAGAAACATAATTTTTTTTTGCTAAGACTGGAATTGGCAATAACTCAAATTCGCAAAACTCGTCATTTTCAGTTTTTCCTTTTGAAGCGGTGGCAAAACTGTGGTGAGGTGCTGACGATGTTGAAGGTAACACATCTACCGGTGACGCCAACTGTCTTGAATTATCAGTCATATTAATATTCCGATTCCGACTACCCTCATTACTATTTTGTTTGGTTGGTTCTTCAGGCTTAACGTTAAGATATACTGGTGAATCTGCATGCTCGATGTTTTCCGTAGACATGCTCTGTTTGAGATGATTGTCCATGCTAGTATCCTGACTACCCTCATCACTAAGCTGTGATTCTGGCCCTTCAGGCCGGACATCAGAAGACGCTGGTAATGTTGAATGTCCCTCGTTCGTCGGAGATGTGCACTGTCCAGAATAATTGGTCTTTGTACCCCGACTACCCTCACCACTAAGCGATGTTGTTCCTTCAGGCCGGACATTCGAAATTGGCGAAGGCCAGGTGTCCACGGGATTTATGAGCTTTTTAGGACGATTGATGGGCATCTTATGGTACTGGCTCCTGATCACCATCCAGAAATAAATCGAGATTACTGCAATAAGAAGATTGTTTATATTATTTAGATGTTCTAGGCACTTCTATGCTTAATATTATAAATATGTACAGGGTACAGATACGATACTTCAAGTCATTTTTACGCGCCGCTGTTTGTGTACAGTTACTTAGTAAATAAATTAATTAAAAATCATTTATTTCAGACTCAAATAATCCATGTTTGTTAGTAAATACATACGTTCAATAATTAAAGGGGATGCCTTGATTTAAGTCGAACACGCCCCCTAGACAGAGACACGCTGATGCCTTCCGCGCACGAGGAAAAGAGATGCAACACTCTTCGGGAATGGCTTTTTTGGACAAATTTCGAGAAATACCTAACTTAGTGAAGTTTTATTGAAATTTCATAAAGTGAGATTTTAGATGAGATAAAATACTATAGTACTTACTTGATTGTGTCGTAAAATAATGTATCGTTTGAGTAGGCTGAGTAAAAAAAGGAAAAACCAGACCCAACTTTGGACTTTTTTTCTATCGAGGAAATTTTAAGCAATCATGTATCGATAAAATCAGATAAACAATCATATAGTCAAGAATCATATCTGAAAATCAGACCTTATTGTTTCTTAATCTAGTCAGAACGGCGTTTCAAAGCACACGATAATTTCCAATGCACCGCCTTAAAAGCTAAGTATTAGTATTAGACTATACCTTTCATAGTAATTGATTAAATTTAGTCAATTAGGCACAATTCTGAATTATTTTACCCTCCCCGTCACAATGCCAACCCAGTGGACAATACCAACATCCTCAAAATGCCGTCACAATTATTCTCACTCGTCTCAGCAGCGACACGATCATCTTGCGTATGATGGCATGGAAGCCATCAGTGTGCGCTACGGCAAACATGCCTGACAGACTGCAGTGACGAGGCAGCATGAACATTCCTGAAGATATTGTTAAATCGACACGCAATCCGTATGCCTCATCCAAGTACTGCACGTGTACAAAGACGTAAAATAGGCACATCGGGTATAGGCTTAGAGCATACATAACTGGAGTAGCCTTATATGTCGTATTTGAGCACAAAAATCAGCCAAAGAAAAACACATGTAAAAGATTGGTCGCTAAATAATTATATCGATATTCGCACAAATATATACCATTTTAGTATAAATTATTATGAGCATCTTAATAGGATATTGAAACTCAATTGTATAAGTATTGAAATAATTGTTTAGCTATAAAATACAATAACGCAAAAATATGATGGTTTTTATTTATCTTTATTATCAATTTTACATTTCAATTAACTAAATAAATATAAAGTAGCGAGTAGTAAGTATTATATTACAGTAGAACCGGCTTGATAATAGCTTATTCGAAAAAAAAAATCTTCACTTGCCAATTTTGCAGGTTCTTAGTGAATCATACTTATTATAGATAATTATTGATTTCATCGACACTGCCCTCATCAGTCATCAGTCAGTGGCTCATGAGTCTCGGGACACTGATCCGTCATTTAAGATAATCCTTGCTAATATTAGTATTAACTGATGTTGATGAATCAATGCTAATATTATTAATATTATTATAGACTCTTTTTCAAATACAATAGGGAATATGCACTGATTGTTTTTAATTTTTTTTATGATAGCTTACATCGTTTTATTACTGTTAAATACTCGTAATATTAAGCACCAAAAATGTAAAATGTAGTATATATTTATTTTTTTATAAATTTCGAACTTTTTCAGGCGTTTTAAACGCCTGCCATTATGGCTCGCTTGGTGCGTGACGTCAAAGTCTATGACAACTTAGCAACAAATTTAACCTACAAATTGTTGAATTCTTGTTCAGTTGATTTTGCTAGGATTTTGCAATCACCATGGAATAAGACAAAAAACCGATTTATAAATATTGCATATAGTGCCACTGTGTAAAAATACAATACGGAAGTCACCCGATAAACTGTTTTTCCTCGTCCCGAGGGGCGCGGACATACGAAGAAAGTGGTGTGAAAATATTATGTCTCTTCACATATAGCATAACATCGTGAATGTTCTCAATGTGCAATATATATTGCTAAATGAATAGAGTAATACTTATATTGCTAAATTACACTCTGCACTTACATTCTGCATAATATGCATCACAATATTATTACTAAAACATAAACAAGACAACTGTTTATTTTTTAGGTTATGTTATGTTCTCTCGCCTTCTAGAGAGACTAATCCATAAACGGCAAGGAAGATCAAATAAGCGTAATCTTTTATACGTTGCAGCTTTTACTCCTTTAATTTCAGCCGACGTGATATCCGGATTTGACGCCAAGTAGGTATGTGGTCATCGTGAATGCATCCATTTTTGATAAATTATCGGATTGCGCCTTCACATAACCGCTGTCAGTCATTTTGTCACAAAGTTTTATCTCATAGAATAAGTGTAACAATTTGATATTGAACAATGATAATAAATACAATTTCAGAACGTCACAGTCGTTACGAAGACAACAAGCGCTTCGCTTTTGACAGTGACATACACAGACTTTGACGTCACACTCGACTGACGGTCCGTTTCAACGTTTCAACCGCTTTGAATTTCCCACATTTTTTTGGCACTTTTCAATAATTATTTTCACAACGAAAAAGAAATAAAATTAGGAAATATTGATAGAGACGTAATGAGGATTCAAAATAGTACCCAAAAAAATAATATTACCCTCATCTGTTTCAAGTGCATATTGCTTATTACGTTATTTCTGACATAGCATGAAAACGGAGTCTCGTGGGGAGTTTCATGACGTATCCAAAAAGAATTGTAAATCAATTACATAATCGTTTAATTTGACGTGTCATGAAAATATTTTCATAAAAATAATATTTTAGCAATACAACAATACTAAAATTACTTACATTGGAATATTATACCATCTTTTTCTAAGCTTGAAGTGGCTGAACGTTTATTAAATGTGCTTACAGCACATGCGGCCATTTTTATGCGAGGCGATTTTGCGAATAACCATTAATCGATTCTGGAATTGTGTTTATATGATTTTTTGCGCATTGTGCAAGGTTTTCAATACAAAGGTAAGTTACTGAAAGGCTACTCCAGTTATGTATGCTCTAAGGGTACAGGATGAGTGTAGGGAGGCCCCCACGACTGCGTCTGAATTAATTTTGCATCGCGACTGTATCGGTACTGTATCGCGACTGTATCGGTACTGTATCGCGACTGTATCGGTACTGTATCGCGACTGCATCGATGCTGTATCGCAACTGTATACATAGATGCTGTATCGCGAATGTAGCGATGCTGTATCGCGATATAAGTATAGGTAGTAGCGACGCAGAATCGTGTTAACGTGTGCGAGGGTATATCACCAGAGACAGCATAACGACTGTATTGCGGCCTGTTTGCAACTGCATCGCGACTGAATCGCTGCAAAAAGTCGCAGTTTGCGACCTCCCTAAATTTAATGTCTGCGTACCATGAACCGGCGCCGTTGGTTCATGGTCTTCTCTCCCTCTCACTGAGCATAAGCGTGAGCGAGATGGAAGTGCGTGCTCGGAAGCGCGGATATCATGTTTATGAATTTTAATTTTTTGGCCGTTTAAATAAATAAAAATGTAAACACTGATTCCTCTGAAACATGATATTGCCGATTTTTAGAAGCAATTTTAATATTTATAGCTTTTGTGCATAATTTGTTACGAATATTACGTGTATTTTTGTGTGTTTTAGACCTATGTTCGTGATTTTTTCTATCGAGCGAAATTTGCTTAATCATGTTTCGAAGCACTGATTTCCCTGCAGAAAAGCCTCAAGATTATTATTCGTATTTTTTTGAAACCATATTATTATAAACAGACGCATTATATTGTTTCAAAAACTCTGTTCGCTTAACTTCGCTGAACCTACGGCGCCTACAAAAGCTCTCTACTCACCATATGTCAAAATGATCCCAATGAAGTTACTGTAGCTCATAATCATTAGAATCGTCTTAACCTCTTCACGTAATTGTAGTTTACTGAATTCGTTGTTTGCAAATTTAACAATCACACTTATGGCAATAAAGACGCCAATTATCCAGAAGATGGCGCTGTATATCAGGTAGGCTCCAACATGACCTCGTTTATTCTGAAAATATTCGAAGTTAAATTACAAATGCGAGTATGTAATGAATGATTTCATTTGTCTTATTATCTTATAGAATAATCGCAGATATCATGGCCGACTAGGGCGGTCATCAAAATGCCGGGGCTCCGCACGCCGCGGAGGGATGCGACGAAATTCGTACGCGCGGCTGCGTCCTAATTTCGCCGGACGGAGGTGGTTGATATTGAATGTTGGTTCGGGGAGACTTGGGCAGCGTAACAAGCTATCGCTGATACAAGCAATATGCGTTTATGTAGCAGTAAACTATTGTGTTACTGCTAAACACTAACGGCCGTATTCATAAACTGGCTTAGGAATATGGCGCAACCTGTACCCTGGAAGTCGCGTGTACTACCAGGGTACGGGTTGCGCCTGAACAGCTTCAGCTTCCCTTTCTGACCAGCCTTTAACCAGGACTCGTTTATAGCCTGCTGTACACACTGGGCCAACGTTGGCGCAGCAGCCCAAGCTATGCGTTAGAGGGAGAGGGCTATAATTCGATCTCTTTCGTTTACATAGCTGCCTCCTGCTCACGAGCCAACGTTGGCCCAATGTGTACAGCCGGCAAGTACATCCAGGTCTTGCCGGGCAATAGCTGCGATGAAATTATCATAGTTAGTGCCAAGCGAACCCGCATTATACAAACCAATTTTAAGAGCTCTGTTTACCATATTTGGTACCAGTTTAATTCGAACTCTAGATAAACACGCAAATACAGTACATTTGGATAATCAGGCACAACAAAATAACAGTTATGTAAATAAAACCAGCAGAATAGAATAAAAATCGGCCAAGAGCGTGTCGGGCCACGCGCAGTGTAGGGTTCCGTAGTTGCACGTCTGTCTTAGTTACATCGACGTGCGGTGCGGTTGCGTCAAAAAAAAATACATTCCCGCTTTAAGTATAGGTGCAGGGGAAGTACCCTTGGTGGACTATTACTCGGTAACTACGTATGCCTACTTGTCCGTGATAGTTTTCCTTTTAAATTCATTATATGTACTACTACCACGGTTTTTTTCACATCCCTAGTAGTAGCCGTTTAGCCGGCAGGCGGGGGGGGGGGGGGGGGGGGGCACAAGACTCGAACAAAAATTAGGGCTATAAAACCCAATATCGCGCAAACTAATCACTGATTTGAAAAATGGGTCTAGGAAACCCATAATATTTTTGAACGAGCTATCCAACCATGGTTTTAATGAGAAAAAAAATTAAATGCCCGCTTTAGGTGTAGGGGAGGTACCCTAAAAAAACATTTTTTTCAAAATTTTATTGTACTGTTTTGTCGGCGTGATTGATTTATATACCCATGCCGAATTACAGTTATCTAGTAGTAATGGTTACTGAGCTAAGCCGAAGACGGACAGACGGACATGGCGAAACTATAAGGGTTCCGTGTTGTCTACGGAACCCTAAAAAACAAGAAGCTGACGCGCAGCGTTTTACTTAGGAACCAAAATAAGAACTCTGCATGCCATACTACCAATTAAACAAAACGGAAAACTTACAGCAATCTGAGTTGGCCCCATAATATTAGCCCAGTATATTAGCTAAATGCAGTAAAACAAATCCTTACGAACGCCCGATGTGACGCACTCACACAGACCAGCGTTGCCAAATTAAACATAAGCGCAAGTCGGGGTAGTCAACGGCACATCAGTCGGCTCGCCACGCATATGCCGCGTAGATTTGGTTTTATTAGAGCTCAGGTGTAAAAAGGTCTTAAAAGACGCTAGTTGAGTTTACGCTTTAGCGAATATGTTAAGGGTCGCCAGCACGTCTATCGTGAGACGGCCTCGATACTCTCGATTTTTCTCGCACTATACCTCTTGTTCTAAGTGTTCTAATAAGAGAGAGACGGATAGTGCGAGACGCTTGACTCTCCATACAAATGCAGTTTGCTTCTCATTTTAAAATGACATGCTAGAAATTCCCCTTATTTGAATAGGACATGATATAGAAATACCCCTTATTTGAATAGGACATGATATAGAAATACCCCTTATTTGAATAGGACATGATATAGAAATACCCCTTATTTGAATAGGACATAATATAGAAATACCCCTTATTTGAAAAGGACATAATATAGACATACCCCTTATTTGAATAGGACATAATATAGAAATACCCCTTATTTGAATAGGACATGATATAGAAATACCCCTTATTTGAATAGGACATAATATAGAAATACCCCTTATTTGAAAAGGACATAATATAGACATACCCCTTATTTGAATAGGACATAATATAGAAATACCCCTTATTTGAATAGGACATGATATAGACGTGTACGAAGACGCGGGCAGCAGCTACTATAATATAAGAGTGTGTATAGGTACCTTATGAAGTCCAATAAGCATTATTATGGTAAAAAATATTTTTAAGGCGCAGAGTAACAACATAACGATGGTAGTGCCGACGATAACGGCTCTAATCACTCGTCCTACTTCTTCAAAGGCTTCATCGGATAATTTCACAGAAAATGCCTTAAGCATAGCAATCACGTTATCCACGTTTTTCCACATCTCGACGAGCTTTATGATGAGGTATATGAAACCGATCTGCAATAGAGTAGATATATGAGTGAAAAAATTGGCCAAGTGCGTGTCGGGCCACGCGCAGTGCAGGGTTCCGTAGTTGCCTGACTGTCTTAGTTACATCGACACGCGCGCTAACCAAATGGTGCGGTTGTGTCGGCTAAATTTGTACGAAAGTTGGCCTTTCTAAGTACATTTTAATTTGTCCACTATTACTCGGTAACTAGTTATGCCTACTTACCCGTGAGAGTTTTCCTTTTAAATTCATTATATGTAACTACTGCCACGATTATTGTCACATCCCCAGTAGTAGCCATTTGGCCGGCAGGGAAGGGACACATGACTCGAACAGAGATCAGGGCTTTAAAACCCAATATCTCGCAAACGAATCACTGAGTTGAAAAATGGTTTTAAATTAGTTTATCGAGAAAACAAGTTTACATCCTCACTTTACGTGTAGGGGAGGTACGCTAACAATTTTTATTTAATACCCATGCCAAATTACAGTTTTCTAGTTGTAAGGGTCAACAAATTTTAATGTCAGATTTGGTGGCCTTTAAACACAGAATTTCGTATAGACCACTTATCTACCTCTTGTTTATATTACATCATTGAGTGCATATGTCACCGTAAGATGAACACTGTCAGTTTATAAACTTACTCGAACGCGATATTAAACTGACGAAAAACTGTGAACTCCCAAAACTGTTTACAAACGCATTCTTTCGTTAGTTTATAATCTATCAATGCCTAATCGTCAAAATGTGAACTGATATCAAATTGGAAAGCTACGCAACGAATATACAGACTAAGTAGGTTAAAGAGCAAAGCGTCCGGAAATAGAATTGCTCACCAACATGATAGTCCTAGCGTTCTCTCGGTTGTAGGTACCCTAAAAGAGCCCGAGGCTGGCAACTGATCCCAGGATTTGACTACTTTTGCGAAAGCGACTGCCATCTGACCTTCCGACCCAGAGGGAGAACTAAACCTTTTTGGGAATAGAGCGGTTTCCTCACGATGTTTTTATTTACCGAAAGGCTACTGTTAGGTAAATATCTAATATTAATAATAATAAACCCACAGGGCAGCTTGTGGCCAGCTGCTGGGGAGTAACGACCCCACGGACCCGAGTGCTCCCGAGAGTCAGTCAGGGCCTCCGTCTCCGGCGTGTCTTCGTCGGTCGGAGTGGAACCCCAAGGCGGCCCTCGGGACTCTAAGCTCTGGCTTGCCTTCATTGGCCGTCCAGAGAGAAGTCGTCATTGCTATATGCTCCAGGGGTGGAAGTTAAAGGGCATAACGCCACGAGTAACTTCGGCACAGAACTCCCCCACGGGGTGTACTATGAACTTCGGAGAAAGCAGCACCAACTCTCGACACCCCTGAGCCGCTCACACCGGTGTTGCTCCTGGCGGTCTTTACGACGGTATTTCTAGGGGCCCATCTAATGAGCATCAGAACACTAAGTGACAACGCCCCTTTACACATGAGACGTGTTGAACTGTAGGCACAAGGTAAAGCTGCATTGACGCGGTACTGCTGGTATATACATTACCACACCTTATCCGCACCTAATGAGGAAGTGGTCTACGTTATATGAGCATGCGGGTGCGGATACCGAATCCTAAAAAAAATACATACCGGTTCCAAGTATCCCATGATGAGACAACCGAGTCTGAGTTCGACGCAGCAGCAACAGTGATCACAAGTTGCTTTGGCCATAGCGATTCTGAAAGAAATCAAACACCGTGGTTTCAATTTTTTAACCGAGTTCAATTAAATACTGCGCCAAGCCTTATGAACATTATCAGACTTACTTTACCACACTACTTAGTTGCTATTTCAACGGAACGATATCAGAATATGTGACGTACTTTTACAGTTATAAGTACATCGTTGGCGAGTTGCAGGAGACTTCTATGTTCTTAATCATCAGTTTCACTTCACAACATTTGTGATTTCCGGGTGTAAATACACGAAGAATAATAGAAAATACCAAAATTACTATGCGTGCCTCATATATTTGAGGAGGTCAAGGAGGAAACGGAACTCTTTTAGGGTCGCTTTGTTGTCCGTATGTCTGTCTGGCAGAATCCTTTATCCTGGGAACGCGTGGAGGGTATCAAGTTTAAATTAAAACCATATACTCAAGTATAAAGTCCCTCGAAGCTGTGAAAATCAAACTTCTGAGTTAACGTAAAAAAAAAGATACGGTCGTTTATCCCGCAAAATTTCGAAATGACCAAGGGAATCAATACTTATAGGGTACTTTTCTTTGACATAGAACTATGAAATATGGTAAGTACCTAAGTAATATCGTCTCATACTACAAGTAAATACTTGGAGGGAAAAATGTGAAAACTATACATTTGTAATTAAACTCTGAGCACGATTTGTATGCAACGAAATGCAGCGTCCGACTTTTTACAACGATACAAACGCGTGACTGCCGCGCGCCACTAGTTGCCGTAGATTACCTGTCCAAATCAGGTATATTGATGCTATATCGCGTTTGTATGTCTAGATAAATAGGTAGCCAAATCAAAGGCCGACTGCGCTTATAAATAAATTAACAAATATGTGGGGACAATCTTACACAAATCGACCTAGTCCCAAACTAAGCAAAGCTTAAATACATAGAAAACGTCCGTGACTCAAGAACAAATATTCGTGCTCATCACACAAATAAACGCCCTTCCTGGGCATCGAACCAGGGACCTCCGCCTCCGTAGGCAGGGTTACTACCAACTAGGTTACAGAGGGCGATATTGTAAAATATTCACGAGTAGTTAGTTGATAATTGTGCAAAAAAGTAGGTAGGTACTTTCAGTTGGCAATAAAAAGCAAAACATATTTTTGAAGAAACTTATTCATAATTGTAAAATTACTCACTTTTGGTAATATTAGATGAGATAAATATTAAATGATTAATTTGATGTCGTGAAGTATCGATCCAAACTAGGCGACGTTTCAGGTGACACTGAACAATTCACTCATCAGGTTATATGGATACGTTTGGAATAATAGCGAACGGGATGACCGCACAAATAACCTAATGAAGTTTGTATTGTTCTCCCTTATCATAATAATACCTAGCGAAACTCGCGCGGCCTATTGCAAAGAATGAAGGTAAAACTGACAGGACAATAAGTTTCCGACAATTTTTTTTTTATGTACAAGCTTGTATTTTGCTTGCGGATTTTGTTCAATGCCTAAAAAACTGGAAGGTATTGTCCGGCCGTCAACTGTATTTTTCTGATTGCCGTCACCAACTAATCGTTGAGACGATTCTAACGAGCCCTTAGCAAGTATGTTCAAGTTTGAACGATATATACAGTTGCAGATTATCTGCATATAAGTGACATTTACAATTATTTATATTATTTGCTTGCTTCTGCCCGCGACTCCGTCCGGGTAGAACTCGTTTATATATCGTAGCTTCATACAAACCTTCACCCCCCATTTCACCCCTTGGGAACTGATATTCGGGATAAACTATCCTTTGTCCTTCCTCAGGACTCAAACTATCTCCGTACCAAATTTCATCCAAATCGGTTCTTAACCAAACTTTGCCCGCTTTATTTAAACCGCTTTTCCAAAACCCTAAAATTAGTTTTCTTGAATTGTAGTAAGGACTCCATACACAAAGTTTGGGCGGAAAGGTTCTCGAGTGGCGACCACGTACCGGAAGGCTTTTTTTTAATTCTCGGCAAATGGAATTCTTACTCGACTAAACAAATTAAAACCCTTTTAGACTAAGTATCTCTTTTTGGATATGTTTTATTTAATTTAACTTTATTAAAATAAACGTTTAATTTAGCATAACTATTCACTTTTTAAACATTTTAAAACGAAAATATTTATTTTATTTTGGCTGTTTAGAGATTTCATCTAAGTCTGCACTGCGCAAACTTCCCAAAAAAAACACTGTTTCGCGCCATTTATTATAGGTACTAAATTTCACAAACTAGAATGGACGCCTCTGGATATTATTGGCGTTGTACAATATGTGAGTAAAAACCTGTTGCCATCATTAAGTAAAGAAAATAACTTAGGAAGCCTATAAAATTTTCATTTTATGAAAATGATTTTTTCCTCGCAAAATGTGTTGAAAAACGTCGTATGAAACGCGTGAGCTTTGATAATTACATCCTCGGCTCTCTTATCACGCTCACCTGCAGCTCGCGTGAACAATTCCGCCTCTGATGTAATTATCAACATACCTCACTTGTATCACAAATATATTACTTTTTGAATGGTCATCCATCCATACTAATATTATTAATGCGAAAGTGTATGTGTTTGTTTGTTTGTCCGTCTTTCACGGCAAAACGGAGCGACGAATTGACGTGATCTTTTAAGTGGAGATAGTTGAAGGGATGGAGAGTAACATAGGATAGTTTTTATCCCCGTAATCATGGGGGGGGGGGTAAAAGTTTGTATGGAGCTGCGATATAAACGAGTTCCACGCGGACGGAGTCGCGGGCAGAAGCTAGTAGGCTATATTTTAGGCTGGGTTGCCCGTGTTCTGAGCGGGCGAAGCCGCGTGGGGTACCTTGTAATGTTATAAATAACTTCATCTTGCCTACCTATTATATTATATGTTTCTATAGTTTCAACTATCATCATCCTCATAGTCATTACTCATCCAAATGTATATTTAGGTCTTTGTAAGGCTGCGGTCCGGACGCAGCGGGCAGCGGCGCGCCAAGCGCCAGCGGCAGTTCAGTGTCAATTACCGAGCGGCAGTGTGATGACTAGCGTTAAGTACTTACTTACCTATTACCTAAATACAAGTGCGATACTGATGGAGACATCCAAACTTCGAATGTAGATTTTCGTGGTTATAGCTCTGGTCATGATGATGATGATGTCCTCCCAGACGTATCCGTCGACGGCGACATCCTGACAAAGTTATATAGGTACTAAGGTTGGGAAACTTTACGTGCATGGGCACGAGTGTGACTTGCGAAACCAAATTTGGTTTTGAACGTACGACCGCAAGAGACACAGTGAAGCTGTCCACTAGAGTCATAAGTGTAGTTGTAGCAAGGTTTGGGCCGCGTTTTACGGAGCTGGCGCTTGGCGTCCAGATCTTCGAGACGGGTGCGTTCGAAGTCACTGACACCCGTACTGACAGCAGTTCGCAGCTCTGGTCATACATTTGACATAGCGGAATGCTCCATGTACGCGGCACCGCGGTTTGGAGTATTCGGGAGAGATGTGCTAGAGGAGAGAGAATTGAGGGATGTCAACCTTAAAGATGTCCTTCTGTTCTGCAGGATTACGAGAAGAATGTGTGTGGGAACGCTGCCGGGACAGTAACCTTAAGCTCCAACCTTAGGGAATGGGGCTGAATGAACGCGACGAGCGATCGACTGCCCGCCTGCTTCCGGCCAGGCGTCCCTTCACAACATCAACAACATACATTTGACATAGTACGAGTATCTATGAACACCCGCCCGCTCGCCGCCCCGCTGCCCGCTGGCATCTAAACCACGCCTTATAGGTAGACAATGATATCTGCCGTTTGTGGTTATACGTAAATTGTGGTCGGCTTTATCCGTTCGATGTTTGTCTCATATAAATGGAAATTGCAAATAATGGGAATAAGCAAGGAGCAGTGAAAGCGGGGATCTATTTCTATACCTACTAATACCTAGCGCGCGATGTGAGCTGTAGAATTTTATGAAAAATTTCCAATAACTGAATTGACAAAGATGTTCTATATAATTATCGAACATGCTCACAAAATTGAGAGGAGAACACCCGGCCAGCCGGCCATCCGGGCATACAAAAGCCTTTTGGTCCAATCTGAACCGGAGAATTTCGTTCGCTTCGCTCGCTCCTTCGATTATAAAGACATAAATAATGTACGGGAAATCTCCTGACTGCTCCGAACCTAATCCAACGTCTAATTATGTATTTATATTATTTAAATGTACTATTTGCACTTGACTGTACCTACTGGAGGTACAGTCAAGTGCTAATAGTACATTTCGATGCTAGTGCGGAAAGTACGTCATTAAGTCAAGACTCGGGACGAGAGAATTTTACTCGAAAACTATAGGGTGTATTTGGATAAAATTTTGAGGATAGGTGTATTTTGTTAGCCGCTACATAATTTTTTAATTAAATTACTAAAAAAAAAAAATTAGGGATGCACTCCATCCATACATAAAACTGAAAGTCATTTTTTTTTTATTGCAAGCCCACGTGTGGCACATCGATCGATAGGCCTTTCAATATAAATATAAGGTTTCTCAGCAATTATTTTGATTTAGTGAATAGAGTCGGAGATAATCGCCCCGAAAGTCACTAAAATTGTGTCCCCCCCCTCTAATTATTGAACCGTGTTTTTAAAAAATATTAAAAAAAAAACATGGACATTGCATGGACATTCAGCGAAAATTGTTTTGAACAAGATCGGTTCAAAGGTTTTTGAGATATTTCTAAAAAACTACCTCCCTTAAAGACAAGGACGTAAGTGCCATAAGATTTCAGTAACGATACGACCTTTTTACCTTCGTTGTGCGTGGTCTAACACGCACTTGGCCGCTTTTTTAATACAGTTGCGAAAAAATAGGAAAAACAACACGTAAGGAATTAGAAACTTTTATATTATTAATTCTGTAACATCATTGTAATGCAGTTGAAAAATAATGAAGTGGTTCAAAAATCTTATTTATTTTTATTGATAAAAAATTCATGGTACAATTTGTACAATTATTGAGTTGGAAAAGTGAAAAGCACTAGTCCGCGAAAACCAACTTTCCGCACGCTAAACAGCTACATAAAGTAGCACTTTTTGAGCAACTGTATTAAAATAGTTATGTGTTAAAATAGTGGTGATAAATTAAAAAAAAAAATTTGAATGAAATCGACACGAGTTGCGAATTACCTATTCTTACGTGTATCGTACAACGTTTTACTGTACGTATGGCTCTTTAAAGTTTCGACATATGCAAGGAAAGTGCTCTTTCCGCACTAGTGCGGGAAAGTAGCACCGTATGTACTGTAATAGTTATTTACGATACAAGTGCCGAAAATAGGAAATTCGCAACGAGTGGTTATACATTAAAAAACGGCCGAAGGGAGTGTTTTAAATCGACACGAGTTGCGAATTACCTATTCGCACGTGTATCTTACAACGTTTTACTGTACATTATGGCTCTTTAAAGTTTCAACATATGCACGGAAAGCGCTCTTTCCGCACTGCACTAAAGTGCGGGAAAGTAGCACCATATGTACTGTAAAATATGTATCGATTTAGTCCTCTCATAAAAATGTACCGAAACCTTGATCCGCCAACATAAGAGCCATGATGCTTATTTATGAGTAACTTGTATACACCCTTATTTTTACACTTGATTGTACAGTCAGCATCAAAAGTAACTGCGCAATTGACGTCTTCAAAAGCTCTTATTCCCTTTTAATAAAGACTTTTGACTTCTTCGTTTGCCCAGTTACTTTTGATGCTCACTGTACACAGAAATAGACCTTTGGAATGGACATAGGCTCTATTATATCCTGCGGCGTCGTTTGCGTTCTGTGTAAAGCCGGCTGTACACATTGGGCCAACGTTGGCGCGTGAGCAGGATGCAGCTATGTGTTAGAGCGAGAGGGCTATAGTTCGATCTCATGCGTTTACATAGCTGCATCCTGCTCACTCGCCAACGTTGGCCCAAGGTGTACAGCAGGCATAATACGCGGAGCCGCGCGGGCACCTAAATGTTAATTTAGTTTAGATCGTCTACGTCAGTCAGCGTGAAATTTATGCTAAAAGTGGCGCTGGAACATAAGTTTCATGTGCTCTGCCTACCCCTTTTGGGAATCAAGGCGTGAATGTATGTATGTATGTATTTACGTCAGTCAGCATCATATAAGTTAGTAGTAGCCTTCAGGCAATTAAGACGTGCTGCGATATATTTGGCAACTTTGGCTGCTACTAACTACATGATGCTGACTGTACTAATAGGTAGTACCATACGTAGCTTTATGCCACGACGAAGCGCTTTTACGACACACATTATGCTCGTAATAAAAGAATAAATAAATGAATAATTATTAGTAGACAATCTTACACAAATCGACCTAGTCCCATAGTAAGCTCATTAAGGCTTGTGTTATGGGTACTAGACGACGATATATATAATAGATAGAAATACTTAAATACATAGAAAACTTCTATGACTCAGAAACAAATATTCATGCTCATCACACAAATATTTGCCCTTACCGGGATTCGAACCCAGGACCTTCAGCTTCGTAGGCAGCGTCACTACCCACTAGGCTAACCGGTCGTCAAATGTAAGTAATGTGGCTCTAATTAGGAGTTAGGCACACGCGTGTTTTATTTTTTACGGGACTCGTTTACAGTCGGCAACAGAAGTATATCTACACAAAATAACACGCTCATAATGATCTAGATTCTAGACAGTCCTTATCCCCTTGACAACACTTGACCCGAAATATACATATACTCACATATGGCCGCATATCCATATGTGAGTATATAGTTCAGTGTGTGTAGAAGTCATACGAGTATGTGGTAGTAGCTCAGTTGGCAAGAGCGATGGACGGATTCCAGAGTCCGCGACGACGGTTCAAATCCCGATCGTGGCGAATAATTTTTAGATTTTCCACTTTGATCAGAATTTAAACCTAACCTAACCTACAGCGTTCTATGCAAAGTATATATCAGCATATCACCCAAAAGACGTCTGTTGCTGGACATAGGCCTCCCCCAAAGAGTGATCGGTCCTGCGCCACCCGCATCTAGCGGACTCCCGCAACCTTTACCAGGTCATCAGTCCACCTTGTTGGCCTTGGGGGCCTACCCACGCCGCACCTTCCGGTACGTGGTCGCCATTTGAGAACCTTTCCGCCCCAACGACGGCCATCGGTTCTACGTGCTATGTGCCCCGCCCTCCGCCACTTAAGTTTAGTGATTCGGAGGCCATATCGGTTACCTTGGTTCTGCTGCGGATAGCTTAAAATCACCTTTGAGAGATTGAGAGAGTATAAATCGCGTGTTTAACCTGCCCACGCCTACAGTGGATTTTAGCTAAAAATACTTTCTCACTAAACCTCTGCATCTCTGGAAAGTCGGGTAAATATCGTGCTTTAATTTCAGTGGCTGCAGTGCATATCTGTGCGTTTGTCTGTCTTTCATTCTTTTAGTGGAACACATTTATTGAGTATAGAAAAAAATGGAGAGATACTTACCTAGAATCGATTTCGATTCATCTGTACAATTTATAAGAATAATTCAAAAAAATATTTTTTGAAAATTGTGACTTAAACTAAGAAGTTATAAAACGGAGCGTAATTAAAGTGTAAGAGGACACTTTTATGCGTTGAAGGTATGTTTTTCTCCCCCTAACTCATAGTTCCGTCCTACATGATAGGCCATGATGATTGATGGCCCATTGTTTAGAGGAGCCTATAAAACAAATAATGTCTACCCGGGATTTACCTAAACTTCTATTCTCAAGTATTGGCATTGTACGCTCATTGGAAGTTTGCGAAGTTATTTTATGTAGGCGCTTCATTAAGTGTAACACGTCATTAATAAAACGAAATAAAACAAATGCAACGCTTCTAATTTGAAAGGTACCTATACATTAGTAATATTAGTATTATCAAACTACCGTCCGTTCTTTTGTTTTGATTTATATTATAATATATGTACCGACATTAGTGTATAATATTAGCTGTCACGAATACATTTTCGAAAGGCTTGTCTCAAACCGCGATTAGAATTTAGCACAAAAGCTAGAGAAAGCTTGGAAATTCCTCGTATACTGAAGTAGTTATCAACATACTGCAGTAAACTATTTATATGCTGTCAAATGTGAATATGTACAGTAATTTGCCATAGCATGTCACGTTTTCTTTTGCAGCAACTTTTAATGCCTTTTGAGACCCATCGAGGTTTATTTATTGGTGATATCCTTTTTTTTGTATGGGAACCATAATTTGAATAACATAGTAACGTTCTCAATAAAATGATCGTAAGCATCATTGGGATCTTTGCTATTATAGACATCAGAAAAGCCAAGCCTCGAAAGATTATCTTTGAATTCATGCATATTTGCTGAACATAAATCCCTTTTTGTATAGATATACCAATATTTAAGTAGATATTTTCGTCTTACAGGACACTGCAAGATTATAGCGCTATGATCAGATATGCCAAAATCGACTAGAGAGGTTTTTGAACCACGAATATTGTCGGCAAAGTTATCAATGCACGTACCACTACTCGGTCTGGTTGGAATCTTAATTTTGAGTTTGAGATTGTAGTTGAGTAAGGTATGTTCAAAGGTAGAAGATAAGTGATCGTCTTTCAACATATTTATATTAAAATCACCGCACAATTTAAATTGTCTTGTTCCCCGTACAAACATCCAACTCCTTATAGACCATTTAGGGGATGAATGTTTTTAACCCCGTTATGGAATCAATTTCAATCAGTCAGAATTTCAGAAACAGAAGTCTCTTACTTTAATAATGTCTTGCTCTTCAAACTGTGATCCCTGTTTATCCCCTATAGGGGATGACGTTCAAAAAAACCTGAATTCAGTTTTGTAGTCTTTTAACATACAGGCTAAGACCGAAGTTACAAATCTCTTACTATAACATTTTCTTGGTCACCATATCCCGGTCCCATAAAAATCCCGTTTTAAAACCTCCTTAAGGGTGGAATTTTTCCAAAATCCTGAATAAACTTTTTTTATTCTGATTAGAAATCTCTATACAACGATTTAAGTCTCCAGCTCAAAAACAGTGTTTCTCTTACAAACCTTGCCTCTCTTTTTAACATCCCTATGGATAGAATTTTCTTAAAGGCTGGAAGTACATTTTTATATTTTATTAAGTAATGTATCTACCTGTAACGTTTCAAGTCTCTAGCTAAAAAACAAAGTTTCCCCCATTTAAACTTTTCACCCCTTTCAACGCCCTCATGGGTGGATTTTTTCAAAACGTCTAGTTTTTTTTTGTATTCAAATAAGTAATCTGTCTACAAAGTTTCAAGTTTCTAGCTCAAAAGGAAAAGTTTCCCTCATACAAACTTTGCACCCCTATTTAACCCCTTTAGTGGTGTAATTTTCTAAACCGCTGATAGCTATTTTTTTGAATTCTAATAAGTAATCTTTGTACAAAGTTTCAAGTTTGTAGCTCAAAAAATTATGTTACCTCCATACAACCTTTGTTATTTAACCCCGTTTGGGGTAGATTTTTCTAAAACGCAGAAAGTACTTTTTTTGTATTTTAATCAGTAATCTTTCTACAAAGTTTCAAGTCTCTAGGTACTCGTACCTAAGTTCATAAAATTATGTTTTCCCCTTACAAACATTGCACCCCTATTTAACCCCCTTAGGGGTGGAAATCCCCAAAATTCTAAAATGGTTTATGTTTTATTTTGACAAGGAGTCCATATACACAAGGTTTCACATCTGTCACTTAAAATTTTACTCCATCCTCACAAACTTTCTACCTCCTTTTTACCCCTTTGAGGGTGGATTTTTCAAAAATCCCTTCTTAGTGTGTATCTGCGTTATATAACCTACCTATTGTGAAAAAAACAGCTTTCTAGGTACAACGGTTTGGGCTGGGCGTTGATTTAAGTGAGTCAGTCAGTCAGTCAGTCAGGACTTAGGGTTTGCAATTCGAATATTCGAATATTCATACTATTCGAATATTCGTCATAATTATTATTCGAATAATACAACACGAACTATTCGAATATTTTATATACTACAAAAAGTGGAATATAATTACCGTTACACTTAATAAAACCTTAGGAATCTTTTTTGCAGTTACACTAGATTTATAAGGAATTGATATAAAACACAAATATGAAAGACCCAAAACTTAATAAATTTTCTCCTTATCTGGAAGTAGTCGTAATGATACTCGGCAAGTCGGCAACTCGACTTGTTAAAATTTAAATGCATATATGCAGGGACTCCCGGCAGCCTTTTTCTACCTGCTAAATAATTAGTATTACTTTAGTTTTATGGCTCTGCTAATCCCATGGACCTATAAGACCTATAGGTTCATGGCTAATCCCATCACGGTCATACAGGCAGTACATAGCAGTTCTGGGAGTTAATTGTTATTGTTTTTATTGTGCCGTGCGTACAGTGGAACTACATATTAACATTGCGTTTTTAAGGCGCCGTAGGTTCAGCAAAGTTAAGCGAACAGAGTTTTTCAAACAACAATGTAATGCGTCTGTTTATGGTTTCAAAAAAATACGAATAGTAATCTGGAGGCTTTTCTGCAGCGAGATCAGTAATTCGAAACATGATTAAGCAACTTTCGCTCGATAGAAAAAAATCACGAACATAGGTCTAAAATACACTTAAAATATTCGTAACAAAGTATGCACCAAAGCTAAAAATATTAAAATTGCTCCTAAAAATCGGCAATATCATGTTTGAGAGAACTCAGTGATTACTTTTTTATTAATTAAACAGCCACAAAATGTAAATTTAAAAAATATGATATCCGCGCCTTCGAGCACTTCCATCTCGCTCACGCGTAAGCTCAGTGAGAGGGAGAGAAGTCCATGAACCTACGGCGCCTTAAACATTAAAGTGATGATGATGTAAGTAAATTGTTGTTTTGTATGCATTAAGTACTCTGGTGAAAATAATTAGATATAAACTGATACCTATTTTACGTGAAAATTATGATCTAGTATGATTTTACTTTTGTTGGGGTCCCTATGTGGTGACAAATTAAGTTCATAAGTTTGAATACTTATTTATTTCACTATTAATCTGACTCCATAAAAGTTCACAATTTTTATCACGAAATATTAGCGTAGAAATCCATGTAACAATAATGACCAGGCGGGGCCGCGGTACAGACTTGTATCAAAACGTGTTAATGTCGACGCGCTCTTTAGGTGACTGGCGGGTCCCCGCTCGGTGTAGCTAGCGTACACAAAATCGCTGATACAAACATTGCATATGTCGCTACATCACTTCCCTTCTTTCTCTTTTTTGAAAAGATAAAATAGAAACGATGTCAGTCAAAAAACTTAAATCTAATTACAGTAGTACACAGAAATAACTTATTTGCTACCAGTATACAACACTCCTTATCGTTCCACTTTTACTATGAACGCTGAGTCCGCGTCTTTAATGCGCGACGGTAAACATCCTCAACTGTAACATTATACTTTGTTATCGAAATACATTTGTTATGACGAAACTATGCTGTTGTTTTACACTTCACTAAGTTGAACTACTCTGCTAAAAATTACACTGAATACATATTATCGCTTGATACCTTATTGATAAGTTTGTTGCTGTGGGTTCTGCTGTGGGGTCAGAGGACCACCATGGATTCTGATAGCCGTGGGTGGCATATTTCCCACTGTCTTTTGCACCCATGCCTTTGCACATTGCTTGCATCTTGATCTCACGAAGTAACAAAAAATTATGCACAAACATACACCCAATATAATCAATCCAATACCAACATAGTTCAGTTTCGCCTCCACTTGGGTTGATAAATTTTATCTGCTTCCTGTTTTCCTTGTGACAAACCCATGTTCTAGATGAATTTAACTTTGACAATAATAACTGGCGTATTATACGCT
Organism: Epinotia ramella; assembly: GCA_947578815.1. NCBI lineage: Eukaryota > Metazoa > Arthropoda > Insecta > Lepidoptera > Tortricidae > Epinotia > Epinotia ramella. Next base: position 1,979,102 of record OX388214.1, read on the forward strand.
TACGTCTCACTATGTCGAGAGAATAATGAATACGAAATGTTTCTTCCTAGCAGCAATATATAAGTATCCATATTAAAAAATGCTGATTTTCTTAGTTCAAAACATTCGTATATACGTGCTCTTTCTAACCTAAAAAATAAACATTTATGCTTAACATAAGAAAACACTGCACAGTATAGTAAATTACAGTACGACGACATGGTACAAACAATTTCCTCTTAAAGATTAATACTTAACTACACTACACTACAACACACACATTCAATCAATCAATCAATAAGCCTTTATTTCGCTAAGAGACTTGTTTTCTATCGTAGCTCGTTTTCTTTGTTACAGTAGCATGTTTAGAGAATATCTCTTAGTGATAAGTGCCAGTCGGCATAGGCCTCGTCCATCTCCTTCCATTGATTTCTGTCTAAGACCACCCTGGTCTCCAGCGTGGTCCTAGTGTTCTCTTTATGTCATCTTCCCATCTTGTGTTTTTTTGGCCTCTTTTGCGCTTGCAATCAATTGGGTGCCAGTGGGTCGCTTGTTTGCTCCATTTTTCCTTTTGATCGCGCAGCATGCGGCCTGTCCACCTCCCCTTCAGCTGGTCAATGCGTGTGAGTATGTCAGTGACTTTTGTCCTTGATCTTATTTCTTTGGTTCCGGAATCTTTCCTTAAGTTTCACTCCCAGCATACTCCTTCCCATAGCTCGTTGGCATTTTGCGAGTCTACCCCTGTGTTCTGCTGTGAGTGACCAGATCTCACACCCATATGTCATGCATGGGAGAATACAAGTGTTGAATGTCTTTGTTTTTATACATATAAATACGTAAGTCCTTACTTTTCATTATTTCCTTTAGTGAGTGAATTTTACATTACTACATATTCAATTTGTATTCTAGCTAGCTAGGGCAGTAAAATACGAAAAAAGGTATCACGTCTGAAAACATATTTTATATTTCTATTGGATCAGTTAAACAAAAACAGTATTACATATGTATATATAATATTACACGTATTTGTTCATTAATGCAGAATCGTATTGATTATCCACAAATTCAACGATACGAAAACTATTAAGAAAAAATCGAACAAATTCAGTGAAAAATATGATATACTGATTACTTATTCGTTTTTTCTTTGGCAGAGCAAGTTCGTTTACTCATGTTGAGCAAGAAAGACAGCTATGTGCATATAATGAAAATAGTGGATTAAAATGGAGAACAATAGTGATATCACCGAATATAAAACTTCTAATGAAGAAACAAACTCTGTGACTATTGAAATTTGAAAATAATAGTACCATTTTAAGAATGTTCATTTGAATAATGGTCTAAATGGACGACTTTTTTGTAGTCCAGTGTTATAATTGATATTTCCTCCTTGTCTGGAGCATTTGAAAATAAAAATAAACCTGGGAGTTAGTAAGAAAAAAAACAGAGTGCGCCTTCCGCTGATTTTGGAACGCTCTATGTAGGTATATAATTAATTAAACTAGTTCAAAGTAGGTTTTGTGCATTGAAGTTCTAGTGAGTACCTACCCTTAAATGTCCTTAAATCAGTGGCTAAATGAGAAAAATATTGTTTAACTGCAAAACCCCAAAACGCGTGTGAATTGGACAGCCCGTAACGGTAAAACGCGTAAGCGCTTCGCAAACAGCCGCACCTAGGCCGTTTTGGGTGCGAACTCACCCGCTCGCTGCTATCTCCAACTCCAAGGACCGTCGTGAGTGACTTGCGCGAATTAGTGTGAACTCTACTGACCTTTGCGATCTATCGATCAATTTTGAATAAAAAAATGTCGCAAACATCCTCGGTGCACGCCTGCAAGAAGCTGTTGTTGAAAAAAGCCGGCATGTGCTTGTTCCTTAAAATCGGTGTTGACTTGACTGTATTGAATATGTTGTACAAGCTAGAAATTTTTGAGTTCTCATACTTCTCATGAATGGTAAACTCAAACGGCCAATGTCTGTTTTTAACGTTTTATCGACTAAAATATTGTATCAAGTACTGATGGCAGAATTTATTTGTGTTAATTTTTATAGTCTGGTCTAAAGTCAATTAGTAATTTTGTAAGTAACAATATTGTTTCAATCTCTAAAGTACGTGTTCATTATAATGTATATGTCATTTACCATGTATCCTTTATCAGACTTGCCGCAAATAGGAGCACTCTCTTGTAAGGGTATCCACGAAAGATCAGCGTCAAGGTGTACATGGTAACTTGTCACTCAGCTTGATTGGAGTCTTTTTCTCTGACGCTTTTGTTAGATTCACCGCGTGTTCACACTGCGTCCGTTTCCGTGTCCGGGAGCCATCCGTCTCTTTCGCACTCGGGCGAAACATCGCAAGCGAGAAAAAGAGGGATGCCTCCCGGACACGGAAACGGACGCAGTGTGAACACGCGGTAACACTTCGCGATAGTTTTAACTTTTAAGCAATAATGTTTATTTTCCGTGTCTTAGTCTAAGTAGCGTTTTGAATAAATTAATTTTGTTTTTTTCTTTTATTCTTTCTTAGTAGTTAAATTCAACGTATGTCACCCTCGTGTGTTTTGTTTCTCTGCGTGATCTCATCAGAAATGAGGCTATCCGCAGCAGAACTAAGGTTAACAATATAGGCCTCCGAATCGATAAACTTAAAGTCGCCGTCAATGGAATTTGCTAACTATGTAAACAAACCGCCACAGTGAAAGACAATTTCAATATGGCGGTTTGTTTACATAGTCAGCAAATTCTATTGACGGCCACTTTAAGTGGCACATTGCACGTAGAACCGATGGTCGTTGAGGCGGAGAGGTTCACGACAGCGTGGGTAGACCCCCCCACAACTCCCACAAGTTTGACTGATGACCTGGTAAAGATTGCGTGTAGCACAGTACCGGTCAGTGTGGCACTCTTTGGGGGAGGCCTATGTCGAGCAGTGAACGTCATTCAGCTGATATGATGATGATGATATTAACATAAGTTCACGACACTCCTGTCGAGTCGTAGACAGGTACTTTATTATACTGAAATTTAAATCTGATTGCTGGATTTTTGTTGCTGTAGGTACTTCATACCGTATATCGCCATGTGTTCGTCTACTTAACCTCGGTCGTAACCAAATCTGAAACTTAACACATTCACTGCCCACAAATTTGTAGCGCTAGCCGATGCCGCGGTTATCCCGCTAAGTAAAGGAAAGCACCTATAATAACCGAGCGCCCGCTAGTCGGGTTCACGGCAGTGAATGTGTCCAACAGAATACTCGATTGTCCCGCAACTGTGTTCATGTAATATGTACTAACGGCGGGGGTGTACTTACGTGTTCCGTGCATCGTTCCGAACACTGCGTAAACGTATTTAGGTATTTATTTAAACAAAAGAAATACATATTAAAACCTTGAAGGATAATTGATAATCAAATAAAACGCTTGCCGCGTCGCAATTCGCGCAGAGTCGTGGCCGTTCCGTTATTTATTTAATCGTATGGCAATCTGTAGGATAGGCGAATATCCATGTGATATTTTTATAGGAACGCCTATATCGCCGAAAGTGTTGTCACTCATTTAGCACCACCCAGGACACGTTGTGGTAGGTAAATCCTGCGGACGCGAGCAACAGATGGTGCCCCAAGCAGGGCCGGTCCATTAAGGTCGGCCGTCGGCATTCTTTTTAAGATCGTCTTCCTTTGGGTGGGTTGGGTGTAGGCTTGCCAGATCGAATGACCCTAATATCGGGAGAAAAAAAATATTTTTCGGGACTTTGTGACTTTGGTCGGGAGAAATAAAAATAAAATCAAATTAAAGGTATTTAAAATCAACACCACTGAAAATTATTTTTACATACAAAAACTATCATAAAATGGTTTTCTCACATAACCCATGTTATAAGAAGATCAACAAAGTTTTATACAACCATTTCATTTTTGGTTTGCGACTTGTATTTACTATTACTTTTAACAGCTTTCAGCATTTTTTTTTCATTTTTCGCTGTTTAAAGACAACTTGAAACAAACAGTGTTCATTAAAATTAAGTTTAATCATTAAATCAGCTTTTATTAAGGTCCATACTCATTCGGTTTCTGTTTTTTGTGTAAAGGTTATTCAGTAAACTGAATACTCTTTCACAATATGCAATTTTTTGTTTTATACAGTGAAGTGTTTTTTCGGGAGATTTTTTACTTTGTCGGGAGTCGGGAGGCCATACAAAAATTCGGGAGAATCCCGCCAAATCCCGACCATCTGGCAACCCTAGGTGGGTGTGACACATACCAAATCCCACACGGGTGGATCCGCAGGCACTGCTAGTTAACCCTTTCGCGCTTAAGGGACGCCAGGACCCTGGGCTCTCTATACAAACGTAGTAATTGGTTCTCATTTTAAAACGACATGCTAGAATAACATGAAACTGTATATAATGGGATCGGCCATATCTAGGTCGGAAACTCAACAGGTATACAAAGTTACATGTTATTCGAGTAAGTATGCCGTTTTAAAATGAGATCCAAACTACATTTTGTATGGATTGTCGATTTGAGTCGACCGTGCTGGGAACCCTTAAAATGCTGAACAAATTGTGATGTAATTTGGTAGACAATTTGAAACGTTTTGGTGAGTAGATGACTGTGACGGACTGCTACCACAAATATATACGCGAGGGTAGCAGCTGTGTTCAGGCGAACCGACAGCCACTAGGCAGTCGCCGGCTAGCTGTCGGTGAGCGAGGTCACGTCTGTGCGCCTGAGCTAATAGCATTCAATGGTTGTTTTATTTATACAAGTATACCCTGAGAGGCCCAAAGGTTGGACGTCACAATGGCGACGAGTCCTCGAGTAAGTGACAAACTATATTTAAATCATTCTTAGGGTTTCTTAAAAACGCTAAAAAGAAAGGAAGAGGAAATACGAACCCGTGTGTGTCAATAAATAAATAAATTTGTCGGAAGTGCCACATACGACATTTTTGTCTGGAAATTGTATACATAATTATGTCGGATGTACCACATCCGACAAAAAAGGTACTCCAAAAAATGTCGTAACTGGCAGAACTGACATTGTTGCACGGAAACTCTTATGTAACAATTTAATACAGAGAAAATTTACTTGATAACTTAACAGGCTGTAAATTACATAAAATACACAACAAAAAACACGCTATACTTTTCCGTGTAAAATAGTAGAATGTGTTATATCCGACACTTTGTACTCACTGTATGTCCCGTAAAAATGTCGGAACTGTCACAACCGACGTTTTTAAATGTCATCTGTTCTTAGATCCGACATTTTTATCTTGGTTTTTACGAAAAGTATTGAGAAAAACTAAAATCTGTGAATGTGGTTTTAAAATTTAGAGTTTTTTACGACCTGAGCCACTGAAAAGCCAAAATCTCAATGTTTGCAGATCCGACTCTTTTAATTGGGACCGTCGATATTTAAATCATTCCTTGGGTTTATTAAAAACGCTAAAAAGAAAGGAAGAGGAAATACGAGCCCGTGTGTGTCAATAAAATAAAAGCGCAGTTAAATAATGAATAATATAATAAACAGGAAATACACCTTCATCTAAATTTCAATTTTAATCTGCGAATGTAGCAACTAAGTCTCACTTAACACTGAGGAAATAAACTAATCTGAGATCAATACTAAACCATAATACTTCAGTATATACTATGACTATGATATCTAGTATGGGGTATTGTACCCCTAATGATGTTTAAAATTTTAAGTAATAAGTAAGTAATGAAAATCTTGCATAAAAAATAAATAAAAATAAAAACAAATATGAAACGGAAAAAATGAAAGTTGTAAGAAATTGACCGGATCGGATTTTAATTCGTTGGATGGCGTTGACTCTTCAATACATTACCTCAATGAATACTAATAAGCTAAGACGTGAAATAAATAAATTATATCTTATAATGGTCCAAAAAACCGCCTAATCCTATAGATTATTACATTGGCAAGTTTTACTACATATGTTACCAATATTTTGGGTATCCATATTACTATAAGGTTGTTTTACAAATAAACTTAAAACTAAACTTATGTCTGAAGCGTACTACTCCGTAGACGAATTTTTCAACGGCGTGCACTCTTGAACTGGTTCACAATCCCTAGATATGGAATCAAACAATATGAAGTTATCCTACCATCTGTGATATAATTAAAAGACCCATCTGACAAAATTGTCTTATACCTACCTAATATTATTTTTATACGAATGATGTTATGTTAATTATGTATGACTGTCCTAATAATACTGTTGACATGTAAAACTATGTTTTATAAAGGAGTAAATGAAATGAAATGACAATTCACAATGTAATTTTAGTAAAAAAATATATTGCAGGAAAATTCACTTTCACCTGTTTATAAATCATAATCATAAGCGGTGTATAATTTATTCCGAGTTTCAGATGATTGTGACATACAACCTCCTAGAGGTAAATATAATAAAGGTAATTTTAGTGTTAACAAAAAATAATTGGAAAAAGAGAGAGAGAGAGAGAGATAAGTTAAACTTAGTCACATGGCTTTCGTCAATTTGATGAGGTATTCCTAAATTCTGTTCTAGATAAATAAGGATATTCTTATGAATGTATGGAATAAAATGCACCACTTAAATATTAATGTCTCGGTGTAAACTTGTAAACTAAACCGTTAAACTGTAATTTTGTAAAATATTATGTAATTTGTAAAAGAAAGGAGAGATGTGACGGACTGCTACCACAAATATATACGCGAGGGTAGCAGCTGTGTTCAGGCGAACCGACAGCCACTAGGCAGTCGCCGGCTAGCTGTCGGTGAGCGAGGTCACGTCTGTGCGCCTGAGCTAATAGCATTCAATGGTTGTTTTATTTATACAAGTATACCCTGAGAGGCCCAAAGGTTGGACGTCACAATGACGACTGTATACCAAAAATTACAGTCGACGATAAAAGCTAGTCTCAAAAATTGGATTTTTGACAAAATATTCTTAGAAATGCTATAAAAACCAAACTAAAACAAAGAAAACTCGACCCCAAGTGATATTACAAAATCAAAATCAATTATTTATTCTGCAAATAGGCTACAAGGGCACTTTTACAATGTCAAACGGTAATTTACAATAAATAATAATAATGTTACACAATAAAAACTTAAAATTTGCAGATTAAGGACCGATATAAACGGTTAACAAACTAAATATGTCACTAAGGTAATGAAAACAAAACAAAATAGCAAAATATGACCATTACATTCGATCATCATTCGGTCTGTATCAGCATTAACAAGAAGTTAATAATATTAATTCAGTATTACAGAGATGTGTAAGGTCTCTGAGCATCCAAATACAATTAATAATTATTCTAATGTTCGTAGAGGCATACGGTCTTTAAGCGTCAAAACAAAACAAAAAAAGGATCACTAATGTAATATTGGCAGAGATGTACAGGGTCAATAACAATAAAATGTGTCAAGATCAGAATGATTTCTCTCGTCAATACGATAATAATAATAATAAAAAAAAAAAAAAAAAAAAAAAAAAAAAAAAAAAAAAAAAAAAAAAAAAGGAGCAAACTCAGTATCGAGGTAACTGACAAGCAGTTGTCAAAGGCATATGGAGAAAACTAAAACGATAAGAATATGATAACAAGGACACGCTCAAGAGCGGCACAACGCGCACACCCACCACCTCCGCCCGCGCCGTCCAGCTCCTCGCCATCGCCATCGTCATCGGGTGATGAATTCGCAACAGCGGCCGACACCAGCGAGTCGAGCGATGAGCGCGGGCCGCCGTCCCCGCCGCCACGACCACCTGCGCGACGAGGACGACCACCGCTGCCGGCACGCTTGGGGCCTGCGGGGCATCCTGCTCCGCCCACGGCTCCCGCTGCCGGTGGTATAGTGCGCCGCATGCAGTGGACGCAATCCATTAACGAAAACTGCATGCGCGCCTACTATGGGGCGACGGAGGGAGGAACTAATCTGTCCGCGTACCGTGTCCGGATGCTGCCTCTGTTCCAGGCGCTTGAACCGGCCATCACCGTGTCTGCGCAGCGTCTATCGGATCAGGTGCGCGTCATCCAGCGGCACAAGCGGTTGGATGACGCCACGCTTGATCGGCTACGCCTGGAAGCACTCTCTGCTCGTGCGGCCTCTACCTCGGCGCGGGATCTGCCCGCCTTGTTGCCGGCTCCGATGCCTGCTCCCGTCCTGGCATCGGGGGCACCGCGGGTTGATCCCAGTGCCGACGAGGAGGAATGTGCGAATCAGAGCGTGAGTACCCAGACCAATGAGCAACTGAGGAGGGCTTTGGAAGATGCGATTACGGGGTATCGTTCCACAAACAACTCTAGGCCACGACTACCACGCCTGCCCGTAAATAGACGCAATCTAGCGTTAATGGGAGCTCTGAACGGTCTGCTAGACCCGTATATACGGGCTAGTGAAGACTTACTTGATACACACTCAATCATGTACTGCGGGGCCATTGCGGCATGCCGTGTTGCTCGCATCAAGTTTCCGGACGCTGACCGTGCACCTAGGACCGCCGGGGGTGTCCCTGCATGGCAAGTACGGATTGAGCGTCGTATCAATACGTTTAGGACTCTCATTGCAAAGCTGATCTGCTTCAGGGGGGGCAACAACCGCCCCCGAGTCTTGCGCTTTGTGAACAAGGCCTTCGCGGGAACTGGTATCAGGCCCCACGACTACATGGCCTGTGTCACGGAGCGCATTGACTTTCTGAAGCAGAAAGTCTATGCATGGGCAGGCCGTATTCGCCGCTACAGAGAGCGAGTGGATCGATACCAGCAGAATTGCCTTTTCCAGAGCGATCAAAGGAAGGTATACCGAAAGTGGGAGGGAACCGATCTTCGTGTGTCCGACGGACAGCAGCCGGATGCTACTGCCATGGTTGACTTTTGGCGTAGTATCTGGTCAGTGCCAGTCGAACACACCGAAGGCGAGTGGATGAGTGTTGTCGAACGTGAGTGTGAGTTCATCGAACCCATGGGGACTGTTACCATCAGCCCCGAAGACGTTAGTTGTGCCATCCGTTTGGCCCCGAACTGGAAAAGTCCTGGACCAGATGGATTACACAACTTCTGGCTGAAATGGTTTCGATGCTCACACCTGCGTTTGGCAACGCAGTTCCAGCAAGCCCTTGAGCTCGGTTCCCTGCCATCTTTCTTGACAACTGGTATCACCTCCCTGCTCTATAAGTCCGGTAGTACCACGGAAGCGAAAAACTACAGACCCATCACGTGCTTGCCTACGCTGTACAAGCTCCTTACATCCATTTTGAGAGTAAAAATTAACGCACACATCGTTGCAAACAACGTTTTGGCCCCGGCTCAAAATGGATGTAGGGTTGGGTCTCGTGGTACTAAAGAGCTCCTCCTCATAGACATGACCATTGCCAACAAGTCCGGCGGAACAAAGGGGCCATCTCGGCCGCCTGGATTGACTACAAGAAGGCCTACGATTCGGTGCCTCATTCATGGCTGGGGAGGATCTTAGAGTTGTATAAAGTTGATGCAGTTCTGAGATCCTTCTTAGGCGCTTGCATGGGGCAGTGGACCACAGTCCTCGACGTCGACGAATAAAGTATTTGTATTTGTATTTGTATTTGTCCTTCGTCAACCGGGGGGAGGAGATTGCCCTTCTGGTCCGCAGGACTCTATAAGGATTAAACGTGGGATCTTCCAGGGCGACAGTCTGAGTCCTTTGTGGTTCTGCCTAGCGCTGAATCCGCTTAGCACCCTGCTGAAGGATTCAGGACTAGGTTGCCGGCTTCGGAGAGGGGGTGAGGTCATTTCTCATCTGCTCTACATGGATGACCTTAAACTATTTGCACCGAATGGAAATGACTTGTTGGAACTACTGAAAACAACAGAAGTCTTCAGTAGCGCCATCAAAATGGAATTTGGTGTCGATAAGTGTGCGGTCATGCATGTACAGCGGGGGAAAGTGGTAAATTCAACCAATTTGCAACTTTCCGAGACAATGTCCCTCAAATCTATCTCCGAAGCAGAAACCTATAAGTATCTTGGTATGTCACAGTCATTGGGTATTGAGGGTGAGGGCGTAAAGCGGGCGGTGAAGGAGCGCTTCTTTTGTCGCCTGACCAAAGTACTTAATAGTCTTTTGTCGGGCGGCAACAAGGTGCGCGCCTTCAACGCTTGGGTGATGCCCTTGCTTACTTACTCCTTTGGCGTACTAAGGTGGACGCAGACTGAGCTGGATGCCCTGGACCGAAGAGTCCGAGTACTGCTTACTGCGCTTCGCATGTTACACCCACGCTCATCTGTTATGAGACTGTACATCTCGCGGAAGTGTGGAGGGCGCGGCTTTTTAAATGCCAAAGACCTCCACAACCGCGAGGTGTGCAGTCTTAGGGATTATTTCCTAAACAATGAGTGTGGGATGCATCGCGACGTAGTAGCAGTAGACGGAAACTTCACCCCGCTCTCCTTGGCAAACGAGAACTGGCGCAGACTTAAAGTAATGAGCGCCGAGGACCGCAGGGCGGTATGGAGGAGCAAGGAGCTACACGGGCGGTTCTACAAGGCCCTCACAGGGCCCGATGTAGATCTGCTCGCGTCGGTGAACTGGCTACGTTTCGGGGATCTCTTCGGGGAAACCGAAGGTTTTGTCTGTGCAATTGCGGACGAAGTTATCATGACGAACAATTACCGGAGGTATATCCTGAAGGACGGTACGGTCGACATTTGTCGGGCATGCCGCCGTCCCGGGGAGTCACTCAGGCATATTATCTCCGGTTGTGGTCATCTTGCTAACGGCGAGTACTTGCACAGACATAACCTTGTAGCCAGAATTATTCACCAGCAACTTGCTCTCCTATACGGTCTTGTGGTCTCCGAAGTGCCTTACTATAAGTACACACCTGCGCCAGTTCTCGAAAATGGTCGTGCCACGCTCTATTGGGATCGATCTGTCATCACGGACAGGACTATTCTTGCCAATAGGCCTGATATCGTGCTGACAGATCGATCGAAACGCCAGGCAGTGCTCGTCGACATCACCATCCCCCATGACGAGAACCTCTTGAAGGCCGAGAAGGACAAAGCCAGCAAGTACCTAGACCTGGCTCACGAGGTAACCGCCATGTGGGATGTTGAGGTAGAGCGGCTGGTGGAGCCGCAGCGAGCGGACGTGTCTAACAGAGCGCCGCGCTTCGTTTGCATTCGTACCTAACTGTGTTATTTTGTTATTTCGCCTGCGCATCGTGTCCCCACGAGTGCGCAGCAAATAGTGAACATTGCACCGCTTATATCATTATAAATGGTGAATAATGGACACGGAAGATATGGAAAGCGTCATAAAGCTGTCAACAAGCGAACATAGTGCTACCAATAGTACTAGAAGCGTAATTGAACCCGCGAACAATATGAATAAGTGCAAAGTGAATAACAAAGCTGTGGGGTCTATCTTAAAAGACTCTGAGAGTAGATTTCCGGTTGAATGCTGGCACTGCTCGAAAATAAACAACGTAAAAAACTTTTACCAGTGGCATAGTGACCAAACTAATATAAAACAACTAAAGTGCAGTGAATGCCGTAAAGAAACTAGTGTAGTGTTTTTTGGAACTAGTTCCCAACATAGAAAAAGAGGAATTAAATGGTTGTAGCCACATTATCAGAATCATCTCATGCAATTCGGCCACATGCCAAGTAAACAATAAAAACTGTCGGGAGTGTAATAAGCAGTTCCACGTCAAAATGATTCCCAATCTTGCCTTTATCAGCAAAGAACGTGTGATTTGCGAGTGTAAAATAGTCAATGATTTTATGATCTACCCACAAAATGAGATCAATAAAATTAAACAACGAAAGTCGCGCGGTAAAAATACTGAGTCAGATACAATAAGTACCATGCCCGGGCGCCGCGAAACTTCAAGGAACCGGCAGCCGCAGGCATCAACGACTATGACGGACCACACTCGTGCACGGATCCCCACCACTAACCGTTTTAACTTATTACCACGAGCCGATGATCAAAGTGCACTTGATGCACAGGAATCGAGCGAAGGGTGGATTCAACAGCGTAACAAGAGAGCCAAGCGCGCTCGGATAGACCATAAGGACGAGCGTTTAAAAACATCCGACTCAACCACAGGGGACGGAAAAGTTTCCACCCCCAACACAAACGCAACTGCTACGCCTAATGCTGACCAGCAAAGACCAACACATATACCGATGATCCGGATCACAGACCGTGAACTGATTGAAAACGCAGAAGCAGTTAAGAAAATAAGAGACCTTGCGATTTTATTGGGCTGCTGCTACTCCATCACTCAAAATAAAAAACAAATCTATATAAAACCAAGAAACGGAGAATCTCGAAGAAAAGTGATCGAAGCTCTCCGAGCGCTGAATGAAGAATTGAGATTTGTGGCTCCCGTCCCCAAAGGGGAGCAACATCGTGCAACGAGAGTCATTCTCCGCAATAACACATACGATGAGCCACTCGAAGTGCAACTTGATGAGATGGAGAGGCGCATCGGTATTCGCCCACTGAACATCAAAAAAATAAAGGACCACTTGCAACTGGTGATATTCGATCCAACACATAGCTTCGAAGACGTAGCAAGACTAATAAGGAACACCTCGGATCATTTTTTTGGAGCACCTAGAATGAAACCGGAGCCATACAAGAAGGACCCTAAGCGAGTGGTGCAGTGTAAAAATTGCTATCTCTTTAATCACTCAACATCGGCGTGTCATGGTCGCAAATGTCCCGAAACAATAACCATGCTCAATCAAGAAAACATGGAGATTGATGTGTGCTATGCTTGCCACAAACCAGGCCACGGAGCGAACCAAGTAATATGTGAGCGGTTTCAGGCAGAAATAAAAAGGCAAACGGACCAGCACGCTGCACGAGAAGCAAAGAACGCCAGACCGACAATCGCAGCCAAAAGAACAATCACAAATCAAGCTAGTGTCAGACACGGCATTTCATTTGCGAACGTAACCGCAACAGGAATAAACAACGACGCTGAATTCCTACAACCCTTACAACAAACACAGCCGACTGCAAACCCATCAATTGTCAGACCAATTGACAAGAAGATGATGCTTATCGATACCATGAGAAAACTATGTAACATACTACTAGAGCTCACAAATGGCGACCTTTGGTAGTGACAAGAGTTTTAGAAAACTACGTATTTTACACGTCAATGCACAAGGATTGAGAAAAAAATTCGAAGAATTGAAAGCTCTGACGAGTAAACATAGACCGCACATCATCGTGGTCAATGAATGCAAGCTAGACTTTGATAAAGTCAAATATAACATCAAAGATTATGACAAAATCACGGACTCGAAAGCAGAACATCTCACTACTGCAATGTATATAGTAAGAGGACTTAGGTGGACCCAAACCCATCTTACAACGAACTGGCAGAACGACGATAGAAGGATAGAGGGCGTTTCTATCCGCCTTGTTATTAACCATACGACTGGAGAATCAATTAATATCAAGGGTGTCTACATTCCGATCCCAAACCAACATCACGCACGCGATGAACTTGAGGACATTCTCTTGGAAAGTAGTGCTGTTGTAATTGGAGACATGAATCTTCAAATGAGAATACTGGGCCACACGAGAGACAGAAGCCTTGGTACACTGGTTAAAAGACTGATTCAAGAAAATGTCTGCTCTTTATCCAACACTGGTGTGCCGTCAAGACCAAATAGTCAAGGTAATGGTATACTAGACACTGCCATTCTCACGCACGAGTCACAAAATATTGACAGAGTCTCGGCGAAAGGCGTCGAATCTATCGGTTCTGATCATTTGCCATGGTTGCTTGACCTACATATAGACGTGGATAGAGAACGGAAGCTGGTTCGAAACATGAGAGCAATCTACGAAGACGAAGAGCTCTCTAGGAGATACGAGAGTATTTTCATCGAAAGCATGGGACCTCTCGGTGACATCAACAGCAATGTAGACTGTGACAATTTCATAGAACGACTGGAAAAATCTCTAACTGCAGCGTTAAACGAAATTGCTCCGCTCAAAGAAGACCGTAGACAAGATCACCTACCAGCGGATATCGAGCAACTTATTATAGACCGAAACGCTGCGCGTAACAAGGCTTGGCGTTTTAGGCACAACTATTTACGTCGACCAGCTCTACGCCAAGAGTACAATAGGCTAAAACACGAAGTGTCTAATGCACTGTGCACACTTCGAGAGGAATCTTGGCTGAAAATTATTGAAGACCCGAGAAACAATCGTACTCAGATGTGGCGCATCCAGCGCAGTATGAAAACACAACCACAAAAACTCCCACAGATCCCGAATTGTATCACTGAAAAAGACACGATTGATACACTGGTCGACGCGGCCATCGTCAAAGAAGCAATTGTCTCGCCGGAAGATGAAGGAACGGAGAAGACAACACCGTTTCAGCCGCTCGACCTAACTTCAACTGACGAAATTAAAAAATCCCTACGCCGTTTTAAAAACAAAAAAGCACCTGGTCCGGACCAATTGCGAGCGGATGCTCTAAAACTTGGAGGCAAAGCCTTCCTTGAAGCGTTTAAAAGAGTTGCGGACTACGTTCTTACCACCGGCTACTTTCCGCGTCGTTGGAAGCAAGGGGAGTGTATCTTCCTACACAAAGCAGGAAAGAACTACCGAGAGCCAAAATCGTATAGACCCATTACCCTACTTAACATCATGGGTAAACTGTGCGAAAGATTAATACTGGCAAGATTGTGGGAGACTAGCCATCGACTACAACCCCCGTTTCAACATGGATTCACGCAAGCAAGAGGGACTGGCACTCAGATCCTTCGCACTGGGAAATTCATCACAGACGCGCTTGATGCTAAAGACAGTGTTGCAATGATTTCCACTGATCTGAGTAAAGCTTTTGACTCTATCAATCATCACGGCCTAATCAAGAAATTACAAAACAAAAATGTTGATAATAACCTAATTAAGATAGTAGAGAACTATTTGATGGACCGCACAGTACGAGGCAAGTTTCGTACCACTATAGGAGAAGAAATTATTGTCCCACACGGGGTTCCACAAGGCTCCATACTTGGACCCGTTGTGTTCAACCTGTATGTTCATGACATTTGGGACGAGCATGACAGGCTACAAGGCATCAAGCTGTCTCAGTACGCAGATGATCTTTGTGTGTTAAACAGAGCGGCTCGTCCAGACCAAGCGACAACTAGAGCAAAGTGGGCAGTGGAGACTGTTATCGACTACTATAAACGATGGGGACTAAAGTGCAATGTCGAAAAGACGGAGTGCATCATGTTTACCAAAAAAAGGGGTTACAAGCCAACAGTTAAACTGAAAGACCAAACACTGCCGTTTAAAAAAGAGACAAAGTACCTCGGAGTTATCTTCGATAAGACGATGACGATGGGACCACACACAAACCTGGTAACGACGAAAGCGAAAAGAGTTCGTGGAGCCCTCAGCCCGATCATCGGTTACTACGCTAAAACGGACCTCCAAGTGAAACTTGCAATCATTCAGGCGTGCCTGTTGCCAGTTCTTGACTATGGCACCGTACAACTCCTGCCGCGGTATAGTAAAACAAACTTGCTAAAAATAGAAAGGCAATACCGTATGGCTTTAAAAGCAGCAGCACAATTCCCGCAACGTATACCTACCGAAATGTTGTGGGACACTCTAGATTGGGACCCATGGCACATCCGTGTACATGATTTACATCAAGACATGCTGGAGAGATTAAAGCAACTGAATATAGCGGACCTTGATACCCCTGGCGATGCATATCTCGGCTACGGTCAATTTAATCCACTGCTTTCGAACCATAGAATAGGAGATATCCCATATATTGAAAATAAAAAAGACCGCAGGTTACCGCTTAGCAAACGAGCAGTAGCCCCTAGGCCGAATAGATTGTAAGTTAGTCGTAATTAGTAGTAAGAACACAACTAGGAACGAAACATGATAGTTGTCTTTATATAAAGTAACTAACATAAATCAGAACACACCACACTTGCACTGATCTCACGCAGACTTAAGCGAGCAGTTACAACCCTGAGATCCGACTGGAGCCAGGGATATTATGTATACAAATTTAACAAAGAAATAAACGATTTTCTGATTCTGATTCTGATTCTGATTGGGATGTTGATTCGACGATCATCGTCCCGATAGTCGTTTCGGCGAACGGTTTAATAGCGAAGAGTCTCGACCACCACCTCAAGAGACTCTCGCTAGATGGCTGGATCAAGGGTCAGATACAGAAGGCGGTACTCCTGGATACTGCGCGGATAGTCAGGAGGTTCCTGTCTCTGTCGCCCTGACCACCGGCAGCTTAGGCCCCGCCTCGCTGCCGGCGGTACCCTAGGTTAGGTTTTTATAATGATTTTATGTTTTATATGTATAGTTTTATATTTTACTTTTTATATAATTATTGTAAAAACCTAGCTTAAGATGAAATATAAATAAAGAGATAATAATAACACTAGGGGGTCAGATACAGAAGGCGGTACTCCTGGATACTGCGCGGATAGTCAGGAGGTTCCTGTCTCTGTCGCCCTGACCGCCGGTGGCTTTAGGCCCCGCCTCGCTGCCGGCTGCACCCTAGGTTTTTATAATGATTTTATGTTTTGTATGTATAGTTTTTATATTTTACTTTTTATATATAATTATTGTAAAAACCTAGCGTAAGACGAAATATTAATAAAGAGATAACACTAGTATTTAAGTAGTTAACTAGTTACTATGCCCTTGCAAGCATGAACAGTCCGGACTCCACAAACAGCACCCGATCACGAGTACCTACGTATGACGCATATCTCAGCCATCGCCTCTCTCAACCCTATGTTAGGGAAGGTGGCGACCCGATCCACGACGCCACCGTATCTAAGCATAAGCATAAGCGAGAATGACATATTCAAGCCACCGGACATTGATAATAACAAATATTAAGCAACGTGATCGGCGAGAAACAGCATTACGTGCTCTCTTCTTACATCAAACGGTACAGTTATTTCAGGTAGGTACTTATAATTATTATATTCCTAATAGAATTAGCCTACTACTGGCTTAAAGGCTTTTTTGTCGTTTAAGAAATCGTTGATTTACTGAAATGTATATTTTCTCAAACATGCTCGGAAATGTACGCGTTAATATCACGAAATGAAGACGTGAAGTTTCTTGTTTATGGCTCCCTACATTACTTCTTGGCCTTACGCCAAGAAGTAATGTATGAAAACCCTAAGTAAAACCATTATTGTCCGCTACTCTAACTTTTTAAATTTGCTTACTAATATTAAACTGACAAAGGAAAATTTACATACTGCCAACCACCACTAGACACTGTAAGCATACTTGCTTCATAAAAAAAATAAAAATAATCTATGGTACTATACTTTATGTGCGGTTAAACATGGTGCTCGAACGGCTTGTTCAAATGGCATGTTTAAAAAATAAAAAAGGCGCAAATGACCTATTATTTAATTGATTACCTAGTATTAGTAGTATTTATTTTAATTTTAATATTTCCTCACATCGTTTGAGAAAAGTACTATACAATCCTCGGCCGGAACAGGGATTGCTGGACACGTTGTATTCGGCCTCGTCTACGACTCGGCCGTCTACCCCAATCTCGTCCAACAATCCCTTACTTCACGGCCTCTGCAGTAATCTACTAATACAATAGGTTAACTACGTCAAGAATGATGACATAATGCTTCTATTGTAATGTTAATCTTATCGCAGATTTCCGATCGTAAAGAATGGGAAGCAATAAGGAATTTCAATTAGTATGACCAATCAGTTGTTATCACATTTACTAACTAAAATTAAATATGTTGTATCATATAATGAGATATTCGAAGAAAGCAATTATGTATATCAAAGTCCACAATCCGTGTTCAGAGAACAGAATCACGCGCCTTCCAAGGCGCCTACGCTACGATTGCGACATCATGGATTCCGCACAATTATCTATTATCAAATAAAATTTACTCTGCACTTTTTCTACATCTTGCACTTTACACCTACAGTATTCTAAGAAAAATATGTAATAGTGTGGTGTAGGCAAACAATTTATACACCGTTGGCCTGAATAACCCGAAAGATTTAACTTAACGATTCTACAGCCTAATTAGAGTATATAAAGTTATGTAACACATAGTCCTAAACCCCATAATAAAGGAGATATTCATTATTTAAAACAAATAATAATAAAAAAATATCAAGTATAACACACCCTAACACACACACTTCATTCGTGAAGTGTCATGCTCGCTCCCTGTTTCTCAACTTGAGATTAATATGATAAGCTTACTCTCTGAAGTAAAGGCTTGACCATAAAGAAAAAAGGTTTTACTATGATTTCATTTGTATTGAAAAAGTGGGTCAATTAAAACACACATTTCGACCCATGTTAATATAACGTTATTTACTCGTACTGTCGTTAAGAATACGTGGTTTAAATCTTTCGGGTTATTCAGGCCAACGGTGTATAAAGAATAGAAAGTAATGAATATAGTTAGTTACCAATTGTCCGTTGGTGTTTTATTACCTAAAACCCTACACCCTCCGGTAGTGTAGGGTCTCACCTTACAGCATCCTCTCACAGTGGCGAAGACACCTTCAAGCCCTCAATCGATCAAATGAGCTTGTTTGATCGGCTATAAGAAAATCACGCTCCGCCAAACCCAATCAATCAATTGCGGAGGAAGAGTCAGACGAGTATAGAATCCAATGTGGTGTTAGGCAAGGGGGTTTATCGTCACCTATCTTGTTTAACCTGTACGTAAATGAGCTGATCGATGGTCTCAGCAGGGCGCACGTCGGATGTCACATAGGCGATGTGTGCTTTAATAATATTAGTTACGCAGACGATATGATGCTGCTGGGACCATCGGTTAACTCGGTACGGCAGCTCATGAAGATATGTGAGGGGTACGCTGAGCAGCATAGTCTCACGTGAGTAAAAGCGAGTTGGTGATCTTCAAGGCACGCAAATACAACCTGAAAGCTGTCCCTGAAATCTTGCTGTGTGGTGTACCTCTAAAAGTAGTGAAAACGGTTAATACCTTGGCCATATGCTCACGAGTGACCTGAGCGATGACCACGATTTAGAGGGGGAGAGGAGAGCAATGGCTATGCAGGGCAATATGCTCGCCCGCAGATTTGCACGCTGTTGTAACGAAGTCAAACTGACACAGTTTCACGGGATACTGTCAGACGTTCTACACATGTAGGCTGTGGGTGAGATTTACACAGAGAGCCCACAATGCTATTCGCGTTCAATACAACAACATCCTCAGAATGTTGTTGAGGCTGCCGATAAACTGCAGTGCATCCGGAATGTTCTCAGATGAGCGCACAGATTACTGTTTTTGCCAAAAGAAGGCGGAAAAGAGTAAGGTCACTGCTGAAACGAGTGCGTGGCAGCAACGGTCTTCTGAGGGTGTTGGCAGAGCGCCTCGACTGCCCACTCACTCGCTACTGGGTAGAAGTGGCTATTGGCAGGACCAAGTAGAGCAGGTTGTTTGCCTTGCATGTTCCTGTCAATGGCTATCCAGTCCAGTGTATTTAGTCTTAAGTTTTTATAGTTTTACTAACATTGTTATTAGGATACTGTATACTAATATAATAATCTATGGATCAATTTGATCTGAAAATAAAAAGATTTTATTTTATTTTTTTTATTACTTATACCAAGCATTGGACCCGATTCTACGTGCACATGGCTTAACTAGCCTAAAACTAAATTGTCTCATTTTTAGACATAATTTAGGCGGCAGATTAAAAACGACATATTTAGAATAGCATTTAGGCAGCTAAGTAAGTTGTATAGACCGCCTGAAATAAGAAACGTCAGATTCAAATTAGCGCTGTCATTTGATTATGATAGCTGCTCATAGAATAGCAGTGTTTTAGCGACACCTAAATAAAATTAGGAAGTTTAGAGGCCACTGTAGAATCGGGTCCATTGCCAAGATATACGAGGCTCATGCCAAAGAAATTAGATACTCAAAAGTTACAGAGTTCATTCTTTATCTATTTTTTAGAAGTATTCACCGTAAACACGTATACCCTTGTCTTTTCCAACCGTCTAAACCACTTGGAAAATACTGATGACCACTCACTTCTTTAGACACCTCAGAAATTTCATAATTATACGCAGCCAGGGCATCTCCTTTGTTCTCAAATCGCTTTCCTTTTAATTTTTCTTAATTTTTTGGAAAAAGGCAAAAATCACAGGGTGCTACATCAGGGGAATATGGCGCGTGGGGCAGAATAGTAACGTTTTTTGAACTGAAATTGTGTTCTAGTAGAAGTGTTGCGTTGTGTTGTGTTGTGTGTTGTGTTGTTGTGTTGTGTGTTGTGGAGTGTTGTTGTTGTGTGTTGTGTTGTGGGGCAGCGTTGTCGTGGTGCCAGAGCAGGTGCTGGGTTCCTGACTTCGGCCGCTTGTCACACCAAGCTGACTAACACACAAAACACACACAAACACTCTGATCTTCTAGCACTATCGTAGAAATATGTCCCGTCTTGCAGAAAAATGAGGCAACCATTTGTTTCTGTGTACTTTGTGCTCGGCGACATTTTGTTGGAGGCGGCTCACCTTCAAAGCACCATACTGTGGACTGTCGCTTTGTTTCAGGATCGTAGTTATATAGCCATGTTTCGTCACCTGTCAGTATATCATAAACGTTTTTTTTCTCGCCAGCGTCGAATTTATTTATCATAAATTTGCACCAATCCACGCGACGTTATTTATGCAAATCGGTGAGTTTAGTGCGGCACCCATCTTGAACAACGCTTATGAAGGAACAGTTGATCATGAATGATCGTTTGCAATGCTGCTGATCCAATGCCCAGTTCACGCTCAAGCTAATATGTAATTCGTCGGTTCGCACGAATATATTTTTCCACAGCTTGCACATTCTCTTGAGTGACTGCGCCTTCTTGTCTTCGCCTCATCTTCAAAGCTCTCTCGTCCTCTTTTAAATTCAGCAAACCAATTAAAACCAGTTGCACGTGAACACGCAGACTCACCAAAAGTCGTGACTAAAAGTTCAAAAGACTTGAGGTTTTAAACCTTTTTTAAAGTCATAATAAATCATACACGAAAATCACGCGCAGTGAGCTCCACTGTTGTGGCAAATTCCCCCAAATTCAAGTAGAAAAACAATATTAAAAAAAATACTAAGATTTTCCCGAGTCTGCCATTTTTGAATTTATAACTTTTAAGCAAATAACCAGCCTTTACAATGGTGTCTAACTTGCCAGTATCAATCATATGACCATGGAGTAACTTCTTTTGGCATGCCCCTCGTACAGCTTTGGTCTGTCAAACTCAATGCAAACTTTGGATCTCGCAAGTTTTTATGCGTTTCATTCTAATAATAGTTTATAGACCATGCCAGGCATTACGTAATATGTACATCAAATTGTAGAGAATGACATCATAGATCACTTCGGAGATCAATTTGGAGGGTCTCAGCAAGTCGATTTCCGGCTTTGTCCGTGTGGAGGCGGTAAGTCAACATCAAAATTAGATGAGATTAGGTGTCACTTTCACTACTTTGACGCATCCCGACTGTCGCAGTATTGTTACGTTAAGTGCGACAAAGTACTAAAACGATAATTTATAATATTTGCTGTTCACTGTACATGGTACAATATGAGTAAGCTGTCAGTTAGCTAGAGCTTTAGAGGACAAACGATACTAAACATGCCCTAGTCTTCATAAATAAGATGACATGGATTACAAAGTTATTTATGCAGTTGGTCTATCTAGAAAACTGGACCGAAATTACAAAATATTTTAGATTTTCCTTGATTTATACACTAAACACTAATTGTATTTTAAATTTGAAGCTTCTATGACTGCTAGAAGTGCCTTAGAGTTTTGATGATCGGTCAGTCAGTGAGTGAGTGAGTGACAAAATTAAGAAACTTTGACTAGTTATAATTCTTAAAGTACTGGTTCACATTGAATGAAATTAGAAATATATCGTGTTTATACAATGCCTGCTTGGTAACTGATAATTCAGGCTTCTAGTTATATCCACAACGAAGGCCTGAACTGCTTCGAAAAAAGGATGGTACGGCCGTGCCGGTGTTTTGCTCGACTTGGCAGATTAAGACACTATCAACACCAAAATGCACTTGAGGATTTTGGATAGCGCGCACACTGTCTATTTGCATCGGAGTAAACGAGAGCGAGTGTCACTGGGCGGCCCGGTTTTTGAATATAATATTACATAAATATTGAAATAAAAAAAAGGGTGGATAATTTGTGAAATATGATTCGCTAGCGGTTTAGGTATGAATATGTTGACTTCATGTTTTTAATTGCAGACCCATACGTAAAAAAATAAAGACAGAATCGTTTAATGTGATTTTAAGACCAATCTTTGCAATTATTTTCTATCGAGCCGATTTCGTCCAATTATGTATCGAGCTCGTCCACGGTCTTTGAAATATGGTGAATATTAACATATATTTTTTCAAACATAATATTTTGCGGACAATCTTACACAAATCGACCTAGTCCCAAACTAAGCAAAGCTTGTACTATGGATGAAAATTAAAGTTTGATTTTTTATTAATTTCATTGCATGTTTGAGAAAAGCACTATACATAGTACATACCTCGGCGTGAAAAGGGGTTGCCTGCAGCCTCATAACTATCCGACCTCGCTACGCTCGGCCGTCTATATGTACTCGGCCGGCAACCCCTTACTTCCCGGCCTCTGTAGTAATGCACTATTTATTTGATGTGCTAGAACAAATAGTTTTTCTTAAAAAACTGGTTAAATAACATCAATTTCACCAAATTAGGTCTTGTCAGCCTCTTAACAGAAAACCTTCTGTACGTAGTACTATAATTTTTTCAGTGGCATGGCTCTCACAGGATGGCCCGTGAGTCTGTGTCGCATCGCTGCCAGATAGATCTGTCTCTTTCTAACTAGAAAACACCGAAATGTCGCCGCTACACACCTCGCAGGCCGTCCTTTTAACCCGTCGAATAATCAAAATTGAATAGGTCAAAATGCCATTCAAAATTGAACTCTATAAGTATTATCAGTAGGTACAAAAGTACAAAATTGCTGTAGACTAACGTTAGTCTACAGGACGCTTGACGGGTTAAAACAAAGGCTATTGTAGTGTGACGTAGTTTTAAGTTATTTGATTGTTTGTTTTAGGTTTAATTAATCGTTAGCGAGGAAAAAGGACAAAATACAAGGCAGGCTCGTCGCAAACGCCTAAAAACTTTAAGGATTAGATCTGATAACATAAATGTCTGCAAGCAAATACCCAATCTTGGTATTCGCAGAAGATGTCAAGAATGCCCAGGACAAAAAGACTGGTCATAACTACCAAGGATATCAATGAGGTAATTTATTTTACGTCACACCTGGCCATAATGCGAGTTATACCGCACGCTGCGTGTACGGTAAAACTAGCACTGTGGCCAATTGAAGACGTAAAATTGTGTACTCACCACGGGCGGTAATTCGTAAAGCCCCAGATCGCATATTTATGGCCCTCACCTTCGGTTCGGGCCACAAACACCTGCGATCTGGGCCATTGAGGCCAGAAAATTGTGTACGCATCTCGGGCGGTAATTCGTAAAGCCCCAGATCGCATGTTTAATGCAGAATGATGTATGCTCACGAATTCATTATGATTAGTATTAGGGTAGACCGGGGTCAATAGTACCACGGGTCAATAGTACCATCGCCTATAACTCTACAACCACATCGAAATATGCATTTGTGTGTATACACCAGTGTGCCTTGAGCGTTCTACCTGCTCACTATTCGGTCACTCGCTGCCGTGCGAAAAGCATGTGCTATACGACGATTTGCATTTTTGACTGACCAAAGTAATTATTTACGATTTACGTTTTGTACTAGTGTTTATAATTAAATAGTCGTAGTGTGAAAGTTGCACAGAATTGTGATTATCTAGTTATTCAAGTTTTTAATGTGTCACAGTGTGGGGATCAGTTAGATATAGAAATCGAGATTTGTGAAGGTTAGTGAGTGCGAGTAAAGAAGGACAATTGTACCACAACACTCGGGGTTAATTGTAACGTTACAATTGACCCCGTGCTACAATTGACCCAAGGTTTTTACACGACTGCTACAATAAGACTATTGAAACTAATTATTTTTGTAACAAGTTACATCTCGGGTAGGTATTTTATGTTATACCTATGATTCGATACTTCGGGATGTATAAATATACATTATAATAGCCGCACGCAATGCCATCCGTTTCAGTGGTATTATTTAAAATTTATTTGTGGTGAAAGATGGGGTTGATTGTACCAGGGGTCAATTGTAACTGTATGGGATTAGTTATTACTAAATAATTCGTTATTATGTTGTATTGAGATGTTGTTATTGCTTGAAAGGTGTGTTCTATGAGCACCCCTATGTATTTTTTTGTAAATAAGTCGAATTAATGTTTCAAAAAATAGGACAATATTAAATTACGTTTAGTTCAACTGCAATGCTACCTTTGTCTAGTGTAAATACGAGTCTCTAGAATTAAGACTGATGTAACGTAACAGACTGATTTGTCTTAAGAAATTAACAATCATTACTGATTGATTAAAACATTATTTTGGGATTTATTGACCTCTGATTATCTGGTACAATTGACCCGTACTAGAGGTCAATTGTCACACAAGGACTTCATGAACAAAAACTCTATTTGCACCATTCTGATGCGATTAAGTGAATATATTTTTCTAGATTCGGATCGCCAATGAGATGAAATTTTATATCCTAAGCGATTTCTAAGTCGTAGCTTTAGATTCTGATTTATAAATAAGGTCATCATTTCCAAAGTGGTACCATTGCCCCCGGTCTACCCTACATTCAATAATTTTTATTGCTCATTAAGTTATATGATCATATATAAAGTTCATAAATTATATGATCTAAATCATTTTTGTTTCATTTCAGGGATGCGCAACATAAGTAAGCAATATAAGTTGTTAGTTAGTACTTACCTATTTAATTTATTGACATTTTAATTTATAATTACGTCCTTCACAAAGGTCAATGGCAGGAAGATAGGTAAACAAATTGGTTTCAAATATTATTTAAAAAAAAACCGGCCAAGTGCGATACGGACTCGCGCTCGAAGGATTCCGTACCATTATCTATAAAAACGGCAATAAAAATCATGTCTGTTAAATGAGAGCCCCACTCCGACTCGCACTTGGCTGTTTTTTTTAGTATTTGTTGTTATAGCGGCAACAGAAATACATCATCTGTGAAAATTTCAACTGTCTTACTATGATGACGGTTCATGAGATACAGCCTGGTGACAGACGGACAGACAGACAGCGGAGCCTTAGTAATACCCTTTTTTACCCTTTGGGTACGGAACCCTAAACAGTGAGTTTTCTCATTACTTTAATAAACGATCAATCTTGCTGCAGATTTTAATGTTTCCATTTTCTTTCTAATTAAATTTTACTGGCGTGTCATGTTTTATGTACTTTGGAAAGGACAACTTAATTCGGCGCCGATTTACGAAAACAACCCGGGATTTTATCCTGTATTTCGTAACAATTTTAAGCCCTCACGAATGTAATCTGAAACTTTCAGAAGGATATTCCAAACAAAGTACCTCAAGTAGGCAGATAGGAGGTTTTAAAAGAAACATACTGGTAGTTTTAACCCAACTTGGATCTCGGTGTATTAATTTTCTACCTGGGCCGGGTCTAACGCCATCGACACTTTTGTCATAAAAAAACCCTTTAAAGGATCGCCAGGACGCTAGACTCTCCATACAAACGTAGTTTGGGTCTCATTTTAAAACTACATGCTACATTTGTACACACAATGGGAGTCCCCATGTCTTGCTCGGAAACTAATTTTTGTTGCTAGAAATTAAAACTGAAAAAAAAAATTGAGTGAATACCTACTTTTTTTTATACAGTCTCTCATCGCTTAATTTGTTTCTCTATTAAGTATATTTCTAATATAATTTACAGCAACAGAAACTGGTTTCCTACCTGCACGGCTAGCACGCGACGGCGCGCGAGCTCTCTCGATTTTTTTCGCACTATCCGTCTCTCTCTTATTAGAACACTTAGAAGAAGAGGTATAGCGCGATAAAAATCGAGAGTATGTCTCGGCCGTCGTGTGCTAGACGTGCTGTATATGACCCATCTCGTTGTGTATAAAAAGGTTCATGTTATTCCAGAATGCCGTTTTAAAATGAGAAACGTACTATGTTTGGATGGAGAGTAGACTTCGGTCGACCGTGCCGGGGGCTCTTAAAGTGCCAGCAACACCAAAAATCGGCCAAGTGCATGCCGGGCGGGGCACGCGCAGTGTAGGGTTCCGCAGTTGCCTGTCTTAGTTACATTACATCGACACGCGCGCTCCAACTAAATGGTGCGGTTGCGTCGGCTCAATTTGTACGAAAGTTGGCCTTTCTAAGTACATTTTAAGTTCGTCGACTATAATAGCCCTGATAGTTTTCCTTTTAAATTAATTATATAGGGGACAGAAATACATATAAATAAATAAATAAATAAATATTAGGGGACAATCTTACACAAATCGACCTAGTCCCATAGTAAGCTCATTAAGGCTTGTGTTATGGGTACTAGACGACGATATATATAATAGATATAAATACTTAAATACATAGAAAACTTCCATGACTCAGAAACAAATATTTATGCTCATCACACAAATATTTGCCCTTACCGGGATTCGAACCCAGGACCTTCAGCTTCGTAGGCAGCGTCACTACCCACTATAGGCTAACCGGTCGTAACATATGGGGGACAAATGTTACTCGCGTCCGCAGGAGTTACCTACCACAACCCTGCACGTGTCCCCTGGCTGGGTGGTACTAATCAGTGACAAACTTTAAAGGCCAAAATAATGTAGGTATGCCGATTAAATAAATAAATTAATTAATTATATGTAGTACTGCCAGTCTGCCACGAATATTTAGCCGACGGCCAGACGGACATTGGCTTATCCATATCCATATCCATACTAATATTATAAATGCGAAAGTGTGTCTGTCTGTCTGTCTGTCTGTCTGTTACCTCTTCACGCTTAAACCGCTGAACCGATTGCGATGAAATTTGGTATGGAGATAGTTTGAATCCCGGGGAAGGACATAGGATAGTTGTCATCCTGGAAATCACCCCCTAAGGGGATGAAATGGGGGGTTGAAGTTTGTATGGAGTTGCGATTATATAAACGACTAGCTTCTGCCCGCGACTCCGTCCGCGTGGAACTCGTTTATATCGCAGCTCCATACAAACTTTCCCCCCCCCCCCCCCTTATTTCACCCCTTTAGGGGATGATTTCGGGGATAAAAACTATCCTATGTCCTTCCCCGGGACTCAAACTATCTCGATACCAAATTTCATCGCAATCGGTTCAGCGGTTTAAGCGTGAAGAGGTAACAGACAGACAGACAGACAGACAGACAGACACACTTTCGCATTTATAATATTAGTATGGATGGATTTCCACGCGGACGTAGTCGCGGGCAGAAGCTAGTAGTTTATAAGGGTTCCTTGTTGACTACGGAACCCCAAAAATGGCCCTCCAAATAAAGATGCTAACGCGCACATGGTTCGTGGTCGGAAACTTATTTTTTTTTTATGGTTATCATACTCATATATCCAATCTGACTAATATTTATAAATCAAAGCCTTTTTTCCTCGGCCCCTTTTGCTAGACAACATACCGAGGCGAGAGAAAAAGTACATTGCACCAATCTTCAAATTCACAAATTTTTAAAGTAGGTAAGTATCTACGTCTGCAATTCCCGTAGCCAATCCAGTCGCGTATGATAAAATAAAAATAAGTACCATAGCGTTTCGTAAGGTTACCGCCGCATACGTCGCACTCCAGCGGGCATTTTGCGGGCATGTCATTTGGTACATACGGTTCACAAATCAAGTTTCGAGTTGTCAGAATAAAGTATTTGTACTTAGTATTTGGTACCTAGTATTTATAATGTGGAATTCCAAATACCTTAGCAACTAAGGCTGTACGTTAGTTAGGTATTTTTTTTATATCCATTCAGCTTTAAATAAAAATAAGTTGCAATTGTATGTACTTAATATTAATTTTGAATTAAGCAGTAACGATGCTAACGAAAATATAAATCTATCTATATTAAAGGAAAAATGTAATGCTCCGAGCCGGTTACTTTTTTTCTTTAATTTAAATTTATAGTGTGTATATTTCATTTAACAACTTAAGGGGATGCCTTGATTTGAGTCGAACACGCCCCCTAGACAGAGATGCGATTATGCCTTCCGCGCACGAGAAAAAGAGATGTAACACTCTTAATACGGGAATGGCTTTTTTGGACAAATGTCGATAAATACCTAACTTAGTGAAGTTTAATTTAAATTTCATTAATTGAGATTTAGATGAGATAAAATAATATAGTATTAACTTGATTGTGTCGTAAAATAATGTATCGTTTGAGTAGGCTGAGTAAAAAAAGAAAAATACAGACCCAACTTTGGAATGTTTTCTATCGAGAAAATTTTAAGCAATCATGTATCGATCAAATCAGATAAACAATCATAGTCAAGAATCATATATCTGAAAATCAGACCTTATTGTTTTTTAATCTAGTCAGAACGGCGTTTCAAAGCACGTGATAATTTCCAATGTACCGCCTTAAGCATATTATGTGAATATTTTTTTTTTTTTTTTTTAATTCAGTCAAGTTTCTTCGTCAGCTTAAATGCATTGTGCTGCTCATTAAGCAATATATATTCTTTCTTTGATATAAGTTTGGATTGCTGTCGTAATATCCTAATATCCATTTTAATACATAGATGTGCAAATTAACAAATACTTAAAGCAAATCTTTCTAATAAATAGACGGCTCTGCACCAACAAAAGCAACTACGAACAGTACGAACAACAGTTATCATAAATTGAAATGAAATGAAATATAAATGATTTATTCCAGACAAAGTCCATTGCATGAAATTAATCAAATTAAGATAAATAACAATAACAAAATAATGACGCATGTCAGCTATATATCTGATTTTTTAACTGGCCATTTTTTATTATATTATTTTATTTTTTAAGATTGATACATGATAACGGGTATGTTACAAATACTAAGTACATATACTCGTAAGTTAAGATGTTTTTTTGTAAACCGTACCAAATGACATGCCCGCAAAATGCCCGCTTGAGTGCGACGTACGGTATGTATTACCGTTAATTTGTTTTAAATAACTTGTAAGCACTACAACTTTTTTTTTGGGATGCCTATATTGACATAGATACGTAATTTTTAATTTTATTTTTTATTAGTTTTTATTTTTATTTGACGATCATATATATTATCAAGTCGTGTAAATTGACCAAGTGTAGGTAATTTATATTGTTTATTAATCTAATCTAATCTAATCTAAACGCATATTCTTGTAAATGAGACACGCCGAAAGGAACTAACGACTGTTAGAATCGCTCCGCAATTACGAGTTGATAATATTATTGTTTGAATAGCTGCTACTACAGTATACAACCACTAGCCTAGCCGGCACGCAGGTAAGGCAATCATTGCTAACTTCAGGTCGATGCATACTCCAACCGGTTTCACATAGCTATTATAAATTGACACCTTCATTCATAATAGACATTTGTAACCGGAGGTCTAACTACTGCAAGAGCGCAGCCGTGAGGTTTGTGAATGACTGCCAAAGGAGAAAGATCAACTTCAGAGCGATGCGCGGTTTGCACGGACCGGGTCTTTGTATTGTATCAGTTTGCTGGCTCATCTCATTCAGTTCAGTTGATCTCCGTCATTTCGTCACCTATTTCGTTGCCGGTGTCGGTTCCGTTCGCGAGCAGTTAATACAAAAATGTAAGTATTTATTTAATATTGTCAGGCCAGAATTGAGCGTAACACATGCGTTGTTTATTTGTGCATTACTGGTTTTCTTTGTGAAGACAGCAGGTACGAAAATTTGCGTTTATACAAAGTTTTGCTGAATTATAGCAGCACTGGGACGGCCGCGACATAGGTACTCTAGATTTTTCTCGCACTATACCTCTTGCTCTAAGTGTTCTAATAAGAGAAAGAGGGATAGTGCGAGAAAAACCGAGAGAGCTCGCGCGCAGTCGCGTGATAGCCGTGCAGAGGTAGTTAGAAGAATTATCACAAAGAAGACAAGTCTGTGTGTTATCTTGTACGCATCAGAATCTTGAGATTATTTGATTTGGCCGTATTGCAACAAAAGTCCATTTAAAAAGCAATCCATCCATGGTAGAGATTCCAATTATAATGTCAGTTTTCTAAAAAGTGGCCACACTAAAATTATCTCAACCGTAGATGGTAATCTAATCCCAAACCGATTTTTTTTTTGACGTGTGTATAGAATAGTCGTTGGATGGAAGGCATTTTTTATCCCTCGGGTTGGCCTGCGCGTCCTTTGTTATGTATACATGGCTATAATACGCAGTAGCTAGCGCTGCTAGGCTGCATAAGTGCACGCCCTAGTAGCATTTTAAGTTGGCCCCACGTTGGGCCATTGATCACCAAGTTGGCCCAACGAAATGCCAACGAAAATGCTACTAGGGCGGCAACGAGGTAAAATAGACACCAGAGGCTCTAGTATAAGTTTTACCGAAACAAAACGTTGCGACCGCATTCGCGTTTAGCTGTCAAATCCCATACAAATTGAGGGTAAAACGCAAACGCGATCGTAAAGTTTGTTTCGGTAAAACTTGTACTAGAGCCTCTGACCGATGAAAACCGCCTTACTCGGGAGAACTGTATTTGGTATGGCACCCAGAATTTATAATAATTTGCCCAAAGCCAATACGACATATAGAGGATGTAACTGAATTCAAAACAGAGCTATACAGTTATTTAACGAAAAATATAGAGCATGTAACTGAATTCAAAACAGAGCTATACAGTTATTTAACGAAAAAAGCGTACTATTCGATAAAAGAGTAGGTATTTAGTTGACATACATGATAATAATTAGACATAGGAATGAATGCTTTTATTTTTATTTCGTTTTTTTAATTATTTACCAATTAATCTCGACATTTTCTAGTTTTTAACGTATACATTTGAAATTACGATTTATTACAATTAATATTATTTAGACAATTCTATTTTAATTTTAATGTATAATTCTGATCGCTCTGAAGTCGTAATTTTAAATTAGGTGAATTTTGTTTGGCAAAACACAGAGATACATGTTTTTTAATACCCTAACCATACCTTTATATACCTGTGTTTTACAAATAAATTATTTGAATTTGAATTAAGAAATATAATTATTTTCCTTATCTTCATAGCATTAAACGTGGTTCACAATCGTTTCTGGTTCTATTAATGTAGAACAATAATAACATTTAAACTTATGTATGATATAAGAAGTACATTAAAATAGGTAATTTGCGGTGATTTTTTTTCTTTATTTGCGACAAGTGGTAAAAATAATGTCGAGATCGTTAGGTAACCTTCCTTCGCTCTTATCGCAGCCACTAAGCATAAATGTTTTATTATTATTATTATTATACACAATACAAAAAGCTGTGACTCGGCTACGGAAAAGTAGCAAAAGCTATGCCTATAAATGTCATTGTCCCTTATTTATCAATATTGGTGCAGTAACTGAAACGCTACAGGGAAACACGTTTAGAAAGGAATATATTTTTAGCAGTCTAGTTATGTTTATAAGTTTATACAAACTTTTTTTATTTATTTATTTATTTGCAAAAATATACATATCACTTACAGCTTACAGACTAGTCCAACACATGATAATGTACAACAAAAAGGCATTAAGATTAAAACAAAAAAATAATACATCAATAAAACTTAGTAAGTAGGTTAACCTGTCTACACAGTCATACTGCGAATATTTAAGAAATATATAATTGCCTGCTTGCGGCTTTTGCAAACATAACTATACCTACTGCTAAAATATATTCCTTCCTTTCGCTTCGTAGTCGGGCAATAAGGTCGCAAACCGGCACAGTACCTCCACTTAAATTTCGACATCCTGTATAATCCATACTATACTAATATTATAAATGCGAAAGTGTCTGTCTGCCCCTCTGTTACCTTTTCACGCTTACACCGCTGGACAGATATTGTGATGACATTTGGTATACAGATAGTTAGAGTCTCGGGGAACATAGGATAGTTTTTATCCCAAGATCAACCCCTATTATGGAGGAGTGAATTGCGGGGTGAATGTTTGTTTCGAGCTCGGTATAACGAGTTCCACGCGGACGGAGTACCTATAAGGAAGCTACTATTATACTCGAAGAGCCAAACGAGTTAATTAACGGGTACCTAATATTTGTGTGGTTTCCAACCAAAAGTATCGTTTTGGTCAAATGGTAACTTTTAATTGCATCGTTATGAGAAAATGGCCTTATTCACTTCCGATATAACCAGAGATCGGATATTCGGATCGATATTTACCTAAACTTGGCAAAATACCGGAAATTGTTGGGAAAATATGGAGTCGGCTTCTTTTTTATTATAAATTTAATAAATATGCTCCGGGACTCCGGGATCGTACGAAATGACATAAGATGGTACAAATTTACCTACATGTTTAGTTTATGGCTATTTTTGACTATTTTTGTAAGGAAATATGTGGTTATATAGATCTAACAAGAACAGTGTATTGTAGTGTAGCCGCAGCGTGAATTGGCAAAGTAATGTAAGCATTTCTCTATACATATCTTACATAACTGGTAAATCATACATTATATTAGATTCAAGGGTTATGTAATACTTATAGGGGAATAATAAAACAGTTTTTTTGTATAACACATATGTGACGTTTTCAAGCAAAATGTACAATTTTGTCGATTGTAATTTGTAAATAAGGTTCACGTCTAGTTAAATCTTGATGGTATTCGCGACTCTATGATTTGCGTCAAAGTAGTACCTTTTGCTCAAAAATGACACATATGTTTATTAATAAATTAAATATTTAGCAAGAGTTCTATGGAACAGGTCCGGGAATCCAAAGCACAAGTGGGTGTTGAAAAAAGAATCCAAAATCCAAATCACAGCAAAGCAGAAACCGTTGTTGAATAGCCGAGTAGAAACGTAAAACCAAAGTAAATATGACACCCGAATGCATGTACAGTACAGCAACGAATGATCTATGCACACATATTATTCATATTACTCTCAACACCCTACTTAACTTCTAAAATAAAGCCCACGTATACCTAAAGTACACGTGGTGATAAATTTTCTTTGTATTGCCCGCCTTTTTTTACCTGCTATGCGTAAGACAATGGCGGCAGCAGAGATAGCGGAATGGCAAAAATTTGAGACCACGGGGATAATGTCGTCCTTGAAACGTCGAAGGAAAACAATTGTTAAAAGTACTAGTACTCACGACAAGTTCCGTTAAACTAAGTAATGATAATGATACTTCGCTAGTTGAATAAATCTCAGGTAAATTGAATTTAATATTTCCCCATAGTAAATTACATTAAATACATAATAAATAAGCGTATTAAAATGTTCAAATATGAGTTTAGATTGCCTTGTTACATAGTTAAGAAATCCCGGGAAATTCCGTGAAATTTATTACGAAAATAAAGTCGAGTCCGTCTCCATACCGTTCACGCCGCCAAAGTTTAGGTAAATATCGATCCGAATATCCGATCTCTGGATATAACGTTGTGATTTGCAGGAAAACAACACATTGGATTGAAGAAACAAAATTAAGTATTTAATTCATTAAGTGTTTGTGGTGATATAAAGCAATTAAGGCAATTGTTTACACGCGTTTTTAAGTAGGTACAGTAGGCAAAGTCCTCAGATCAAAAATGGGTTTTTAATGTCCCGAGTAAAAGTTTAAATCCTTCACACATCAAACATAGCTAAGAATCGCGACAGGCGTGACTTGACTAAAAAAACGCATTCAAATCAGTTCATCCGTTAGACCTACGACACCAAACAAGCACACATACACATGTTTAACTTATAACAGTACTCGTTTGTATCGGGGGCTAAAAATAGGCCATAGGTACCTAACATGTTTGACGACCGCTTTAGCCTAGTTGGTAGTGACGCTGCCTACGAAGCAAGAGGTCCCGGGTTCGAATCCCGGTAAGGGCATTTATTTGTGTGATAAGCACGAATATTTGTTCCTGAGTCATGGATGTTTTCTATGTATTTAAGTATTTATTTATCTATATAAGTATGTTTATCGTCGTCTATTACCCATAGTACAAGATTTGCTTACTATGGGACTAGGTCGATTTGTGTAAGATTGTCCCCAAATATACTATAATATTATGTAATGTAACTTTACAAGTGCGTTTCGTAGTGCCCAAAAAAGCAGTTTCAACTTCCAGCGAATAAAAGTGTTTATTTTTGCCTTCACGTTAGCGGTTAACCCTGGGCCGATGAGGCTGTAAACAGTGAACATGGCTGATTTAAAAATAAAGAACTTTACGCCCAAGGTACGAAATTAACAAATAAGCCAACGTCTGGAATGCCGTGGTCAAGGTGGACATTGGCCAAAGTCGAATATGGCAGTGTTATTTATTATTGCTGCAATTTTAAAGGTGTCCTTCCGTTCCACATAGTTTTTAGCATCACCAAGGTGAACCTGCTCGTTTGCCACTATCCATACTAATCTTATAAATACGAAATTGCGTCTGTCTGTTACCTCTTCCCTCTTTAAACCGCTGATGAGATTTAGATTAAATTTGCTATAGTTATCACTTTTTTTTGCGTTCGTTTGCGTCCTGGGGCCTTACATATGTTTTTTTTTTTCCTGTAAATCCTCTCCTAGAGGGTGAACATTTGTATGGAGCTAGGTAAGAACTTGATTACCTAGCTCCATAAAAACGTTCGAACGGAGTCGCGAGCAGAAGCTAGTCATGATATTTAAAAAACGTATAGTAATGGGACCGGGGCGTGAAAGAAGCCAAATTGAGGCTTAGTTATATTAGGTATAGATTCCATAGCTACCATTAATCAAACCATAGATACAACAACAGGATAGGGGCGACGCCCCGCCGTCTTAGTGACGCCATCGTTTCCCTCGCCTAAGGGCGCCTGGAGTGGACGCCAGCGGCACACCACAGTAGATATAAGGCTACGCCTCTAAAGCAGTAAGGCGGTCGTTACACTGCGTCGCATCAACGGATATAGTCTAGTCAATGAACCGACAACTTGTATGGAAAAAAAAAACAATTTTGGAAATAATTTATAATAGCTTATCTTTTCTGTGTCACGGATATATTATCAATTAAATAGTTACCCAGCGACAGAATCCGACAAAATTTCAGACATCAAAAAAATTATAAATGAACTAGCTTTTAAAAAGTCAGCAAAAATATTAATAAATATTTTTGTCTTTATTTTGGTTCATTTACATTTGCTTTATAATATTCAAGTTAAATCATACAAAAAAAACAAAAAAAAAATTACAATAAATTCTTTATTTTAGGCCAGTTTGCCCATAGATTGTTAGTAACGTACAAACTTACGATACTAGAGTTAGTAGGTCTTAGCTTAGGTCTCACAAATTTTTCAATATTTAGGTATTTTAAGTTTTGGGACAATGCATGCTTCATTTAAATCTACATAATTACTTCCGGGTGGAAAGTTTCTCGGATTGTATATCTAAAACGCTATTATAAATTAATGTTTTTCAAAACCGTATTTTGCCTGGAGTAGGAGGTGCGGAGCTGCATACAAATTTCGCCGGACGGAGGTGCGTTGCAGTGCCGTACCACACGGAATTTATATACAAACTCGGTACTTGCATACAACGAGAAACGCACCTCCGTCCGGAGATGCGTCGTTGTGTGACATCCACCTAAAATAAATCCGTACGAACGTCCGATGCAACTCACATACATGCGCACATTAAACTTGAGTGCAAGAAGTCAAAGTCTAAATGATGCCACATGTCGCGTTCTGTTGTCACATTGACGTCAATATACGTACCCATACAAATTTAGACCGGAAGTGAACGATTTTCAAACTTTCAGCCAGTTTTAGGTGCGATAATTTTCTGATACTTGCTCAGCACAACTTTCTCGACCTGCTGCCATGCATTTTATCGTGTTGTCATGAGACGTAGGTGTATAGGGAGTGGGCTTACGGACTATTCATAGATTGAACTCGGTCAAATGTATGAACTGCCGCTCGTCGCCCCGCTGCCCGCTGGCGTCAAGACCGCGGCCTAACCAGTCTCGCTTCACTGGACTCATAAAATATATCGATTCGTATTTCAGTTGATTCGTCTTTTGAAACCTTTTAGAAGAACATATCGATGCTTCGAATTTCGTTACTCCGAAGGCATTTTTTCCTGAAACCGTTTACTTTTGGAAACTTTCGAGAATGACCGATTGGGAAGGTTAGCTTTGTATTATAACAATACTGAAAGTAAACCAGTTTCTGCAGAGAACAATTCGGGCAAATTAAACTTTAGCAAACGAGTCATTCGAGGAACGACTTTTCTAGTCATGAATGAAAGCTAGTCTGAAACAAAACAACGTGTAAGGTTCGACTTTCAACGGTCATCACATGGCTGCAATGCTCTCTTTAACTTTCACATTTACTTACAATTTATAGGGGTGTAGACACCAAATAAAACTAATAATGAATTTTCCCGAAAAGGGATTAAAAATATTGTCAAATGGAGAAAAAAGTAAAGAAGGGTATTAAATAACCACAAAGTTATGTGTCCAAGACTAAATAAATAATCTAGTACTTAGTTTTTTCATTTCTTTTTCTTTTTTTTTCTTTTTTTCTCTTTTTTTAGTCTCTAAGGAAAAACTACTTGTAATTTACATTTTTTTTACGGGAAATAATAGTAGATTACTGCAGAGGCCGTGAAGTAAGGGATTGCTGGACGAGATTGGGGTAGACGGCCGAGTCGTAGACGAGGCCGAATACAACGAGTCCAGCAATCCCTGTTCCGGCCGAGGATTGTATAGTACTTTTCTCAAACGATGTGAGGAAATATTAAAATTAAAATAAATACTAGGTAATCAATTAAATAATAGGTCATTTGCGCCTTTTTTATTTTTTAAACATGCCATTTGAACAAGCCGTTCGAGCACCATGTTTAACCGCACATAAAGTATAGTACCATAGATTATTTTTATTTTTTTTATGAAGCAAGTATGCTTACAGTGTCTAGTGGTGGTTGGCAGTATGTAAATTTTCCTTTGTCAGTTTAATATTAGTAAGCAAATTTAAAAAGTTAGAGTAGCGGACAATAATGGTTTTACTTAGGGTTTTCATACATTACTTCTTGGCCTAAGGCCAAGAAGTAATGTAGGGAGCCATAAACAAGAAACTTCACGTCTTCATTTCGTGATATTAACGCGTACATTTCCGAGCATGTTTGAGAAAAATGTTTTTATTTATTTATTTATTTATTATGTGTCCAAAGTTTTAAGAGGAGGTTGGAGATTATTCTGACTCTTTTCCGAAAAACGCACCTTCATAATGAAACGATTGTCATTTACTATGACGCTCTCAGATCGTGACGTCACGATCTGCGAGCGTTTTCTCTCTGACAAGCAGTATTAAAAAGGTCGTAGCTTCGCAAATTATTGGGATATCTTGCATGTGTCTATACTGTCTATAGGCTGCGGTGTCCGCTTATCATCAGGCGGGCCGTACGCTTGTTTGCCACCGTCGTTATATAAAAAAAATATCTGAATGGGATTTTTGTCTTTAGGTATCTTTTTTTGCCTTCTTTCTCTTGAAGTAATAATACATTTTGAGTCCACTGTGGCTGTGTTGTATTGTATTATCGTAAAGACGGTTTCCAATGAGCCCAAACACGACGGGTAAATAATAACTTTGATTAACCACAGAATAAATAATAGTACAGTCACGAACTTTAATTTCGGTTCCACTTAAGTTTGACAATCCTGTCAATAATACAAATTGTATAGGATTTCTGCGAAAAGGGTCCTAAATTGAAGAACGCGACCGTACTACGTATTAAAGGATTTCTCTGTTAACAAATCCCCTGTTTGTGTCCCTTTCCATTGCATGCATTCAACGCGCTGCGGTAGAGAGCATACGTGCCGTAGCAGCGCTAACATACCGGCCCAGGCCTATACATACAACATAGTAGTAAGTACAGTAGCCGCCCCTCAACGACTACTTACGATCCAAAAATAACCCTAAAAAGTACAGTCGGCGAATAAAAAATTGTCCCGCGTAATTACAATTTTACTCCTACCTTATTGGCACTTTATAATCAGATGTGCCGTTAAGATTTGGTTATTGTATTGTCATAATATCTGTATCGCGAAAACAACGTAAATAATGGTTGTGTAAGGTTATCTTTATTTCTCTTGCGCGAAGACGAGTTTGAGTGATGTGATGACCTTGTTTTTTTCTGTGTGTGTTCCCGGCGCGGCGTCTGCCTGCTACACATAGGTAGTTATAGCGTATTTCCTGCCCCGCAAGATGCAGTGTGACATCACCGCTATAAACAGGAACCAAACAAAAGGGCGTTGGTTCCTCTTGCTTGAAATAACTTTGACGCAGTAAACATGTCAGCTAAAGAAACATGGCCCACGGTAGGGGCAAGGTGCCACCCTGCTATCTGACCCGAAGCTAAGATTTTTGAAGCAAAATTAAATATTCATTTGGGCACTTAAAAAAATTACTTCCGCTTAATCTATATCGAACCTGTTCACAAAGTTTCACGAAAATCGGTTGAGAACAGCTAGCCGACGATATGGACATCAGACATCACATACGAAATAATTTTGGGCCTGGCTGAAACGGTGAGCTTCGTTCGCTCCTTCAATCAAGTTAGGTAGGTACCTATCTACTGTAGTTATGGATAGGAACCAAGCGAAAGGGCGTTTGGTTTCTAGCTTAATATAACTTTAA
This sequence comes from Epinotia ramella, assembly GCA_947578815.1. NCBI lineage: Eukaryota > Metazoa > Arthropoda > Insecta > Lepidoptera > Tortricidae > Epinotia > Epinotia ramella. The sequence continues at coordinate 2,017,973 of OX388214.1, forward strand.
TGGCCAGATGGGGAAACGCTTGACGCAACGGGTGCACTCTGAAACGAGTTTTAGTGCGTGTTTCACCAACTTGCGATTACAGACCGATCAACGAAATACCCAACTTATACTAACGAAATACGGCAACTGTCACTCCATAGAAACTGGTAAATATTCCTTCCGAGTCCGATTTTAACACACACCGCTTACCTACCGAGGTAGGTATAGGTACCTACACAGTTACTAAGTGAGTGTTGTTGACGTTCCATAAAGTTTCTATAATTTGACTTAGACGACATGATTTTGAAAAAGTTCAAAAAACTCTAACAAGTAAATACAAACTTGCGAAAATCATATTATGCCCTCCTTTCGGCCTTGCCGTAGTCGAAACCAATAATTATTTGTGTCACAAGGGAGCAAAATAGTTTATTTACGGCGAGGGCGGTGTATTGAATTCTGAATGTAGCGAGGTATCCTACAATAGAATCCTGAGCGTAGCGAGGGATTCTAACGTAGAATCCTGAGCGTAGTGAGGGATACAAGTGTTAACGCCCGCGACGAAGATTATTTTGCTACCGAGTGACACAGACTATTTTTCACACCGACTATGAAGAAATTTTAAAAAGCGGCCAAGTGCGTGTTGGACCATGCACAACGAAGGGTTCCGTGCCTATTAAAAAGGTCGTATCATTACTGAAATCTTATGGCAGTTACGTCCTGTTCTTTCAGGAAGGCAGTTTTCTAGAAATATCTCGAAAACCTTTGAACCGATCTTGTTCAAAACAATTTTCGCTGAAAGAATTTAATAAGCCCAGTTCATGATTTTTTTTCATATACACATAATACACGGTTCAAAAATTAGAGGGGGGGGGACGACAAAATTTTAGTGACTTTCGGGGCGATTATCTCCAACTCTCTTCACTTAATCAAAAAAATTGCTGAGAAACCTTATATTTATTTTGAAAGGCCTGTCGATTGGTGTACCACACGTGGGCTTACAATAAAAAAAATGATTCAGTCTTACTGTATGTAAAAATTTTTTTTTAGTAATTTATATACATTGGCTACTAATATATAATTTGGCTACGGAACCGTAAAAAGATGCTATTAAAATTACACAAACAAAATTTTAACAATTTTTCTTAATTTTTATTACTAATTTACATTACGAAAAATCCATAAATGTTCATATAACGTAAGTTGTTAAAACTTGAAATATGTTCGTTGTTAATCGATTACGATGAAATTACAATCGATTATAAATTAAGTATAAGATCTGTGTTCAATTGGCACATTGCGTAAAAGCTACATGCCAATGAATAAATTAAAAAAGTAGCTGGAACAGAAAAGTATCATTTCGATCCCTCTTGTCGTGAGCAAAACTTACTTTTCTGAATGAAAGGTGTGAAAAAAATACACTATTGCGAAATGGTATTAATGTTTGTTATTTGAAGTTATTTATTTTCTAAAGTATATATACTTACCTACCAGATGATAACTAACAATAACTAAATTAAATTAAAACGAAGTCAAATCTACAAAAGGCCTCGAGGCATTGTACCGATGATGCTGGCGGAATTTCCTCCCTGAATTGCAATGCTGATATGCGTTGCCCGAACAATCCGCCAGCTCGTCGGTCACCGTTACGTCAACCAGACGTTTCGCGATTTCCGCAAATAACTTGCGCACTGGGACGCCACGGACCGAGGGTCTCGACTCTCGACGCCAAATGGTACAAAGTTGTACTCTCTGCCAAGGCCGTGTTTGTTATTATGTACACACTAGGTATGTTCTGAATAACAAAAGGTAAGCGTTTGGTCGACGCTTCGCATTTGCTTCCTTTCCGATGTTTTATACAACGGCGGTGCCAAACAAGCATACGGTGTCTGATGGCAGATTTCAATGTCGTACTCGCTCTTTCACTCGCGAAACATATGCGAATGCGGTGGACCGTAGAAGCCCAGCCCTGCCCCGCTATTCTGTTACTTATTTAAGCTCACATCAACGCTCACCCACAAATATATCTTGCCGCCGCGATTCGTTGTAACTGAGCGTAGGTAGAGGTCTTGTTTCGTTAGGCGTGACGGGTGAAGTGCGGCGCATGAGTGCGTAAAGAATAACCTGTACCTATAGGCGCCTGCGTGTAAAATCAACATCGGAACGTCGCCGCCCTGCCCGCCATGTCATTCAATAACAGCTCTTATCACAAAGCTATAAGACGTTAGTAAACAAACGCCACAAGTGGCATCGATTTGGCGCGCGTGGGTATTCAAGGTCACCCTCAAGACGCCGCCAGACCGGTTCTGTTTTTTTCGTATCGTACCTAATCGTTTCTTTGACTTTGTTCCATTATGCTGGTGCCCTCGTGGATGCGTGATGCCTCATGTTGAAATTGATAACGTAGTGATGCTAAATGGATAGTAAACCATCAAATTATTGTAATAAAGTATAAATTATAAAATTTATTTAAAATCATAAAAAGATATGAACCTTGAGTTTACAAAAAATATGCATTTTTTTTATTGTCTGAGGGTAAATTTAAAGCTACCATTAGAATCCTTACGCTTTTATAGAAACAAAATTGTATGACAACTATAACCTTAAACGCAGTATTTCGCGACCGAAACAACAATGACCTGATTTTCCATACAACGATTAGTACAAATGTCAGTTGTGACGTCATACCTAGCTGTCCGTCTTCAGTATGAAGCGTTTTGCGCTGCCGCCAGCGAGGTCGTCTTTGTCTCAATTTTTTGGGTATTTATGTTCTTTAATAAAATTGTAGTTGCTCCCATACAAACATTTTTTCCTCTCCATAAACTGGTTCGAATCCATACTATTATTATAAATGCGAAAGTGTATGAATTAAATTCAATGAAATACAAATGATACGAAATAAATTATTTATTATTAGTTGAAGGGATGGAGAGTAACATAGGATAGTTTTTATCCCCGTAATCATCCCCTAAGGGGGTGAAATGGGGGGGGGGGTAAAAGTTTGTATGGAGCTGCGATATAAACGAGTTCCACGCGGACGGAGTCGGGGGCAGTAGCTAGTGACATCATAAAAACCTCTTAGTCATCATCCCTATTGGGCCCACGCCATGGTAATGATGGCGATACACTGTTTACTTTAAACACAACCAACTTTTGAATCTTGGTGTCACTAAGAATACCCTATTCCATATAAGATTAGAAAAATCGTGCGTTGATCGACATGTGATTTAAGGCTAAACCATTTTGAAAAGCAAAAAACCGTACCAAGTGCGAGTCGGACTCGCCCATCGAGGGTAGAGGACACATTCCGTTGCGATGGTTTTCAGTGAAGCCATTATGTGTAAAGATGGCGTGGCACTGAGAGTATAGGTACTTAGGTAGTAAAGTTATACCGGGTGAACAACTGACATCTCCCATAGCAAAAAACTGCTTAGACTGATTTTCGATCATCGACTGATACCTATTTCCTGTTTCAAAATCATACGTGGCCTGTTACCCGACTTAAGACTACCAGTTACTGTTCCAAAAACATGTCTAGCCTGATTTGCAACTTTTTAACCGACCTTTTACATGCATAATTTTCAGAATCATACTCGTAGCAAGACTGATTTTTGACTTTTACGCGGATTTCATGTTTCAAAATCATCCCTATTTGACTTTTGACTGATATTTCCAAAAAAAGTCCAAAGAGTAATTTCTCCGAAAACATTTTAATTCTGTAATTACAAAACTCCGAGCGCCATTTATTTAGCGTACCATTTCCTCGCCCAGAAAATTGCTTGTCGGTTTTCGACTTTTGACTGATGTTTCCTGTTTCAGAACCATGCCTAGCCTGATCTTTGACACGTGCTGCGGCTGCATCGAGCTGAAGACCGGGTGCCTCGTCATCGGCTACGTGGAGCTTGTAAGTATTCGTTTATAATAATAATAAATCAGATTTAGAATAAATTAAAATTAAGTAAGTTGAATTTAGTTATGTTAATACTTTTTTAGCTGTGCATGTGGTGATCTTCTATAAGTGATAAGGCGCTTAACTGTTAAGTGAAAATGTAATACTATCATGTATCAGTGTACTTATTGTTGAAGGTCCAAATAAATAAATAAAATAACACGTTCACTGCCAACTATTTCGCGCGTAGCGCTATACGGTTGTAGCCGGTAACATGGGAAAACGGGTATGGAGAGGAAAGGGTATTCCAGCAGAGCGCTCGCCTTAGCGGGTTCCTGGCACTTAAAGTGTTAAGTAGTGTCGTGTTATATTGATTTCACCTAACAATTAACAAATTAGAAAAAGCTGAAAATCTGCCGACATTTTCATTTCAAAGTTCAATAACAAATCGGCTGAACCACTCAGAACCATCTCGACCACGTCAGCATTCAGACAACGCACTTAAATCGGTTCATTCGTTTAGGAGCTACGATACCAAAGATAGACACAAGGATACCTACAGACACTTTAAACTTATAACCCTCTTTTTGCGTCATGGTTAAAAATAAGTTTAGCATGAGCTCAATGTCGAGGTGCATGCGTTTTGCGAGGCCTACTGGGGCCTACTGTAGGCCTGCTCCACATATGAGAGAGATGACATTCCGCTGAGCCCTTACCCGGAATATAAATTTAAATTTAAAATAATATTATAAATGCGAAAGTTTGGATGTTTCTTACTCAATCACGATTAAACGGCACATACGATTTGGATGAAACTTTGCACGAAGATAGTTTAAAGCCTGGATTAAAATATAAGATTTTTTTTATCCCGGGGCCACGCAGACGAAGTTGCGAGCGAAAGCTAGCTTAAAATAAGGGAAATTATCAATTATGTTTGTTACAAGCAAGTTAAATATGGCCGACGGAGGAGTTGGTTCCTATTAAAAACTTAAAGCTGTGGACCTAACAAGTGCCTGAAAAAAAATTGGTGCTATTTGTCCAGCGTGTCCATATTTACACAATTTGTTGGAGCACTCTGCCCCTCTTCATCATGTCATGACAAAAATAGGAATGACGCCATGTTTTGTCCGTATTCCGTGGTACGAACCGAAATATGGTCATAAAACCATTCGGCCACGTCCACCGGAGCCAGAACGTGTAAATTAACTTTGGAAATTATTACATAGCTGGAGCTTAGTCCTAATCGTCATAAACAATATTGGATTAAATCCAGCGAACGAAAAAAACCTAAGTATGCGAGCTTACAAACGTCTTCCCAAACACGTGCTTAAAACCGGGTTTGCGCATTGCGCATGTTCGAACTAAACGTCTGCCTGGCATCGTTTTTATTTGACGCCCCGCGCCCAACCCCGCATAATGGCAATGGCATACTGTTGAGCCATTTTACGGCGCTGCTTAGACTTCCATGGTATTTTTCGTTAGCTGATTAAATCTGTATTCCTTTCCTGCTGGTCTAGTCGAATCGAAGTAGCGATGCGACGCGTTGCAAAAAAACTACCCCCTCTTTCTAATTTGCAAGTTGCGAGTGAGACAGAAGTCACTGATAACGCGCGTTTTGGCTGCAAGTTATATGTTAGACGTACTGCACGGCTAGAACAAGATTGCGCGCGAGATAGACTAAGTCACAGAATAAATTACTACGTACAGAAGGTTCTCTGTTAACAAATCCCCTGTTAAAGTATGCCGAAGCCTAAACTTGGCCATCCCTTTCTATTGCATGCAACGCGCTGAGAATATAACGCGTGCGTGCCGTAGCAGCTCTTACATACCGACCAATTAGAACACTTTGAAACAAGCGTATTTGGACAGCTTGCGGGCGATCTTATGCTAGCCTTGCCAAAGGGTAGAATTTGTCGTATCTAGGCAATGATGTAACATAAAAAACCGGCTAAGTGCGTGTCGGGCCACGCGCAGTGTAGGGTTCCTTAGTTGCCTGTCTGTCTTAGTTACACCGACGTGCGGTGCGGTTGCGTCGGCCGAATTTATACGAAAATTGGCCTTTCCAAGTATCTACACATTAAGTTGGTCGACTATTACTCGGTAACTACTTATGCCTACTTGTCTGTGATAGTTTTCCTTTTAATTCATTATCCACCACGAATTTTGTCACATCCCCAGTATTAGCCATTTAGCCGGCAGGGGGGGGGGGGAGGGGGACACATGACTCGAACAAAAATTAGGGCTATAAAGCCCAATATCGCGCAAACTAATCACTGATTTGAAAAATGGGTCTAGGAAACCCATGATATTTTTGAACGAGCTATCCAACCATGGGTATAATGAGAAAAACAATTACATGCCCGCTTTAGGTGTAGGGGGAGGTACCCTAAAAAAACATTTTTTTCAAGATTTTATTGTACTGTTTTGTTGGCGTGATTGATTTATATACCCACCGAATCACAGTTTTCTACTGCTAATGGTTACTAAGCTAAGCCGAAGACGAACGGTAGGACAGACGGACATGGCGAAAAGGGCTCCTTGTTGACTACGGAACCCTAAAAAGGAGGTAGATAGGGTATTTACCGCCCCAAAAGTGGCACCGAAAACTGAGTCAATTGCCTCAGTTTCGTGGCGTATAAACGTGTCTCAGCTGTCAAATTTGTTGGCCAATTTTATATATACACGGAAATTCGTATAGACAACGTAAGGTCCGAGTGCTCGACCCTGTAGGTACTAGTATCCAGGCACTATGTCAAAGTGGCAAAGAAAAATCCTCTTAGTTTGAATTTAACCCATATTGCTAGGTACATTTTCTGGTATTTCGGATTCTCAGCATCAGTAGTGCAAAGCTCGCTCACGAGAAAATATACCCTCCTCTTCTAATTTTAACATGAATGCGACAAGTCGATTGAACTTGACAGCAAGATTAGCTGTGGTATAGGTTCACTTGAGATTATTTGAGTTGGCCGAATTGCATCAAAGTAGCCTATTCAAAAAGCATATCTGCCTCCAGGGTAGAAGATTCAATTTCCAATGGCAGATTTATAAAAAGCCGGCCACGTTAAATGATCTCAACTATACATGATTGTTTCATTATAAATAAAGTATGAGTACTAAACCTAGATGTTATCTAACTCACGCTACTTACGGAGTTTCGTAATCGTAACAACAAACTTAAAAGCATCGGCTTTCATGTTAACTAATGACAAAGATAAAGTACCTAATGAGTTCGTTAAGAATTTGAAGTGGATTGTTCTTAGTATTGAGTAGGTAGGTATACTAGATATGCTAGTTCTAGATATGAGTTATTCATTATTTTAGTTATACGGTTTTACAATGAAAATCACGTACCTATATGTGAAGGCAAGTAAATGTAACAGGAAAACACAAAAAAACACACAAAAAAAGTATTTGCATCATGTCATGACAAAAATAGGAATGACGTTTAGAATGGTTACTTGACTAACTAACTAACTAACTTAACTATATGTGAAGGCAAGTAAATGTAACAGGAAAACACAACATTGGTAATGAGGGCAAATCATTAAGAATACCCACTACGCCTCAAGCGAGACACAGTTTGTCCTGTTTGCCGATGATGGCTACGTCATTGTCTCAGCAGACACCTACGGGAACCTCAAAACCTGGGAATTGTGGCGTGGTTTATAGCCAATGGCATGGCGCTTAATGTTGGTAAAACCAACATCATCCCCTTTAGACTGCGTAGGACAAGAGGTCATACCTTCAATGTGTTATGCAATGACCAGCTGGTGCCGCAAGTCGACCAAGTGATGATGGACTCCGGCCTAACTTGGAGACCACCACACATTGATTTATCGTGCGACCGGCTTTCAGCTGCCTGCTTCGCTCTCACAAGGCTGCGGCCGAGTTTACATCCGAGCAATGTCAGAAAGGCGTACTTTGGCTACTTTCATTCTGTTCTGATATATGGACTTGAGCTATGGGGTGACGCTGCTGGTTGTGAGAGAGTTTTCAGGCTGCAGAAGCGCGCAATCCGTGTGGTTTCCGGTGTGCAGATCACTCGGCCAAAGAACTGGTCATTAGCAACAAAATCCTAACGCATACACAGGGTGGCCCATTTGGATCTGTCAGTATGGGAAAGTCTGAAACTATAAGACATACGAAGATCTGTTCTTAGGAACCGTATCATATATTTTAATAACAAGAAAAACTGCATTCATACATTAAAAAAATACCTGTACTCAGCTTGGGAATCAAACCCGGACATTTTGAAAAATAAAACTAAAACTATTTCTATTTATATATCGTTTTTTTTTACTATGAAACATGATGTCTTAAATGAATAAAATGCATTGTTTTCATATTCTTTAATTTATTTTAGTAAGTGTCCGAAATGACCACCGCCTTTTTCAATACAATATTCAACACTTTTTTTAACTTTTTTATTTCTATCCGGCCATTCACAAGACGTTCCATTTTCAAATGAGGTTTATCACGTCTCTGTAGGTATCTACATACTTATTCTAAGTGGGTTTTCAATTGATTGTTAGTGTATGTATGATTCATAGAAATAAGCAATTGCAGTCATAGATAGATAATATTATAAAAGATAAAAAAACTTCCGGAATGGCTTAATGCAATGGCAATGTCGTATGATATGTTACAAGTTGCGGCACCAGCAAAGGCAAACAACCGTAGAGACAATTTTACGCACCTAAACGTGTTGAATATTGTCTTGAAAGAATGGTGATCATTTCGAAAACTTAGGTAGGAAAATAAATTAAAGAATATGAAAACAATGCATTTTAAGCATTTTAGACATCATGTTAGCATAATTCCCGACTCACTATCAAAAAGCAAATACAATCCCCGTCACCGTTAGGTACGACGACGAGCGGAGCGAGCTTGCCGCGGCAGCGGCCGGTGAAACGTCAGAACCGATTTTATGGGCTCCGTAGGCAACTACGAACCCTTATAGTTTCGCCATGTCCGTCTGTCGTCCCGTGTGTTGGTGTAATCATTATGCAAAAAAAATACCTGCGAAAACACTATTCGTTTAGAAGACAGTTATGCTCATCAACATTATGCCAATATGAGATTCGATATTATAAAAATCTGCGAAATGATTTATGCCATAGTATACTCTGCGTATAGTGTGTCTGCCAAACGTTATTTCTGCTAAGTATCATTATGCAAATCAAATATATGTCAAAAAAGTTTCTCCGAGAAAATAGTGAACGCGGGTTCGATTCCCAAGCTGAGTACAGGTTATTTTTTAATTGGAGTTTTTCTTGTTATTAAAATCGATGACAAGGTTCCTAAGAACAGATCTTCGTAAAGTCGCCGTCAATGGAATTTGCTAACTATGTAAACAAACCGCCATAGTGAAAGACAATTTCAGTATGGCGGTTTGTTTACATAGTAAATTCTATTGACGGCCACTTTGTCTTATAGTTTCAGACTTTCGCATACTGACCGATCTAAATGGGCCACCCTGTATATCTTGGAGATAGCTAAACTAGTGAGGTCTATGAGCTATAAGTGCAGTCCACCACGCAAGGCCCGTTTGTCTGCGCCTTAACATATTCACTGTCAACATTTTCGTAGCGCTACTCTCGTAGCCATGCCGTAGCTGTCCCACTTAGTAGCGGAAGTGTTAAGGAAAACGCTAAGATTATACTTCTTAGCGTTTTCCGTTGGAAGTTTCCACAGTAATGCGATCAATAAGGTAAGCGGGTAAACCCGCGGCCACAGTGGCGGATTTGCAGTCCTAGCCGCTTTAGGCCCCAGGCCATGTGCCGCCCCTTTCTCAGCACCCATCATTATAGACTAGATAATTCATGAATTTACTTTATTGTCACTTTTAATTGATTCAGAAAATTGTTTAACTAAAAGCTAGCTTATAAAGCTTGTTTATAATATTTTCCGAGGTTTCAGGGATGATTGGACATTTAAATCAATCATTTAAAACGGTTTTAGGCTTTGTTTTTATTAAAATAAAAGTTTTACAATGTGTTACAAAATTCGTCTACTTACACTTAAGCGCAGCAAAATCATTAATTAAATCTTCGCAATCCAATTTGCTTAAAAAATCGTGTGGCATCAAACTACCCAATATTTTTTGTTCCATTAGCGTTTTTCGCCCCTTTTTCATCAGTGATTTTTTTTGGCACGATTTGCCGCCCTTAATATCTGGCCGCCCTAGGCCCGGGCCTACTGGACCCTAGGGCAAATTCGCCTGCGCGGTCATACTTATTGATCTAACGAGTTTTTTTAACCTTCTTAGAGCCGAAGCCCTCTTAAGGCATCCAAAACGCACTAATCATTCGTGAAAAAAAAATAGTTAAGCTTTTAGTAATAAAAGGTAAATAAGTTTGAAAAATCCTGCATGGCGCGCGGTGCGAAGTTCATTCACCCGGTTAGAGTTCGTACAGTCAAGGGCACCAATATGTCGTCACTCAAAGTTTCATAATCAAAATTTCATGTGTACATATTTTTGAGACTTTGTGGTGTATACATATTGGTGCCCTTGACTGTATCTATCTACAAAAGATGGCGGCTAGCGGTCACTACTGCGGTCACTCGGCTGGATGTTTAAAATTAATATACATAAAAAAAAAGTTCCTTGTTATGTATACATTAACATACTTAGTCTTCGGCTCTAAGACGATTAAAAAAAACCGGCCAAGAGCGTCAATACGGTTCCGTAGTTTTTCGTCCAGAAATTATTTTGTAATTTTTTTCAAAAACTATTCAACCTATCAAGTTCAAAATAATTTTCCTTAAAGTTTTTATACAGTTCTACTTTTGAGATTTTTTTCATATTTTTAAAACTTATGGTTCAACAGTTAGAGGGGGGGGGGGGTACATTTATTTTTACTTCTGGAGCGATTATCTCCGAAAATATTAACATTATCGAAAAATGATTTTAGCAAACCCCTATGTATTTTTAAATACCTATCCAATAAAATAAAATAACCCTATATATCCCTAATAACAATAAAAAAAACACTTTTTATTTTACCACTTTGTCGGCGTGATTAATATATGTACATATTAGTACCAAATTTCAGCTTTCTAGTGCTAACGGTTACTGAGATTATCCGCGGACGGACGGACAGACAAAGCGAAACTATAAGGGTTCCTAGTATTTTTACTTCTGGAGCGATTATCTCCGAAAATATTAACATTATTAAAAAATGATTTTAGCAAACCCCTATGTATTTTTAAATACCTATCCAATAAAATAAAATAACCCTATATATCCCTAATAACAATATAAAAAAAACACTTTTTATTTTACCACTTTGTCGGCGTGATTAATATATGTACATATTAGTACCAAATTTCAGCTTTCTAGTGCTAACGGTTACTGAGATTATCCGCGGACGGACGGACAGACAAAGCGAAACTATAAGGGTTCCTAGTCGACTAAGGAACCCTAAGAGCCTTATCACACTTGCGATTTCCAAGCGTATTTTGTATGCAGGCGATCACGCAGCGTGTTCGCCGCGACTGATAATTGTATAGAAAACACGCTCGCAAATCGCAAGTGTGATAAGGCTCTAAAAACACGATGTATTTGCGCACGCGCATCGAACCAGACGAGATAACCTCTATTTCTACGACACTGTCGTTTGTCGCATGCAACGTATTTATAGCAAGTCTAACCTTGCCTAATGATGTGCATGTAGGGTTGAGATTATTTCATGTGGCCGGCTTTTCATTGGAATTGGAATCTTCTACATTGGACGTTAGAGTTGCTTTTTGAATGGACTACTTTGAAGCAATTTGACCCACTGAAATATATGTGTAGGTACACATGTGGCTTACAGACATATCTGCACTGCACATACATATGTGTCATGGTCGCGGGAGTCCGCTGGATGCGGGCGAGGAACGATAATTGTGGCACTCTTTGGAGGTCTATGTTCAGCAGTGGACATTTTTCGGCTGACGTGATTTATGTGTATGACGACCGGTTAGCCTAGTGGGTAGTGACGCTGCCTACGAAGCTGAAGGTCCTGGGTTCGATTCGAATCCCGGTAAGGGCAAATATTTGTGTGATGAGCATGAATATTTGTTTCTGCGTCATGGAAGTTTTCTATGTATTTAAGTATTTATATCTATTATATATATCGTCGTCTAGTGCCCATAACACAAGCCTTAATGAGCTTACTATGGGACTAGGTCAATTTGTGTAAGATTGTCCCAAAAAAAAAAAAAATGTGTGAATAACATGATATGTATATATGCATGTACGTACCTGGGTTATGGTTATGTGTTAAAAAAGCTACAGATATTAGATAAATTAACGAACATTTTTTTTAAACAACTGCGCAATAATTTACTTGTAGCTTTGATTGAATTAGTAATTACAACAAGTTGAAAACAGAGTCCTTTCTAAAATTATTTTGACATAGTAATTTTTTTTTTTTTTTTAAGAATGAGAGTATGATTACCTATATTTTTAGTTTTTTTTGCTAATCATCCTCCTAACATTTTTCCCGGTTGTGCCCTAAGGAGCCCGGGGCCCGCTTTGGCACCTAATTTCAAAATTTGCCGTAGGCACTAGTTTTACAAAAGCGACTGCCACTGACCATCCAACCAGATAAAGCTTTATTGGGACTTGACCGGTTTCCTCACGGTTCTCAATTCGTCGGAACCATTATTTTTTTATGTACAGTCAACAGCAGAAGTAGTTACGCAAAATAACACGCTCAAAATGATCTAGACAGTCCTTATCCTCTTCACATTAAAGTAGTGTGTAGTAATAGCAGCTCTGGGCTGTTAAGGCCTGCGCAAACCGGCGGAGCGCAGCGCAGATCACTTTAAATTTATCAATGTATATTCTTTTCTATTTTCATTACGTTAAGGTGTAAATTTGAATGCCCTGAGACCGACCTCGGAGCATCACGGGGGATTTCTCAGAGCATTCAAATTTACACCTTAATGTAATGAAAATAGAAAAGAATATACAGTGGGCAAAAATGTATGGAGCTTGGACCAAGAAAAAAAAAAATGGCGGCCACTTCTGGAAGTAGGCTGTATTTAATGGTAGTGATATGTACTTTCATTTTTTGAAAACTAACTTCCATGTCATGGATTGTTTCAGAGTTATGATTTATTAAATAACAGGAGAAATAAAATAACGCAAGCGCACAGTACACAACCAACTAGGTACTCGCAATCTTTCTTAAATATTCACATCTGAGAGTTATGCTCATAAGAATAAATGAAGCACATATTTATAGCTTTCATTTAAAATTAGATTCCGAAGTGGCCGCTAGTTTTATTTTTCAACCTTTGGTCCAGAAGTGCCCAGTCTCCTTTAAAGTGATCTCCGCCGGTTTGCGCAGGCCATTATTCGCTACGCGCTAATGCGGCTCACCCCGCCGGTCAACCGTTACGAAACTAGACCTCTACCTACGCTTAGTTACTACGCATTGCGGAGGTAAGATATATTTGTGGGTAAGCGTTGAGGTGAGCTTAAAACAAATTACAGCGGCGCTACCACGAACTTCGAAAGTCGAAGTTCGTAATATATGCATCCCTGTCACTCGAGTAAGGGAGTGCGATAGAGATGGAAATACCCGAACTTCGACTTTCGAAGTTCGTGGTAGCGCCGCAGAATAGGGGGGCGGACGGATTTGGAAGTTTGTATTTGGAAGGATTTGTTTTTCGAAAGGGTGTCATTCCGGTGGTCCTATTCCTATGGCCATCAGCGGCGCTACCACGAAAATCAAAACTCGAAGTTCGTATACATGCATCCCTCTCACTCGAGTATTGTGAGTGCGACAGAGATGGAAATACCCGAACTTCGACTTTCGAAGTTCGTGGTTATAGCTCAGGTCAGGATCGGATGATGGGATTTCGGATGCGAAATTATTAGTTTTACCTTGCTTATTTAATCAAGTGCTTCAAAAACCAATGTTGTGCATGTCTACATAGTAGGTATGTCTTGGCTCAGTCAATAGCTCGGCTATAGACGCTTAGTTAAATATGAACGCTTCCATTCGTTATTTCAATTGCCTTAATTGCATAAGCACTAGAACTAGATTGATTTATTTGACATTAGTGCGACTGTGTTTTTTTTTATTTTATACAACGACGTTGGGAAATTAATTATGCTCCGGATGATGTCATCGATTTCGAAAGGTAAGCAGATAATGGTGAGGCAGGGCACAGCGAAATATCATCCCGCTCGTATGTGGAGCAGCCCAACTGGGGAAGTACCTCCGCCTTGCAGAAGACCACAGCTATAATAACACTACTACTTGCTCCGTAAGTAGTGTTGTGTTCCTGGAGGTGAGCAAGGTCGCCAGAGCTCCCGAGGATGCGTTGTGTTGAGAGCGAGGGAATTTGTTCCTTCAGCTGTCAACACGGCGAATCCTCAAACATATTAAGGGTCGGCAACGCCCATGTTACTCCTTTGGAGTTGCATGTGTCTATATTAGGCTGCGGTGTCCGCTTACCATCAGGCGGACCGTAAAAACTATGTAGACATCTACTTATTTACCTTTTGTATGACAAAAAATAGTTTATATTTCAGATAGTTTTCTGTAGTCGGATTACAGTTTTTTGTACATTTCCTGCTTGATAGCGCAAAACATCGACTTTCTGCCTTTACAAGTATGAAAGTCGTCCATAAAAATTTGCCAACCATTTTGAAACCACTTGCCGATCAGATTGAGCTGAAAGCTATATTTTCTTCTCTTTCCGTGGTTTTTCGACCACTGGACTAAAGCCTAGTTCGGACTAGGCTAGTATTTTAGTGCGAGTCCATACAAAAGCTACTCGTACTTGCAGCAAATGTATGGACTCGCACTAAAATAATAGCCTAGTCCGAACAAGGCTTAGGGGTAGCCTTTATTTGTTTATGTAATTAAATTTGTTAGAAGTTAATGTCGTGTTCATATTACATTTTAACTTATATGCACTCGGGCAGGTAGGTATAACCAATGCGCACTAACTTTGGAAAAAAAAAACCATAGTATACGAGGGGGCACAGTCTTACAATAAAATTATTTATTATTTATCGTATGGCATTTTTTTGGTCACTGGATTACATATAAAATAATAAGAAAATCAACCTACAAGCTGGCTTCCTGCTCTAAGCGCAATAGAACCTGCACACCTGCGTCGAAAAAAGTGCTTACTCCGAGAGGCAATTAAAACCAAACGCCATCCAGAGCTGCCTATCCACCAAGATCTCACTACCTACGGAGAAAAAAGACTCAAGTCCCGTAACCCACCAGCTCTCGCTGTGATGGACCCGGACAGCCAGTGGGACCTACACGAAGCGTGGATGTCCGATTGGAACGGGCAACACCAGCCAGATAAACGCCTGTTTTCGTTGAACCCAAGGTCGCGTCCACCTGGTTTTGACCATCCGCGCAGGGTGTGGTGCCAATTAAACCGCATAAGAACAGGCATTGGAAACTGCGCCCACCACTGGCATAAATGGGGTTGGTGCGACTCCTCTCGGTGTGTGTGGTGTGTGTGGAAACCCCGATCAGACGGTGAACCACATGGTCCTGGAATGCCCAATAACAAAATTTTCAGGACGGATGGAGGACCTCAAGTGTCTTACTCCACTCGCCACAGAGTACTTGAAGAGGGCAAATCTAAATCTTTACAATAAAATACCTTTACAGTACATATGGTGCTACTTTCCCGCACTAGTGCGGAAAATAGCACTTTTCGCGCATATGTCGAAACTTTAAAGAGCCATATGTACCGTAAAACGTTGTACGATACACGTGCCAATGCCAATATAGGTAATTCGCAACTCGTGTCGATTTAAAACACTCCCTTCGGTCGTGTTTTAATTTATCTCCACTCGTTGCGAATTTCCTATTTTCGGCACTTGTATCGTAAATAACTAATTGATATTAAGGAAAGTAAAAGTTATAATGTTTTTAAAAATAAATTAGAAAAGTTTGTAAGTAAGGTCAATGAGGGCATTTCCGTCATACTTTTTGATTAGTTCACTTTGGCTGGTCATAACTAAGAGGATATTTACTTTTTAATAAACCTGATCACTGTAATAGATTGGGCATTTATTTAACTATACAAATGTAGTCATATTAAATTGCTAGTATTGCTGGTTATTTAACTATGTTTTTCTTTTTAAAACATGTCAGTTGACGGATTTTCCCGACGGTTTGGGGCTATTCCGTCAACCAACAATTTTTCTTGTATCGTGACGTATTACAAACATATACGTCAAGTGAACAAATACCACTGAACTCTTAATCGAAACTAAACTTTAGCGAACTCAATTTAAGGTTTATTTTAGATTTTATTGCCAAATATATTTTTTTGGGGCAATTCCGGCCTATTTTTATAATCAGGAGTAGTAAACCTTTTAAAACAAATTCCGAAACCCTAGGGAAAATCCGTCAACTGGCATCATGTTTTTAAAATAGAGGGCTACTGTTTTTGTGTTCACCAGATGGCGCCACTGTTGAGTAAGATTCGAAGTACAGTGGCTAACTCATTGTTATTATGGGCGCGACAATATTTTTAATTGCAAACCTTATTTAATAAGTAAATTGGTCATTTCATTTCAAGTATTGAACGACCAATTTAGCTTAAGACCCTAAATGCTCAACAATCGAAGAGCTTGATTACCATCATACTGCTATTTTGCCTTTATCAATCAAAATTAATTATTTAACTTTGCAACCATGCTTACAATTTTAATATTGAAATCGTATAATGATATGGACTAATTAACACGCGCTAAGACGTATACACACCAGATGAGTATACGTATACAGACATTAAAATGTAAACGTAGCTATCTTAAGTATTCCCTCCCAATACAAGTAATGCCTTTACATACAACAATTTTAGTACCTTCTAAGTTTTAATCGAGACTAATCTCAGTCCGACGAGTTGAAAAACAAATAAAAAAATCAAGCAAAATATAAAAATAAACTTGATCCCCTGCAAATTAAACTAAGAATCGTTGAAAATAAATTATAGTATAATAATCATAGTTATTATTTAACTAAGTCAAATCAAAAAGGTTGGCAATATATGAAATGGGGAAATTACGGCACATGACGGTTTTTCCCGTTTCACAATTGACGGATTTGTCTACTCGATCATTTCGTTAGTACCAATATTTAACCACCCATAGTTTCTCACCAACAGATTATAATTGAAAATTAATAAAACTACCATGAAACATGCATATCGAACTATATAACAAACGCATTTAGTAAGCCCTAAACGTACATTTTTTCATCGCACCGTCA
This sequence comes from Epinotia ramella, assembly GCA_947578815.1. NCBI lineage: Eukaryota > Metazoa > Arthropoda > Insecta > Lepidoptera > Tortricidae > Epinotia > Epinotia ramella. Next base: position 2,035,088 of record OX388214.1, read on the forward strand.
CGAAACACAGCAGCACACTACACTCGCATTCGAGTTCAGAGCGCAACTAAACTTTGAAAGCGGGGTTTTTCCGTTCACTGGCTAGACAGCGCCATCTGTTTTTGACTGCGGGTATAAAATTTTCTCTCTGTTTTACCGATCGAGTCAGTAAGCGCGTACTGTTGTTTGAATAGCCACAAACGCCGTTTGACGGAAATGCCCCGCTGACGGCTTTGGCCACCCTGACCTTAATTGAAAATATTTAAATCCCAGCCCAGCCTCCCAGCCAGTATTCTGTAACTTGTTTTTAAGCTCACCTCAACGCTCACCCACAAATATATCTTGACACCGCAATGCGTAGTAACTAAGCGTAGGTAGAGGTCTAGTTTCGTGACGGGTGCCCGGCGGGGGAGCCGCATTAGCGCGTTGTGAATAACAGCACTGGGGATGCCAAGTCGTACGTAACCGGAATGTCGTCAAGTAACGGAATGTGTTATCGCGCGCGAGCTACAATTGTAGACCTATTAGTGCATTGTGTTAAAATACACCCAGTTTACATATTTCCTTGTTCTACCCACTTATCTGTAGTTATCATTATCAACCTAGCTTCAATATGTTTTGTTTTTCGAGAATATGTATATATATCAATATGTAGCAAATTTGATATTTTTCGTACTTCCTGGGTTTTAGCATGGCCTCCCAACTAGAACAACGTATAATTGATACTAAAAAGAACTCATAGATCATAATCAGGTACCGAGCGAAACATTTGAACCAGTAATCGTAAAGATAGAATGATTTTTACATCTTAATAAATTCAACGTACCTTAATTATATCACAAACATACTTCCGCACATACAATAAAGGTATATTTTATAAGTTTAGTAAATGCAATAAAATTGATACTAAATCCATGTAACTCGTACTATACGAGTGAGCTTTCAAGCTTGCTACGTATTATTGGGTACTGTCACTAGATGGCGCCATCACGGGTCGCGAAAGTTCTATGGAACCACAGGCTCTAAGCATTTGGTTATGTATATTTTTGTGTGATGTGTAATATTGTCTCTAAAATACTACTTTTATATCGAAAAAATCAAAAATACTCTATTTGTTGCCCGGGAAGTCAACGCCATCTGGTGATATCTCAATGTATTACTAAAGGCTGACAGCGTCATAGCCGTGGTAGCTCGGATACTGCATCTACTGGTGTAGCTACGGGACTAAAATTGTATACAGAATTGCTTACATTAGGACGGTACGCTTTTGCTCTATGAGATTGGGTATCTGTACTTGTATTCCTTAATCTGTGGTTTTAGTTAAGCTGTACTTTGTATCAGCCCCTTGCGGCGCCTTTACCTACTATTCATTTGTATAATTAAGCTATAAGTTCTCTAAAGTGAAATGTAAAATTTGTTTGAGAAATAAAGTTCTGTAAACTTATAAGGTGACAAGTAGGCAGGTACATGAAGGTAGAATACGTTACCTACACTAGGTCTTATTACATGGAATTCCGCAATGTAACACCTGATTTAACGCAAATAATTATAACGTTATCTTGTTTACGACTCAATTTTATAACAATTTGATAATTTCGTCATATAAGTATAAGCTAGACACATAATAAATATACTTAAAATACGATTTATGAAGTCGCCAGGAAAACTAGGCCATATTTTTGGGCTACCTACTGCAGCCGACTTTTTAGAAATTGTTATTGTACTCCCCAAAAACTCAAAAAACTGAACCCGACTTCGGAAAACTAACCGAAAAAACGGGGTTTTCATACAAAGAGGTAGCTCATGTCACCCGGACCAGGGGGGGGTCACTCCGCCGATCTGCGTGAAATTATAAGTACATGCCGGCGGCAGATTCGGATCTGCTTATTCAGTGGTTGCCCCGCCGTGGCCCGCGACACTCGCGCGCGTGTCTCCCGCATACCAACGTCGCAAGCGCGTAAATACGATGTATAAAGTAAGGGCAACGGTATATTGCATTGCTGCGGGTTGCACAAACAATGACCAAAATTCGGATTGCACGTTTTTCTATGTTCCGACGCGTGAAAAGGATACCGAAAGGTGAGGTAGTAAGCACTAAATGCTCATTTATACCTATATTTTCATAGTAAATCGAACACAAGAATCAAGTAAAACAGCACAGTGTTATACTTGAATTAAATAGGTATCTGTCAACGGCATATCTACATATGTATACATATACATCGAACGAAAATCCCGAATTGTGATTAAATAAATCAGTACTTATTGGACTCATTTACACCTGGCGTGCGACCGCGAACCGTAACGGAGATCATAAAGTCTATCTCCGTCTCTGTCACTCGAATAGTAAGTGTGACAGAGACGGAGATAGACTTTACGATCTTCGTTACGGTTCGCGGTCACACGCCTGTTATGTTTTCGGTGTTACCTAAGTAGCTGCTAAGTGTAAAATTTATGCACATAGTCGATGCTTGCGCCACAGAATAGATAATAGTGCAAAGCTACCGTATCCGCTTACGATCAGGCGGACCGTACGCTCGTTTGCCACCGACGACGTTTAAAAAAGTGACAACCCTATCTTCGGCAAGGTGCGGAGTAATGTCGACCTTCGCGCCGGGCAATAGAACTCAATGACGCGCGGCTGGCGTGCGGTCCGTTGCTAATAATAATTAATAGGCACGTAAAAAGGCGGCATTCGTGAACATCAAAACAGAGGGTCTTCTGTACTTGTACTATTATTTATTCTGTGCCCGGACCATAATTTGGAATCGATTGACACCTCATTTATCAAAATCGGTTCAGTATCGTAAACGCTACGGTAGAACGCACGTAATTTACACACGTCGACTACTAAAAACATAACCCTTCCTTTCGGCTCTGCCGTAGTCGGGCACAAAAGAACACCAAACAGAACATGAAGCTTCAAGTGGGTACCTACTACCCGGTCTTGTCGCCGCGTGACGTCATATACCAGTGCTTTTGGGTACGGTGTACTACCGGTCTTTTTCCAAGCTTTCTATTTAGAACAATTTTCAGTCAAAAAAATCATTTTTGGTACAAGCTTTTATTGCCGACTGTACTTTTCTGTATACCATCATCAACTACTCATTGAGACGATTCTAACGAACCCAAACTCAACGGGGTTACGTCGGTTAAGTGCTGAATTCCCATGGCCACCTTCTGTCTCCATCATCAGATCAGCTCAATGGTACCATAATATTAAATTGTCATCCAAACTACTTATACCCAAAATTTCAGCTCAATCGGTCACCGGGATATGGGTCTAATTTAACTTGCAAGATTTGATTACAGACCAGACAGACAACGGGACAGGTGAAACTAAATAAAAGCTTGTAAAAAGACTGATAGTCTATCTCGCTCCCCAGCCGTGCTGACGTAAAATTGAGCGCGTCAGTTATCACAAGCGAATCGATATTATACATGTTTATAGTTTATACCTAAGTGCAAACATGTACAAGGTGCCCTTAGTCGAATTATTCCACTTGCGTCATCTGCCACGTAGGTCAGCTTTTTTTTTCATAAATGAAATGTCAAAACGGCTGACGTAAGTGGCATGTTTTAATGCCAATTTGGTCAGGTCCAGTTAGGAAAGAATGTTTTAATCCACTTATGTCAGTTTCCAGTTTGGACAGTTTTTATATATTTATGCCACAGTGTTAATGCTAGGAAGTTAATTGCTGTGCATTTAAAAGAGCAATTTATGAAGATTAAGTTTCAGTAAATAAAAAACTGATGTTTTTTTGGGGATAAAGGTTGTGCTACCGAAATTTCCTATGAAATCATAACAAAATCATAACTTGAAAACTACAAAAAATCGCGGATACACCTGGGTGGGAGGAATACAAAAAAAAAATATTGACGTCGCTGTTTGGACCACCCTGTATAGTCGTCTTTTCACCCCAAATAAATACTTAAATTAGCTAACATTCTTTTTAAGACTAATAATCGTGCATTAACAAAACTTCTTGTTTGTATGGAAGACAAGTCAATGATAACAGTTGCGTGCCAACTTCGCCCAGTTGCAACATTTGCGTGAGGATCCATCGTTTCTGCCATGGAACAACCTTGTATTTTATGGCAGTAGCTATGAGGGTCCGCTACGAAAAAGCGCCTAACGAGTGCACAAACACGTAATGCCACGCCCCCGCGCCGCCATACTGTCGCCTCTCATCCCTAATGTCATCGGCACCCATTAAAAGGGTGTGAGTTGGCATTTATCCACAAAACAAAAAATTCTGGCTGACGAACGCCTTTTAGGTATTAAAAGACCCTTAGGTATTCAAATAATTTTCGCTAATATAGTCCTCCGGTTGTGACTAAATTCCCATTCCAATTTGATATACAAACCCAAAATTTTTTTTTTTTCTTGGCCAGCACGTCTAGCACACGACGGCCGCGACATACTCTCGATTTTTATCGCACTATACCTCTTGTTCTAAGTGTTCTAATAAGAGAGAGACGGATAGTGCGAGAAAAATCGAGAGAGCTCGCGCGCCTTCGCGTGCTAGCCGTGCTGCAGTGCGGCCTGTTACAAATATGTTAATGGATAACCTCACTGGGGGGCTTATGGGCGCGGGCGGAAGAGTGAAAGGAAAAAGAAACAGGAATACATGAAGAGAAAAGAGTATAGAGAAGAATAGAGGAGAGAAGAACCCAAAGACATTACTTTACATACCTAATCTTTACTACGAGAAAGACTTCATCGAGCTTATTTTATACTCGTACCAACCTAGTAGATGCCTAGTACTTATAAAAATCTTATAAACAAATGAAGGCTGTGGTTTTATACATTCGGTGTAATTTTCGAAACCATCTAGGTACTACGAACACAACTGACACCGCGCCGCGACGCGAGTCGAGAAAGATCTACCCTCCTCTTTCTAATTTGCACGGTGCTAGTGAGACAGGAGACGCTCAGTCGCGCGCGATGCTACTTGTCAGTGCTAGACGTACAGCAAGGCCCGCGAGTTGTGTCGCGGCGAGATAGACTATCCGCTCCGCATGCTGGAAGTTTTTGAAGTAATTAAAATTCAAAATTCTTGTAATTTGTGGTCTTTCATACCGTGGGACAGAGTAACAGTGATAACACATGGACGAGCACAGTTAGTGACGCTACACAACCCGCTTAAGACGCTGTCAACACCAAAATGCCCTTGAGGATTTTGGATAGCGCGCGATATTACATAAATATTTAAATAAAAGAAAGGGTGGATTATTTGTGAAACATGACTCGTTAGCGGTTTAGGTGTGAATATGTTGACTACATGTTTTTAATTGCAGACCCATACGTCAAAAAATAAAGACATAGAACCGTTTATGTGATTTTAAGACCAATCTTTGCAATTATTTTCTATCCGTCCGATTTCGATTCTATCTTTCCGATTTCGTCCAATTATGTATCGAGCCCGCCCACGGTCTTTGAAATAGTGAAATACTTTGTGCTAGAACAGATAGTATTTCTTAAAAAACTGCTTAAATAACATCAATTTCACCAAATTAGGTCTTGTCAGCCTCTTAACTTAAGGCTCGACGGGACGTTCGACGCTCCATACAAACGTAGTGTAGTTCTTATTTTAAAACGACAAGCTACACACAATTAAATCCCACATATCTAGATCATTTATTTCAGTATGCCGTTTTAAAATGAAAACTAAATCACGTTTGTATGGATGGAGAGTCAACTTGGGTCGCCCTTACTGGGCTTTAGCTCAGGACCGTTGCTGATACTCACCGCTAGGCATGCTGTCTTTAGCTCAGGACCGTTGCTGATACTCACCGCTAGGCATGCTGTCTTTAGCTCAGGACCGTTGCTGATACTCACCGCTAGGCATGCTGTCTTTAGCTCAGGACCGTTGCTGATACTCACCGCTAGGCATGCTGTCTTTAGCTCAGGACCGTTGCTGATACTCACCGCTAGGCATGCTGTCTTTAGCTCAGGACCGTTGCTGATACTCACCGCTAGGCATGCTGTCTTTACACGTGGTGTATGATAAAAAAAAATACGATAAATAAGATGAGCATTGTATAATCTTTTGTAACAACACAATGCGACGATATGATATTAGCTCAGTCGCCGTGGTCATTAGTTAATAACAATTGTGATGGTTTTGAAAAGCAAACAGCCATGTGCCGTTACGTTATTAGATGAGATATGTGATATAAGAATTGATTTATGGTTTATACTAGACTGCCAGAGAACCCGAGCTAAGCCACGGGATATAATATACCCTATTTGAACCTAACTGAAAGTCCGTTTGATATACTTAAAGAATGTTTGAAATCGGATAAGTAATTGTGGATACATACAGACTTACACCTAACTTTATTAAATTAATAAATAAATCATATCAGCCGAATGTCGTCCACGGCCTCCCCCAAACAGTACCACAATCATCGGTCATGCCCATGCGACACTTACAATACGCGCCACATAAGTTTGCGTCTGTGAAGTTAGCCTAAGTCAGCTCCACTGACACCTTTGCGACTGGGCGTTTTTCAAAAAAAGTGTACAAAACTTTTTTTTTTCAGATTTCGTTTTTTTTGGTTTATTATTTTTTTCTTGTATGACGATCGATAGTGTCAACGATTCTGAGTAAGAAAAACTAAAAAAAAAACGAAATCTGAAAAAAAAAAGTTATGTACACTTTTTTTGAAAAACGCCCAGCTAACCCTAGACACGCAAACTAGGAATTCTTACACTTAGGTGGCCAGCCATATAACCCCTGTTTCCTTTGCTCTAGGTGGCTGAAATCATCATCAGCCTCGTGATCCTTGTGATCATGGCGATGGGCGGCATGGCGGTCGCGGCTGACACCAAAGACGCGCAGAACGTGGGTGTCGCGTTCCTCGCGTTTGGAATTGTGCTGGTCTTGGTGCTGGCTCTGCTGCTAGCTTTCACCATCACCCTGCTCGTTGGACTGCACAAGGTAAGGCTCATAATTATACAGTACTATACAACACGTAGTCTGATGAAAAAGTTGCGAAGCGCATCTTTTACTGCGAACTGCAGATGGCAAGAGGAAACTATGCGGCCAGTTTTTGCGGTACATAAATAAAAATAAAAAAAGACCGGATTGCACTCAGGGAGTGCCGGCAGAAGTGAAAACTTGCGAATTGCTTTAATTATAAGTATAAAAAAAAATGCGAACTCTTAACTCAAGCAGTCAGTGAAGACGAGATTCTTTGACCCCTTTGGTACCGTTTGGTAACTAAAAGTTCGTAACCTACTTAGAAACGGGAAAAAAATCCCATTTGGTAACTGGCTTCAAAACGGGACTTTTCTATTACCGATTCGTAACCGCGGTTACGAACCAGCTTCGAAAGAGGAAAAAAAACCCGTATTGTAACTGGTTACAATACAGGAATTTTAAATTACCGATTCATAACCGCAGTTACAAACCAGCTTCGAAACGGGAAGAAAATCCCATTCGGTAACTGGCTTCAAAACATTACTTTTCTATTACCGATTCGTAACCGCGGTTACGAACCAGCTTCGAAAGAGGAAAAAAAACCCGTATTGTAACTGGTTACATTACAGGGAATTTTTAAATTCCCTTTCTGTTGCCAGTTACAAAACTTGGCTACAAAACGGAACTATGCAGGCCCATCCGGTATCCAGCTACAAAATGGGAATCATAAATTCTCTGTTCGTAGCCAGTTACAAAACTTGGTTACCAAACAGAACTACGCAGACCCATTACGTAACTGGCTATGGACAGGGAATTTCGGATTCCCATTTTGTAGCCAGTTACAAAACATGGCTACCAAACGGTACTACGCAGGCCCATCCGGTAGCCAGCTACAAAATGGGAATCCGAAAATCCCTGTTCGTAGCCAGTTACGTAACTTGGCTACTAAACGGTAACAAAGGCTTTGACCAGGTCAAGCGTAGTGATGACATACGGCCCTGAAACTCGCTTACTATGGGTCTCATAAGCAGACTCCAAGTCACACAAAGGGTAATGGAGAGGGCTATGCTGGGAGTGTCTCTGCGTGATCTCATCAGAAATGAAGCTAAACGCAGCAGAACCAAAGTAACCGAAATAGGCCTCCGATACCGATTCCCTAAGCTTAAGTAGCAGTGGGCGGCACACATTGCGCTCGTAGAACCGATGACCGTCGGGGGAAAGAAAATGAAGGTTTTTCAAGATCGTAGCAGGTGGAAATCCGTGATCTCTGCCTACCCCTCCGGGAAATAGGCGTGATTATATGTATGTATATGTAAACTTCATCACACTATAACAAAAGTTTTTCTGACACTGAAGTTCCCAAGCAGTAACTATGAAGCATATTTCGACCTATCGAACAGCTCGGCGTCACAGACATGTATACAATTTTTTTTTTACAGAGTGAGTATTAAGGTTGCCTGGTACATACGTAAATACTATTGAGTGCAGTAGGTAGTATGCAAAGACCAAAAAACTTACTAAATTATGCAAAGCGAAGCGTGCCTGGCTCACAAAATACGTAATGTTATTCAAAAATGCTTCTGTGCACAAGGATTGAATACAGAGCCACAGAGCTTCAAGGTCTCACGATCATGACGATATTTCAGGTAGGTAAGTAGGTACCTAATAGCTAATGAATGAATCCATACTAATATTATAAATGGGAAAGTGTGTGTTTGTTTGTCCGTCTTTCACGGCAAAACGGAGCGACGAATTGACGTAATTTTTTAAGTGGAGATAGTTGAAGGGATGGAGAGTGACATAGGCTACTTTTTGTCTCTTTCTAACCCCCCAATTCCCTAAAATGGGTGGTGGAAGTTTGTATGGAGCTGCGATATAAACGAGTTCCACGCGGACGGAGTCGCGGGCAGAAGCTAGTACTACATAATGTACATATATTATATAGGTACCTACCTTAATGTTTGCTCGGATGTTCCTATAGTTGGCATTGCATACAATTATAGTTATATGTTATATATCAACAAAACTATTGTTATTGTTTGTTTGGCTTGACGGTCAGTTCAGCGGAGTGGGTGACCCTGCCTACGAAGCTGACGGTCCCGGGTTCGAATCCCGGTGAGGGCAAATTTGTGTGATGAGACTGATGAGCGTGAATATTTGTTTCTGAGTCTTCTGTTTTCTATGCTAACGAAGGGTTCGCTAAGGGTTGGTGTATTATGATGTACATACGAGTATAACTGTGTAATCATGATTCCAAATAAATGAAATGTAGCAGACAGTTCTGTATTCGAATCCCAGTAAGGGCAAAATATTTGTGTGGTGAGGATAAATATATGTTTCTGAATCGTTGTTGTTTCTATGTAGGTTTTATGTTTATATACCTATTAATATATCGGTATCTAGTACCCATACCACTAGCCTTATTGAGCTTCGATACTATTATGAGGTTAGTTCGGTTTGTATAAGATATCCCCTTACATCGATTTATTATTGCTACCTCCTTAATTTAAACTCCCACTATGTTCAAGCATTATTTTACCTTTTTGAGCGTGACATTTTTTTGCCTTGGTTAAGAGCAAGATACAGCCTACGCGATTAGGTTCCGTTTATTACAATTCCGTTATTCCGTTTCTTTCATAAAACTATACCGCCGGAAGTACTTGACAGACGGTGCCAAAGTTGGCAACTTTGACGCCGGCTACTTTTTTTTTTTTTTTGTTGAGATCAACTTTCTTGACCCTGCTGCCATGCGTTTGATGTTATCGTGAGACGTAGGTGAATTGGGAGTGGCCTTACGGTCTATTAGGACGTTTACCGTCATACTAGCTAATGTAACAGATGTCCTAGGAATTTCAATAACACAAGTCTAAAACTCATTAGAAGCAATCATCTCAATTGAGCTGGTCCGATTATATCTTTAGTGGGGCGCTGAGCCGTGGCGACTGGCCAGGCATTGTGAGTCGCCACACGCAGTATCTGCCATAAAAACAGCATTAAATGTAGCATATGTACTACACATGAATGGCAGCGTATTGCTTTGACCACAGCTTTGACCTCTAGCCACGTACCATACAAGAAAACATGGTAAAGAAAAAAACAACTCATTACCTTCCTTGCGTTATTCCCGGTGGTGTCCTAAAAAGGAGTCCGCTTTTACACCTAATCCCAAGATTTGGCATAGACACTAGTTTTCCGAAGGCATCTGCCAGCTGACCTTCCAACCCATGAGGGAAAACGTAGACTTTATTGGGATTAGACTGGTTTCCTCACGATGTTTTCCTTTACCGAAAAGCTAACGGTAAATAATCTGTACATAAGTTCCGAAAAACTCATCGTCGATTACGTACGAGTCGTCGTCGCCGGGATTCGAAGCCAGGGCCGCCGCTTGACAGCCGCATTTATTAAAGAAATTTAAATCAACTGTAATATAAATCATCATATTCATCATCATCATATCAGCCATAAGGCTGCTGGTCATAGACCTCCCCCAAAGAAGATAATAATAAAAAATAATTTAATTTAAAAACAAAGTTTTGACCGACTTCAATTTAGTACTCCGCCAAGCCACGAGAACATTTCCACATTTATTTTCCAATTTACCACATGAACTGATTTCCGAGAGCAATGCGTTGATTATTAGAGAAAAAAACCGACTCACTGTAAGTATGTGGGCCGATAATATTTGAGGGCTTCCGTCGATTCCACAAGGATCACCTTTGGCACTTCATTAGTTGCTATTTCAACGGAATCTTATCATAATATGTGCTATACTTTTGGACTTTTAAGTACATAATTGAGGAATTCCATAAGTCATCTGTGGTCTTCATCATCAATTCCACTCCACCAAATTTATGATTTCCGGGTGTCAATACACGAGTTATAATAGAAAATATCAAAATCACTACACGCGTGCCTAATATAATTGAGGAGTTCCCTTAATTCCTCATAGATCCCATCATCCAACTGAATTTTTGAAAAAAATGGGACCCACCTGGAAGCATATACTTACACACAAAAAAAATAATTTACGAGTCAGCTCATCAATGACGGAGTTCTGAGGTAACAAACATTAAAAAAATATATATAGACAACCGAATTGAGAACCTCCTCCTTTTTTTTGAAATCGGTTAAATGGAGTAGAATGTTTTGTTTTAAAATCGAATGCAACAAAACAAATGCAATTCTGTTCCAATTTTAAATAGGATAGATTCCATTGAAGAGAGGGGTTCCCTTTAATAGGCCTTTCGGCGGATAGAGTTTAAAGCGTATGTCACGTTGGGGTCGGGCGCAATGCCCGTTTTGGAGGGCTATCTCTCTCTCTCTTTCGCCTCGAGATAATTCTGTGCTTAGTAAATGCCCCGTATAGTATATTAGGTGTGTGTAATGCTCAAACCAGACAGTAATACGATCCAATATCATTCCGTGCGTAGATCATTTTGTCGTTTATCATTTGTTTGTTCCAATATAAAATTGACAAACTGTGAGATAAGCGACCGCCATATGCATTTGAGTAGGTACCTACACGGTCAATGTAAATGCAGAATGATTGGAAAACATCAGTCTCTCAATAGGGGACACTAAATAAAATAATCAATAATGTCATATTTTCTCGAAAAATATAAAAAATTTAGTCAAATCACGAAGTTAATAAGTGTCCAAAGTTTTAAGAAGGGGTATGTTATGTCCCTTTTTCGCAAAACGCAACTTCATTTGAAACGATGACGCTGGAAGAATGTGACGTCACAGAAGACGGCAACGTGCCGCGCTGCATCGTGGTCGGCGCCGCCGTCGACGCGGCACCCGGCAGCATCCTATAATGTGACGTCACACACCGTTTGCGTTTTCTCTCTCTAACAAGCAATATTAAAACGGTAGCTTCGTAATTCTTTGAGATATCTGAATGGGATTTTCGTCACTAGGCATATTTTTTTTGCCTTCTTTCTTTTGGAGTAATAATAATTTTCGTAGACTCGAAAAACCCGTATTGATTGACTCTAAAACCAAATACTGGCTTTTAGTTTCTGTCGCAGCTATGCTCTTTCAAGCTCGCCAGGCTTATTTTATTACCTTGTAACCAAAGCTGTCAAGCGGCGGTCGTGGGTTCGAATCCCGGCTCGTACCAATGAGTTTTTCGGAACTTATGTACGGAATATTTACCGTTAGCTTTTCGGTGAAGGAAAACATCGTGAGGAAACCGGTCTAATTCCAATAAGGTCTAGTTTTCCCTCTGGGTTGGAAGGTCAGCGGCAGGAGAGTTGAGGTGAATGATTACATGTGGAATGGCCAGTTTAGATGTACATTTTCTAGACCCTTTACCATCACCCCTTTATCACATTGTGATAACTGCCCCGCTATTCTGTAACTTTTTTTAACGTCACCTCACCGTTCCCCACAAATTCATCGTGACGCCGCGATTCGTAGTAACTAAGCGTAGGTAGAGGTCTAGTTTCGTTAGGATTGACGGGTGAGGCGAAGCGCTTAAGCGCGTTCAGAATAACAGCCCTGTAGATATGTAGAGGAAATTCTTTATATCAATCGCTGATATATGTATATGCATACCACTGAGTATGTACCATACCTCGTACAGAACCCATACCGAACACAACCACAATACCTCTTACAGAACCCATACCGAACACAACCACAATACCTCGTACAGAACCCATACCGAACACAACCACAATACCTCTTACAGAACCCATACCGAACACAACCACAATACCTCGTACAGAACCCATACCGAACACAACCACAATACCTCTTACAGAACCCATACCGAACACAACCACAATACCTCGTACAGAACCCATACCGAACACAACCACAATACCTCTTACAGAACCCATACCGAACACAACCACAATACCTCTTACAGAACCCATACCGAACACAACCACAATACCTCGTACAGAACCCATACCGAACACAACCACAATACCTCTTACAGAACCCATACCGAACACAACCACAATACCTCGTACAGAATCCATACCGAACACAACCACACTACCTCGTACAGAACCCATACCGAACACAACCACAATACCTCGTACAGAACCCATACCGAACACAACCACAATACCTCTTACAGAACCCATACCGAACACAACCACAATACCTCGTACAGAATCCATACCGAACACAACCACACTACCTCGTACAGAACCCATACCGAACACAACCACAATACCTCATACAGAACCCATACCGAACACAACCACAATACCTCGTACAGAACCCATACCGAACACAACCACAATACCTCTTACAGAACCCATACCGAACACAACCACAATACCTCGTACAGAACCCATACCGAACACAACCACAATACCTCTTACAGAACCCATACCGAACACAACCACAATACCTCGTACAGAACCCATACCGAACACAACCACAATACCTCTTACAGAACCCATACCGAACACAACCACAATACCTCGTACAGAACCCATACCGAACACAACCACACTACCTCGTACAGAACCCATACCGAACACAACCACAATACCTCGTACAGAACCCATACCGAACACAACCACACTACCTCGTACAGAACCCATACCGAACACAACCACAATACCTCGTACAGAACCCATACCGAACACAACCACACTACCTCGTACAGAACCCATACCGAACACAACCACACTATACTTGTTGTGTTCCTGGTGGAGAGTACAGTCGCCAGAGCTCCCGAGGGTCTGCTGTGTTGATAGTGAGGATCCTGCATTTGTCTCTAGCTTTCAACACAACGAATCCTCAAATCAATAAAGGGTCGGCAGCGCGCTTGTCATTCTTCTTTGTGTTTGCTTGCAGACCGTACGCCAGCTTGCCAGTCTTGCCACAGCCGTAGAGTAAACCGGACGGACAATACGAAAGAGTTTTAGCCCAAGATAAAACGGAGAAGTTTGTTCGCTTTGCTATTGGTCACTTATGATGATGGTTAATCATAATAGGTAGGATGATCAATCATATACAGTTTTAGCAGATCACAGTAAAAATTATCTAGTGTCTTCCGAGTAATGTGTACTTGGCTTGACACGGTGCTGCGTGTCTAGATCCTACATACAGCAACGTCGAAAAACGTAATGAGTAATGACCGATCGTAAAATCGTAATTAGGCATTGCCGACGCTGATTGACACAATGGCTTGGCTAGACGGTGGCCTATAGACAAATTAATTTATTAATGATGAAGCATGTTGCAGATCGCTCCATTGTTCGTTGTTGATCGTTGCATTGTGTTGTTGTTTGTTATGTTGTGTTTTGTCTGTGTGTACGCCTGTTCTTGATTCAGAGTTGTCCCTAGCTTAGCTAGCGTGGTCATCAAAGCATTTGTCCCTTTCTAGCAAGTAACTAAGATACATGCGAGCGAGAAGAATGCCTTATGTCTAACATAAACGCGATCATGCCAGCTAGGCTGACTGAACTGATTTTGTCAGTTTGGTTCTTCTCCTTTTTATGATTTTGGGACTAAAGTAGAGACAACTTTCAAGAAAAGATCCGTCCCAGGTCATGGTCTCTCATTTTGATTTGACGCGGAATCAACGTCCTCCCATTATTTCCGGTTGTGCCAATCCCAAGATTTGGCGTAGGCACTAGTTTTACGAAAGCGACCCTCACCCAGAGGGAAAACTAGACCTTATTGGGATTAGACCGGTTTCCTCACGGTGTTTTCCTTCACCGAAAAGCTTACTGTAAATATGGCTAGATAACGGCAGAATGGCATTTGTTTATCCTCTAGATAGGGTACCAAAGGTCTTTTGTAAGGTCAAAGTCAAGGTTCAATGGAATTAAATCATTCTTGATTAGAACAGAGTTGCATTTGTTTTGTTTCGTTTGATTGTAAACAAAACAAATTATATTCTACTAGCTTCAGCCCGCGACTCCGTCCGCGTGGAACGCGTTTATATAGCAGCTCCATACAAACTTTTACCCCCGCCATTTCACCCCCTTAGGGAATGACTACGGGGATAAAAACTATTCTATGTTACTCTCCATCCCTTCAACTATCTCCGCTTAAAAAATCACGTCAAGTCGTCGCTCCGTTTTGCCGTGAAAGACGGACAAACAAACAAACAAACACACACATACTGCACTTTCGCATTTATAATATTAGTATGGATTTCATATTACAGTCGGTTTCAAATTCATTGCTGTTTTTTCTTGCGGTGGGCGGATACTGTGAGACTATGGTTCCTCTGATACACTTGTCCAGGTTTATTGCCGCAACAAATAAAACAAATATTGCTAAAAAGGCGAAAGATTTTTTAATACTTTTCTAGATTTAAAATGGACCTAATTAAATAGGTCACCAAAATGGTTTTTGATTCGTGCACGCCGCCATATTACATACTGTCTCATTTACCATGTTATTTTCGCAATAAAAATGTTGACTAATCGTCAATCAAATCAGCAAAGTTTTATGAAATGTCTACTCCCACCGGCAATTATGAAGTTTGTAGGGTATTAGGAACAAATGAAGTCATAATTTTGATGGTCAAACGTCCATTTGAACTTTGTGTTTATTTGTAGTGTATTTTTTTTTATTGTTGTTAACAAGGCGGACTGACGACCTGGTAAAGGTCGCGGGAGTCCGCTGGATGCGGGTGGCGCAGCGGTTATTACAGCTTCGCACGGCTAGCAAACATATCGCCATGTACCTTACCTGGGGGCGCTTTTGTTCACCTAATTTTTTAAGTCCTATTATTGGTAGTCCGAAAATGTTCTTCATAAAATTTTACGCCATAATAATCGTTAGTCCTAATAATTCTTATTCCTAACGATCGTAAGTCATAACCATTCAAAGTCATAATGACAATAATCATGAATTTCTCATATCCTAATATTTATTTTCATTTTTTTTTTATCATAACACTCACTTTTATTTAAATTCATAATGACACTAGTCATACATTTTTTAATCCTAAAATTGTTTTTCATAATATTTTTCATCATAAATGTTACTTATCCTAATATACGGATAACGTTTTTTAAATGTCTAGCGACATTGAATATGTAAGTTGAACCGTGTAATTATTAGTATTATTTCAACATGTCTCACGAAAGTTTAAATTCGATAACGTTTTTACTTACATTTTACTGTCTAATACTGAATAATCATATTACCCGAATCATCGAAACCGCCGAGGTCACCTATTTTACTCAAAGGCTCTACCTCCACACAGACAGGCGGCTTGCTTAGCGTCTAGAGCCTAGCGAGTCACCTAGCGAGTAGCTTAGTAAAACGAACATTAATTTCGCGACCGGCCGCACTGCGCGCTTGGCGTTACGAAGTAAATAAACGTGTTTGTTTTTGTCGCAAGGCGCGAGGCGAGGCCACAAGGCTCTAGCTAGACGCTAAGCAAGCCGCCTGTCTGTGCGGACGTAGCCTAAGGCAGGTCCGTGTAGGTACGACGACGAGCGAAGCGAGGAGGAGTGTTAGTTGTACCGTGACCCTACGCGCGCGAGCCTAGCGAGCGAAGCGAGCGTGCCGCGGTAGCGGCTGGCGAAGCGCCAGTGCCGATTTTTTTTTATTTACTTAGCGAAAGCGTTTATTCATTAGGAACAAGAAAATTAGGAGTTGAAGTACGTTCTTAGTTATGATTTTAGGACTAACAAAATTATGATGTATGTCCGTTATGATGAAAACTGTTATGATCAACAAAAGTATGACTTCAATGAAGTTCTTAGTAATGAAATGATGAAGAAAAATTTTAGGACAACTGATCATTATGACTGCTTTGTTACAGAAATTGCTGCTCAGTTACAGAAGTTTAGGAACAACAAAGTTAGGACGAAAAAAATTAGGTTTAGCGATGATTATGACTACAATACGTTAGACGTTAGTATAAAAAAAAATAGGACAACGAATTTTATGGCAGCCAATATGGACCCACCTTTCCTACTATATTGAGAACAAATATGTACAAATCGTTTATTAGCTGTAATAAAGATACCTCGGAGATAGTACAGTCACCAGCATGAATATATATCACCGCGAGATAGACTCCTGTCTCTATCTAAGTGCTCTAATCACAAAGAGACAGATAGTCTACGCCGCGAGACAGCTCGCGCGCAGTCTTGTGCTACCCCTTTTTTATAAAAGACTGTCCAGTGATTGACCCTAGTCTCATCTGATAGTAAGCGACAACAGAGCTCAAGATGAAGCTCACTGTTTCAGTAATATCCTATTCACTCTTGTTTTGAGGCACCTATTAGATCGTAGTTCTCATACAGATGAAGGGTGCGAATTCCAGTCCTTAGCAGTTCACATTAGGACAGACGAGGCAAATCGCGAGGTGCGGTACATTGAAAACATAAGGAATAAGGATGCATTTCGCTCCCCACACCAGGGGAGCGATTTTTGACTTTCGAGCGCTCGAAAATTAAATAAAAGTAAATGCTATATAGTGCCAAAATTACCAGGCACTTTACTTTCAACCTTTAGAATGGAATACGAGTGGTCAATACAGCTCATCTTTAAATTTTCTATCGTCATTTCAAAATAGCTATTCATCATTTTTAACCCCCGACTCAAAGATGTGTTATAAGTTTAACATGTCTGTGTATTGTCTGTGTATCTGAGGTATCGTAGCTCCCAAACAGATGGACCGATTTGAATGCGGTATTTTTTGTGTCATAGATAATTTTCTCCCGAGTGTTCTTAGCCATGTTTTCATGAAAATCTGTTTAGCAGTTTTTGAGATATTGGACTTTGAAATGAAAATGTCGGGGGTTTTTCAACTTTTCTAAGTTGTAGTTATTGTCAATTTTCGGGTGAAAGAGTCAAGCGCTCGAAAGGGTCCCCTGGACGTTCGGTGGAATTAAATTGTGCAATTCCTGCACACTTGGAGAGTTCCAAAATGTATCCGATAAAGCACCGATACGAAGCTACTCGTCGAGACTCCGTGCTGGGGGAGGCATGAGACCAGGGGACCGATTCCGCCGCCGACCGCTCGACTCTTTCACTCGAAAACTGACAAAAATTAGTGGTATTGACCACTCGTATTCAATTATATTGGTTGAAAGTAAGTGCCTGCCATTTTGACACTACAAACGAATTTACTTTTATTTGATTTTCGAGCGCTCGAAAGTCAAAAATCGGTCCCCAGCAATGGCCGTCTTTCGGCTGATATGATGATGTTGCCAACCGTATTCTAACCCCACTTTTTCATTTGTTTCAGAACAAGCGTGGCCACGTGAAGGCCTACCTGATCTACTCCGCCATCTTCTTCGTGATCGGGGTCATCATGTTCTTCGCCAGTTTTAGCCAGCAAGTCAGGATCGCGACCATCATGTCCAACTTGATTGGCCTGCGTAAGTACCTATTAACACGCTGTCAACACCAAAATGCCCTTGAGGATTTTGGATAGCGCGCACACTGTCTATTTGTATCGGAGTAAACGAGAGCGAGTGTTACTGGGCGGCCCGGTTTTTGAAGATAATATTACTTACATAATTATTGAAATAAAAAAAGGGTGGATTATTTGTGAAATATGACTCGTTAGCGGTTTAGGTATGAATATGTTGACATCATGTTTTTAATTGCAGACCCCATACATCAAAAAAATAAAGACATAGAACCGTTTAATGTGATTTTAAGACCAATCTTTGCAATTATTTTCTATCGAGCCGATTTCGTCCAATTATGTATCGAGCCCGTCCACGGTCTTTGAAATATGGTGAATATTAACATATATTTTATTCGATGTGCTAGAACAGATAGTTTTTCTTAAAAAACTGCTTAAATAACATCAATTTCACCAAATTAGGTCTTGTCTGCCTCTTAACTCTATTCATCATGGCCCTCCGCCTGAGATAAAAAATCTGTACAGTATACGGATAAAGAAAATAGAAGCGCTGAGCATGAAAGAATATCTTCTAAGCATATCCATTATTATCTTCTGAAATCGCTCATAATAAAGAATCCTCAAATATGTCACTTAAGTAAACGCTAACATTGAATCAGGATCCATATTATTATAGCCGAGCTGTATGCCAGCACATATTTGCTTGACACTTGCGCAAAGAGTTTCATTTTCTTTTATCTAGGTACACAGCGTATGTTATGTCGATATGTATGACGCACGTAGCATGCACACTTATTACTTATGCTTTGAACTACTTATAATCTTCGAATTTAAACTTTCGTGAGACATGTTGAAATAATACTAACAATTACACGGTTCAACTCACGTATTCAATGTCACTACGGGCGACTACGTTCGGAGCAAGCGCGGGCAGTGATACAAGCGACACCGCCGCGAAAACACTCATCCTGAAGAAGAACTCCCGAAGAGTTCGAAACATGTCGCCCGTAGTGACATTGAATACGTGAGTTGAACCGTGTAATTGTTAGTATTACTTATAATCTATACTAATAATATAAATGCAAATGTGTGTCAGTCTGTATATCTGTCTGGCTGTCTGTTACCTCTTCACGCTTGTTACCGCTGTACCGATTTAGATGTGGTATAGAGATAATTTGAGTTCCAACACACGGTTATTTCATAAATAGTATGAATATTTTAAAGACGATCTGTTTTATCTTTAAAATTAAAAATCAAAAAAAAAAAAATACGTACCTATAGTAGTTTTTTCTATATCATAAAAACATTTGATTTAGGTATAAAATTAGCGTTTTTGTTATAAACTTACATCTCTATAAAATTGCAGTATATCGACCTCTGTTATAGATAACGTCTATAAATTTGACAACATGTTTTTGAACCTGGTTAAGTGGTACGATGAAATACCTATTTAACTCATTGCTGGCCCCTTGAGATGTCAATTATCCAGGTTTAACTGTACTTACCTACTAGGCATTTTCCGCAAATCGACATCCAATGTACCTACTTTGCGTGTTGTAGGTACCTATCTCACTGCTCTAAATACATACTGTGATAAGAATCTGGTCTCTCATTTGACCTTGTATCAGCATTCAGATTCAGTATCATGAGTCATGGCTAGGTCGGGCTTGAACAACGTGAATAACATTCATAATATTGTGAATATATATTACTAGCTTCTGCCCGCGACTCCGTCCGCGTTGAACTCGTTTATAAATATCGTATCTCCATACAAATCTTCACCCCCATTTCACTCCCTCAGGGGATGATTCCTGGGATAAAAAGTATCCTATGTCCTCCCCCGGGACTCAAACTATGTCTATACCATATTTATTCTAAATCGCTTCAACGGTTTAAGCGTGAAGAGGTAGCAGACAGACAGACAGACACACTTTCGCATTTATAATATTAGTAATGATTAGTATGGATGCGAAAGTAACCCTGCCTGTATAGTGTATGTGTGTCCCTAAAAATAATATAAAATAAATAAATTGGGGAGAATATAACACAAATCGGCCTAGTCCCTAGCCGGGAACCGGTACTAGACTACGATAAACATGCTTATATATAGATAAATACAGAAACAATAAAGGATAACAATATAATAAATACACATAACCACAGATCAAAGATTACAACCTAACACAGACTCTCGCGGTTTTTACCATCAGCAAAAAAAGTGGTCTACCACTTTTGGACCTTATTTTGCATGCAATAGAGTCGAAAAGTGGTAGACCACTTTCTTGACTGACTGTACACTTAAATGTAAAAATGTGAGTGCATACAACTTACTTACTCAACTCATAACATTTATTTAATGTTCTGCCCGTGACTCCGTCCGCGTGGAACTCATTTATACAGCCCCATACAAACTTTCACCCCCCATTTCAACCTCGTAAGGGTCCGGGATAAAAAACCATCCTATGTCCTACCCCGGGACACAGCTACTATCTCTGTACCAAATTTCATCTAAATCGGTTCAGCGGTTTAAGCGTGAAGAGGTAACAATGTCTCTGTACATTTATAGTATTAGTATGGATAACCATAGCTCTTTATTTCAGCGGTATATATACGTATTTAACTTATTAATTCACCCATGACCGGTGAAACCCGTGTCAAAGCGTCAGAAATAATTTAAATATAATGAATATTAACATATATTTGCTTCGCTTCGCCAAATTAATAGACGAGTGAAACACGTGGTCGATCGATGTTGATAGGTATACAATAAGAATTTGTTAAAGATCTCACACTCGACGTCCTCAAATATCTTTAATAAATTCTTGATTGGAGCTAAAAATATAAACCACTATTAAAACACTAGTTTGATGATGACCTCTAAATAATGCAGTGGACTTTATAATAAATCACTTTCAATGAGTGCATTGCCCGAGTCACATATACTTATACAAAAATAAACGTTTAACATCGTATACCTAATAAAACCCAAATTCCCGTGCACCTATTTACTGACCACGTCAACTCGCCCTGAAGGTCGATCGCGTAACGCATTGTACGGTACGTTAGGTAGATCTAAATGTCAAATTGTATATGGAAAAACCGGCCAAGTGCGTGTCGGGCCACGCGCAGTGTAGGGTTCCGTAGTTGCTTGTCTTAGTTACATCGACGTGCGGTGCGGTTGCGTCGGCCGAATTTGTACAATAGGGAATATGCATGTGATTTAGAAATGGACAAAAAAAATCACGTGTAATCTATATTGCTTAATAAATATACACACATGATTATTTTTTCAAATTATCATGTTTCTATTGATAAAATAAATTGTTTAAAAGTACTATTTTTCAAATTCCCTCGCAAATTTCCAAAACGCAACGCTATTGGCGGAGCGAAACGTGACGTCACCGTGCAGGTCGTTAGTATGATTATTGAAAGTTATTCGCATTGTTTGGCCGCTGTTTATGATAAATAATCAGTGTTTTTTGGTAATTATTAAGTGAAAAAAGACTCGCCACAATGACTGAAGGCGGTTTTGTCAAGGCACAGTCGGATAATCTGCCTAAAATTGATGTGGTCATGATGACTAAATTTAATACATACTTCGCAAATATTTGTGACTTTATGTCCGCTGAACTAAGAGGAGTAAAAGCTGCAAGGTAAATAAGTTACAGATATTCAATAAATTTTCATATTCCTTGTTTTTATACTCGTATGATTGGTCAATTAAATAATTATAACCTATTTTGGCGATTCAAATAGCTAGACTTTTAAACTACTTCAAATAGGTGTCTTTGTTAAATAAGTGGAATAAAAAACTAGTAGATATTTATCCATACTATATACTATTTTACTATACTATAACTTTATATATTATATATACTAACTTCTGCCCGCGACTCCGTCCGCGCGGAACTAATTTATATCGTAGCTCCATACAAACTTTCACCCCCACTTCATCCCTTTGGGGGATATGGGGGGAGCTACGATATAAACGAGTTCCACGCGGACGGAGTCGCGGGCAGAAGCTAGTTATATTATATATTTTATATATACTTACTTAATAATAAATTATAAATGCGAAAGTGTGTCTGTCTGTCTGTTTGTTACCTCTTCACGCTTAAACTGCTGAACCGATTTGGATGAAATTTGGTATAGAGATAGTATAAACGAGTTCCACGCGGACGGAGTCGCGGGCAGAAGCTAGTATTATATAATCAAAGATATGTAGGTACCTATTAGGAATGTTAAATGTTGAGAACATCTTTATGAACTTTAACAAACTAGGTTGTTTTCGTCAAGGCTTATAAATAAAACAAATTGGTGTAGGTCACTCAGTAAAAAGGGATTAAATTCTTTTAACTTTCTTCGATCAACAGTGCAAACAAAGAAACTTAGCTAAAACGTTTCTTGATCAAAATCAACAGTCGTAGTCAGCTGTTGATCAACAAAAATCATAATATTTGTAACATTAATAACTAAAAAAATTGGGAATCAGAATAGTTTTATGAATAAGTATATAATACAATTTTGAGGTTAGGTTATTGTTTACCAATATTGTTCGCGAGTCGTAATAAAAAAGATTTTAGGTACATACATATTTAATACTCACGTCGAAATGATCTTCACAACAATATAAACTACTCAAGCACGATACATTATCTCTCCTCATCGCCTTACACCACTTTATCCTTATATTTGCACCTTTGGGCATATGAAAATATTTGCAGTTTTAATGTGATTTTCACACATAGGGACAATACAATATTTATAATAAGCTTTTGTGTGCTCTTCCATTACAATAAGTTGATCTTATAAGCTTTAATCACTCACATTTATTAAAAGTGTGAATCAAACACTTTGTTGTTAATTTGTTTAAGAACCGCCGTGCACTAAGCTGCACGGTGACGTCACAAATGAGCGCGCCAAAATGGTGGCGTTTTGATCGTCCGAAAATGATAGTAATTTTAATTATTTTTTTTTAGCTTATTTAATAATATTGTGAAAGTGTTATATTTTTTTCCGGTTATATAATTACTTATAGAATAGATAAAAAAAATAAAAAAATGTCATGAATATTCCCTATTGGCCTTTCCAAGTACACATTAAGTTCGTCGAGTATTACTCGGTAACTACTTATTCCTTCTTGTCCGTGATAGTTTTCCTTTTAAATTCATTATATGTACCTACTACTACCACGATTTTTTTCACATCCCCAGTAGTAGCCATTTAGCCGGCAGGGGGGGGGGACTCGAACAAAAAATAGTGCTTTAAAGGGGGTAAGTAATACGAGCTATAACAAGTTATCATATAACGGTCATAATATATACGCTCACTGTGTATAAGCTTGTTTAGTATAACGTTCATTGCACATAATGAACGAAAGGTATAATGTCAAAATATATATTTTCGTAAAGTATAACGTACTTTAGGTATTATATCAATTGATATATCGATTGAAGCGTATAATATTCATAACACCTAAGGAACTGAAAGATTGAAATTAAAAATTTTTTTGAAATCAACCACGCCAATTATTTTAGTCTAACCTAACCGCCAGCGTGTCGACGTCTCCCCGCTTGTCGGGGTGTCTATTTCCGCTCTAAGGGACACAAGATAACCCTAACCTAACCTACAAATAATACCATTGTTAAGAGTATTTTTAGTTTTTTTATTGCGGGGGACTTTTTTTTAATACAACGACGGTGGCAAACAAGCGTACGGCCCGCCTGATAGTAAGCGGACACCGCAGCCTATAGACGCATGCAACTCTCAAGGAGTAACATGGGCGTTGCCGACCCTTTATATGTTTAAGGATTCGCTGTGTTGAGAGCTGAAGGAACAAATTCCCTTGCTCTCAACACAACGCATCCTCGAGAGCTCCGCCTCCCGAGCCCCCTTTTGTGATTGGCACCGCCCCCCTTCCCCCCTTTTTCTAGCTGCTCTAACCTAATTTTCTGTATTATAATCCTTATACGAAAATAAACTATTTGTTATGAACTTATGATCGTTATATGTTATGTATGTTATACGAAATGAAATTAGTCAAGTTGAGTATTATAGAAAAAAACATTACATAGTATGAATATTATGTCAATTGACCGTTATTCCTTATAAAAGTATTGGTTTTGTTGTTATAGCTAAGGTTCATTATATCTTGTGAACGTTATGTATATGAAATTATATATATTGTTGTTATATCTCGTGGGACGCACCCCTTTAAAGCCCAATATCTCGCAAACGAATCACTGATTTCAAGAATGGTTATAGGAAACCCATAATAGTTTTGAACGAGCTATCCAACGTTATCCCACACCATGGGTTTAACGCGAAAAAAAAATTACATCCCCGCTTTAGGTGTAGGGGAGGTACCCTAAAAAAAAAATATTTTCAAGATTTTTTTGTACTGTTTTGTCGGCGTGATTGATTTATATACCCATGCCGAATTACAGTTTGAATGAATGAAAAATGAAAAAATTACAGAATGACAGTTAAATTGTCCTAACGCGCGTTTAAACCGTTACGTGATTACCCCTCAGTACTCGTTCCTACTGAGTGCACAGAACACAAGCAAACATAAACAGTATGTTCCACTGTCTATTTTTAGGACGCCATTTTGTAACGAACGTCCGAACCCACAGGCATCGTCTTTGGATTATTTTAAACGTTCGAAGGACGCTTAAAGTCATACATATGCGCTTAGGTATTTATAAACGTTCTTCAAAACTATACTCGCCAGCAAAATAATTGCATAACCTTGCATCTTTGTTAATTTCTATCAGAATTTAAATATTACGGTACCAAATGAAAGCTGACATTGTAACGCCATGGAAAATAAGAAATTTCGACGCAATTTCAAGTGCAAGGACTGAAAAAGCTCGTAATACTG
The DNA here is from genome assembly GCA_947578815.1 of Epinotia ramella. NCBI lineage: Eukaryota > Metazoa > Arthropoda > Insecta > Lepidoptera > Tortricidae > Epinotia > Epinotia ramella. The sequence goes on from OX388214.1 coordinate 2,060,196, forward strand.
GAAACAGTCGCAAAATGCTTGAAAATGTATAAAGAGAATTGAGAATAAAGGGCATTTTATAAACAATAGAATTTACTACAATAAATAAATAAATAAATATTAGGGGACAATCTTACACAAATCGACCTAGTCTCATAGTAAGCTCAATAAGGCTTGTGTTATGGGTACTAGACGACGATATATATAATAGATAGAAATACTTAAATACATAGAAAACATCTTTGACTCAGAAACAAATATTCATGCTCATCACACAAATATTTGCCCTTACCGGGATTTGAACCCAGGACCGTCAGCTTCGTAGGCAGCGTCACTACCCACTAGACTAACCGGTCGTTAATAAATGAATACTTTGTGTTACTACCCTTTCCCCTTTTGACATATTTTATACGGTTTTTCATGGACCAAATCCCTCTTACGGTATAGTCTTGAGGGATGGCGTCACTCCTCCAGTAAAGGCTCCTTCAGCTCTGCCTATTTTTCATCACATGTTTATGTTTCAAACTGTTTTGTCTACAATAAAGCGCTTACATTATTTCATCAAAGGATTATTTTATTTCTGTTGCCTGAGTTATTGTGGAGTCTCTTTCAGTACTTCTAAATGTAATTATTTATATATCTCACATAAATATGGAATGATTGTGGTTACCTTTTCCTTGAAATTGTATTAGAAAATAAATCGAGCGATCGTTAATTTCTCACCAAACTCATACTCGCTCGATTCATTTTCTATTATAAAAACAATAAAGTTTATATCGCATCATGCTATTCGCATTATTTATTTTTTATTATGAAATCGAACAAAAGTTATTCATACCACGGCAAACTATTACCTATATCTTCTCCATTGTCTGAACTGGTGTTTAATTAAACACGTGTTTACTTATCTCGTAAGTATAAATTTGCTACCAAAGAGTATAATTCTAATCCTATCTATACAAATATTATAATATAGGTTTGTATGTTAGTTTCTCAAAAACGAATCATCCGATTATTTATACTAAACGGGACTTAATCGCGTATAATTAACTTATTTATTTACCTCACTGAGGTTATACGCGATTAAGTCCCGTTTAGTATAAATAATGTGTCAGAATCGTGAAAGTTTAAATGAATCATCCGATTTCAAAAATGTACTAATTTGTCAGAATGAACCTTCTGGAAGGACATAGACCATATTATAACTCGCGGATCGACTTGCGTTCTTTTTAAAACGCGAGCGGAGCTGCGGCGACAGTCTAAACGTGTCTAAATTAGGTACCTAACTCAAATAAATTAGAAAGAAAGAAAGAAAGATACATTTATTCGTGACAAACACAAGGCAATTTACATACATTGACAATAACGTAATTTGCCACGAAATGGTCGCAACTCAGCGTAATGCTGGCGGAGCCAGCGCTGGTCTTCCGTTGCGACCATTTGGTGATGTCACGGCACAGTGACGAAACGTACACATACAACCAAGAAAAACGCATCATGGCTTGAAAAACGCGAATCAGGGTCGCTCGAACATAAAAAATAAAATAAAAAATTAAACTATCTATGATTACCTCAAGCTAAGTGACAGTGACACATGACGTAATATATATGAATTTACACGAAAAGTAATAATTAGGTAACTAAGTACTTAGTTCAGGCGATCGGCGGCACAAACATTGCGTCGCTTAAGCGCAATTTGCATGCTACGAGTCTTAGTCCAACTACATTGCGGGGTTTAATCGATCAATTGAATTCAGTACAATATGCCTCGGCAACACGCAATACAATGCAATTGCAATGGTTACATTCTATTTCTGGCATGTGTAAATTGCACTTTAGGACAGTTTTAGACGGGCGTAAGTGTTTCCAAAGACGCCTGATCGATCGCTTCTCGCGCCGCCAAACAATCCGCTTGTCCTTAAATAGGGCATTTTATTAACACGCTTTTATTTGGTTGGCCTGTATGTAACTAACTATGTAATGGAATCTAAGGTAACTAATTTAATTACTATCCATGGACTGGTAGCAGCTGCCATAAAGTACCTTCTTACTCACATTTTACATTCTTGGATTTCAAATACCTAGTTAAATTAAGTGACCCGCATCATGGCGTTGTACAAATACTAGTTAGCTAAATAGTCAGTACCTATCTATCTATAAACAGTATGGGTAACGAACAGATTTTCATGAAACATGGCTAAGAACACTCGGGATAAAATTATCTATGACACAAAAAAAACTAAACGAAAATCGAGTCATCCGTTTGGGAGCTACGATACCACAGACAGATACACATACAGACACGTTAAACTTACCTACTATAACACCCCTCTCTTTGCGTCGGGGGTTAAAAAAGACCCGCATCACGGATTTACTAAAATAGTTACTTAGGTAAATAGTCAGTATCTATAGGTGTATAGTGAAGATGAAGAAGCCATGTTCACGCAGTAAATACGGTAAAATCGCGTAATTACGTAAAAAATATTTCCGGTTTTGACGTATACGTCAATACTCGCTCAATAACAGGTCCGCATAACCTCTAGCCGTCCACCATATGATGCAGTAATGCAAAAAAAATAAAAAAATATTGACGTCGCTATTTGGACACGCCTGTATACGAGGGCTGCCTTTTAAGTTGTGTCGTTTGGAAAAACTAAAGACAATTTAAGTGTTAAATGGTATTTATTGTTTTTCAAAGTAATCACCGTGATATGTAATACACTTTTTCATTCGATCGAACCAGTTTTCGAAACACTTATTCCAGTCCGAAGTCGGGGTCTCCAAAATGGCCGTTTTGTATGCCTCAACCGCTTCTTCAGGCGTCTGGTACCGTTGACCACGAAGTCGTTGCTTGATTTTTGGAAAAGTAAAAAAATCGTTAGGGCTTAAGTCTGGACTGTACGGCGGGTGTTCCAGAATTTCGACGTTTTGCTCTTTTAAAAACGCAATAGTTTGCCGGGCGGTGTGCGAGCTCGCATTATCGTGGTGCAGTCTTATACGACGTCTTGGGTTATTTTTTCGAAACTCGCCGATGACTTCTGGTAAACAGACAGTGGTATACCAGTCAGCATTAACCGTTTTACGATCCTCGAGCACGATGGTGGCAACGTGGCCACTTTTCGCCACAAACGTGGCGACCATTTTTTTCGAAGTGCTCCGTGAGCGTATTACTTTGGTCGGTTTTGGCTCATCTTGGAACACCCAAACAGTCGACTGCTGTTTAGAATCGGGATCGTAGGCATATATCCAAGATTCGTCACCACTGATAATGTCGTAAACATGTTTCGAGTTTCCTCGGTTGAATTGCCGCAGAGTTTTGCGACACCATCGAACGCGAGCCGTTTTTTGGTCTTCACTGAGTAAATGTGGTATCCAGCGTGAGATCAACTTTTTTACGCCTAAGTGATCATGCAAAATACTGTGAACACTGGTCCCTGAAATACTTAAGGAAGCTTCTATCTCACGGTATGTCGCATGGCGATCTTCGATGATCAGTTGCCGTACAGCATCAATGTTCTCCTGGGTTACGGCTGTTTTTGGTCGACCTTCACGATGTCTATCACCAAGACAAGAGCAACCACGTTGAAATTCTAAATACCAGCGTTCCACAGTCCGAAGGCATGGTGCTTTATCATTGAAAACCGTAGTCAACTCTTCGAAGCACTGAAGTCGCGTTAAGCCCCTTTTGAAGTTGTAAAAAATTATCGCACGTAAATTTTCCTTCGAAATTTCCATTTTCACAACTGACTTGTCAACTTTGAACGAACGCTGTACTAAAACGGTTGGGCCGATTTCGAGTCATTCTTTTGTTTTCGAATTCTAAATTCAAATATTTTAACGTGACACTAGTTCTTTTTTATGCAATCACGGGAGGTTTGCAAACGACAGAACTTAAAAGGCAGCCCTCGTATCGATAATGGGTCGCTTTATATACACTAGGTCAGAGTCCTCGACCGGCGTCGTCAATTGGAATTAAACATATGTTTACTAATGGACACTAAAGAAAAGTAATGTTTTACCACGTGCTAGTCCATAGTTATTAAATCTCTTACCTGCACGGCTATCACAAGACGGCGCACGCTATTTTATTGTTATTAAAAAACTTTCTGACAAAAATTACATTATTAGTACAACCTCTTATTGTTGAGTATACTTTTTTGCCCAATTATCTGCTACTCTTTACAATTTAGTTGCTAGATTTGACTCTAACTAAACAAACATACATTGCACGTTAATTAAAAGCTTTTAAAAACATGTCAAATACCAATGATGTAATATAAAAAGAGGTAGATACGTTGTCTATATGAAATTCCGTGTTTAAAAATGGCCACAAAATCTGACAGCTGAGACACGTTTATACGTGTCTATTGACGACGCGACACTGAGGCAAGGTCATACAATTGACTGAGTTTTAGTGTGCCACTTTTGGGGCGCTTATAACCTATCTACCTCTTTTTAATATTACATAATTGTCAAATACCTTCACTTTCAGTGAAAATCAGAATGACAGATACCTACAGAATGCAGAATGGACACACGGAACGCGCCTTTATATTTTCTTTTTATCAATAAAGGTGAATGGAATGTGGCCCTGGACAATAAATATAATAATATGAAAGTAGGAGACAAAACAATAATTAAAACAAGTTTCTGTCAAAAAAATCATTTTTGGTACAAGCTTTTATTGCCGACTGTACTTTTCTGCAAACCGTCATTGAGACGATTCTAACGAACCCAAACTCGATGAGGTTGTTTCGTTTCATTGCGAAGTTCCTATGGCCACCTTCCAGCTCCATCATCAGATCAGCACCATGTCATCATAATATTTCATTGTCACGCGATTTACACATGTATGCAAAATTTCAACTCAATCGGTACCTAACCGGGAAGTGGATCAAATTTAACTCGCAAGATTTGATTACAGACAGACAACGGGACAGGTGAAACTAAATAAAAGCTTGTAATAAAATAAAGACACGTTAAACTTATAACACCCCTCTCTTTACGTCGGGGGTTACAAACGGGCGAAAAGTACCATAGCGGAAAGCAAACAAGTTGAAACGTGACAGCACAAAAAATATTTATAATTATAATTACCATTAAACACGTCTATTTGTTATACCAAAACAAGTCGGACATGTGCGAGTCTGACTCAAGGGGGTTCCGTACGAACTTATGTATAGATATTTCGTCGATTCCATTTTGTCAGAAGTTAAAATAAGTTTGTATCTTATGTTACGAGTACTAGGGTCATTTCGCTGGTTACGCGACCACCTTCGGTTAGCGACCACCTGAAGGAGAAGTTTTTTCTATTGAAGATAACATCAATTCTACACACCCTTTTGAGACAATTACTTGTACATGCATTTTTTGTTGTTTTAGAATAGAAATCTACAAAAAAACCGAGAAAATATCCTTTCAGTTCACCAACTCAGCTTAAGTGGTCGCCCACCGGCACATGAAATTAGGTGGTCGCTAACCGGCGAAATGACCCTACATGTAGTTATATATTTTGTAAGATAGCCTGTGCTTTTTTGCCGTCTGAAAACTAGGTTCTTTTACCTGTTAAAGGTGATTTACAAATTAACCTTATTATAGATTTTTTCTATATTTGTGCCGTTAGCTGCTTCTTGCCAAATTTCAAGATTCTAGGTCAGCGGGAAGTACCCTTTGGTTCCTTTGCGAGTACCAATCAATAGTTAGATTTTTTATTCGATACTTATTAATTTCAACTTGATACTCACACAATAATGGAAAAAGGTTCTTGACAGACAGTCGGACAACGGAGTGATCCTACCTATAAAGTATCCTTTTTAACCCGCGAAGAAAACCATGGGTGCAACTGTGTGTCTGTCTTTGGCATAGCCCCCAAATGGATGAACTGGTTATTTTTTAATCGAAGGTCTTGTCGGTCGCGACTCGCTATGGTTTGTAGCAATGTTTGTGTTGGTTCGTTTTGAATTTTAAATTGATGTCATGTAGTTATACCCTTTTTTGACGACCGGTTAGCCTAGTGGGTAGTGACGCTGCCTACGAAGCTGAAGATCCTGGGTTCGAATCCCGGTAAGGGCAAATATTTGTGTGATGAGCATGAATATTTGTTTCTGAGTCATGGAAGTTTTCTATGTATTTAAGTAAAGTAAAGTAAGTAAATATATATATTATATATATCGTCGTCTAGTACCCATAACGCAAGCCTTAATGAGCTTACTATGGGACTAGGTCCATTTGTGTAAGATTGTCCCCTAATATTGATTTATTTATTATTATTTATTTATTTTGAGGTACGGAACCCTAACAAGCACGTACCTGCTTGTATTATTTAGTATCCACAAAGGTCGTGAGTAGCAAGTACGTTGTTTCCACACAAAACACTTTAACAAACTAAGCTAAAACTTAATACTTAATTATAGCTAACGACAGATGTTCGGCATTGAGCTCCATTAGCACCGAATGTGACGTTCGTAGGTGGCCTCCAATTAATTTCAACTTAACCGTGCAAGGTCCATTATCTTAATTTTTAGACCAATTTTTTTTTATGGTACCATCGTGCTGATCTGATGATGGAGACAGAAGGTGGCCATGGGAATTCAGTACTTAACCGACGTAACCCCGTTGAGTTTTGGCTCGTTAGAAACGTGAGTCAATGAGTAGGTGATGATGGTATATACAGAAAAGTACAGTCGGCAATAAAAGGTTGTACCAAAATGAAATTTTTGACAGAAACTATTGTACTATGTACCGACGTACATTTCTTGCCCGCAACATGATTGATTGCAATTTTTTTTGGGGAATCACTGTCACATTTTATGTACCCACATACGCGTGCATAAGGACAATCTGGACATAAACCACTACTGACATATCCGTCGAGGTTCCGGCGATTTAAAGTCATTAACCGAATGAATTGTGTCCAATAGATTTGTCAGCCATAGCCACAGAGTAGGTACCCATTGCATACAAACTTATAAAATATACAACCTCACAAACTTTATCTCTCTCACGAACAACGCTCTCGTTAAGAGCCTTATCACACTTGCGATTTCCAAGCGTATTTTGTATGAAGGCGATCACGCAGCGTGCTGTTCGCCGCGACTGATAATTGTATAGAAAACACGCTCGCAAATCGCAAGTGTGATAAGGCTCTAAGGTACAAGTTGGAACCCGACCGCAGACAGCACGAACTACGAAACTCGAAGTTCGGGTATCTCCATCACTATCGCCTTTATAATACCTACTCGAGTGACAGGAATATATGCATGTATACGAACTTCGAGTTTTAATGTTCGTGGTAGCGCCGCAGCAGCAGACGACGTGTCGCTACGACACGACCGGTTTCTATGTATTTCTATGGAATACCTTTCATTTTAATTCCTTTGCGGTCAGAGTTCCAACAGACCATCTATCGACCTTCACTAAGGAAGAATTTTGGCCGAAGGGAGTCAAGTTCCGACGGTTTCGCGGTACGGTCGGTTACCTGACGCCACGAATTGCGCAACACGTCGCAGTGACTGTGTGTTTTGTAGTTATTCATAAGTTTATATTGATATGTATGTTAGTCTTTAAGGTATTTGTAATATGGGCCTTGTTGCCTGATTTAAATAAAAAAAATACAAATTTAATTAAATTAATAGCTAGCGACACGTCGCCGGGTGTCGCCGTCATAGAAATACATAGAATCATTAGAAACCAACCATATCGATGCGACACGTCGTTTGCTGCTGCTGTCTACCAACTTGTATCTTCCAATCTTTAGTTCTTCTCCTATTTTCCAGTCGTCGTGATCAAAATCAATAATGACGGCAATGACGATGACGATGATGGATATTAGTATTTATATGACTTGTTTCTTGTTCCAGTGATCCATCTTTACTTCATCCTGGTGATCAGGAGCCAGTACTACAAGATGGACGACGCCAGCAAGGGAGCCATCTACAACACTGCTTAAGCGTTTACTGATCACAACACTCGCGGTCTATGGTGGCGTATATCACGTGACGATAACAATTTAAAGTATTCGTCTCTTTCTTATGGCGCTAAATAGAAAGTGTCAGCAATACTAGCGCGAAAAAAGGCGCGATATAGATACATCTCTTTATTTATGTTGCGCTTGAGCCATCTCGCGTGCACACTCGTTTTGGCTGTGCGGACGCACTTAATATCTTGTCACTTATCATGCGGTAAACGTGGCCATAAAACGCCGTGTAGACACTTGAAGATCTTGATGTTGTATGTGTTGATGTTGTGTGAACATGGCGAACGCCCACAAACGCCACAACTCAATGTGGCATGTGGCTTAAGGCATTAGATATAAATTTTGAATAAGCTTACTTTTATTTGTATAACTTTTTTCTTTGATTTGTTATATTAAGAAGTCATTTTGAGTTTAAAAGATTTTTGCATTTTTTATATATAAGTTCTTACGAGTTCTTTCTGCAACTTGATTTCACATATTAACTACCTACCTACTTTATTTTCACAAAAAATCTATTTTCAATATCAAACAATTGATTTATATATTGGTGAACATACGATTATCCCTTATTTTAAGGGGGTCGGGTCGGTTCGTTAAGGTTAAAAATTTGGTTATATTTGTCATTTCTCTATAAGTAACTATATTCGTGTCTTGTAAAACCGCCTCGCTATTTTACTGACTTCCAATATAAATCAACAATGACAGATGTGGTTTGATTAATGAGCCTGTAAAGATCTTGTTTGGTGCTAAGAGAGGCTGTAGGCCTGATAAGAGTAGGTTTGTCATAACAGTATACACAAAATGGCCGCCCGTTTACAAAATGGCGGCGACTATGAACCAAAATTGCCGTGTTCTAGAATATAATTATCAAGGTACCTTTATACGAGATTTTGAATTTATAAATGATTAAACAGTGTTTAATGATGCGAATTATACTCAGCTTTAAGTGTCGTATTGCCTATGTATTGATGTTAAGTGTCATTCATAATTAAGGTATTAATGAGAGTCAAGTACGCCGGCGCGGCGGTTTGAACTATAAGTTGCACAATTTAAGATGGGCAAGTGAACACTCTTTGGGAGATTTTAAAGTGATATAGAGTTGTCAAAACGCACCATCATATTGACTGGTTAACTAACCCTGTCCAATTCATTTATGAAAGTTATATCACTGTTAGATCTCGCAAAGTACCCATACCAATCTATAAACTGTAAAAAAAATGGTTAATAGTTATTCCTTCTACCTCGTAAGGAGATGTTGTATACCTATCAGTTAATGTGCATTTACGAAACTATAGAAGGGGTTCACACCAACCCCTGTATGACATGGAACACAATTTTTTGGAAACGCTAGGCTACTACTTACTTGTTTTATATTGCATTTGATAGTTATACATATTTAATCAATTACATTATATACAGAAAACATTTTACCAAGCTGTTAAGGTAAAGTAAGTTTTATAAAAATCTACCCAGCTTCAGACTTTTCGAAAACTTTATACATTTGAGGCTTGAGCATTATGAAATATGTGCACAAATAACTTCATATTTTTGCCATTTTTATAACTCCATATTAAACTGTGAGATCTATTTAGATAATAGGTAACCATATTTAGATTTAATTTTTTCGAATAAATGTTTGATCGATGCGCGTTTGTTTTTATCAGTCACAAAAACGAATATTATCACCTATATACCCATTCAGACCTATACTATCCTTTAATATATGGTCGGGTAAGTGCGCCACAGGGGAAAGTCCGCCCCAGGGGTAAGTGCTGATATTGATTTATATGACTGATTGATGAAGGAGGCGCACTTTTCCCCGTCGCGCACTTACCCGAACTGACAATACTTATATATTTATAATATAGTACAGAGCAGACATCCCATAACATAAGTTTACGTGTGTCACCTTTTTTTGTTGACGCAGAGGGAATGCATTTCGCATCCCCCCGGACCCGGGGAAGGGCCAGGCCAGGGGGTATGTGGAACTAGCCTTTATTAGGGAATACCCACTGAACCACTCCGCGGCGTCAACCGTCACTGTCGTTATGGGGGGGGCATCATGGGATCGCATTCTAACACGATGCCCCCGGCTGCCTCGTGAGATCCCTCACACCGAATGTAGAGAAGGGTTGGTAACGCTTCAACCCTTCTCCAACATGTTTAGGGCCTGGTGGTGGTCCCCTACTCATTGGCCCAGTATTAGGGGATGTGATGGTTAGCAGCGGCAAACTATCTACGCCTTCTGCTACTATAATGGGAGTACACTTTTAAAATAAAGAAGGTAACCGAAATTGTGAGTGAGCAAAACACTGTAGGTATTTGCCAAAGTTATTCGCTGACTTTTTCCACCTACCCTCATAGCATTTTTTCCGGCATTTCTAAATGTCAACGGCTACAGTGTTCGATCCTCATACATTCGTTGTACGTCGTTCCGATTGTTGTTGAGGTGCCTAATACGTAAAAGTGTTGTAAAAGATATCCTTATTGATTGAGACAAGGTAGGTACGATTGATTCATTTTAAATAGCTGTTCGAAGGTAAATAATTAAGGGTTGTCATTTATGCTGCGTATTCTGAATAACGATGTTCCTCGTTCCATATAACATTAAAATTCTAACGGACATATAAAATCTGTCAACGTTTCTTCGTTTATCTAGTCTAGGCTATCTCTCTCTCTCTTTTTATGACATTTAAGATTTTTATGAGTTACCACAATAAGAATGAATAATAATAATAATCATTAATTTATTAACAATGTTCACAACATACCTAGTATATAAATTTGATTACGAGAAATTTTGTACTAGCTTTACTTATTTCTATCAATAGTTAATTACTTTTCATTAATCTAGGTATTTCCACTTAGTTTTCACTAATCGTCGAGAACAATTCAGGAAGCAGGTGAAAACCTAAATAATATTTGATAATGTCAAAGTTTCCGTGCTTCGCAAGTATGTTGACTGCGCTACTTTTGTACCAAATCTAACGGAATCTAGGACCAAGGGACCCCCCGGGGGGTCAGAACTACCATAACTGAACATAGTGTTGTATCCACACCCTCTCCCATCAATCTGAGTGAGGTCACCAGCTGATGTCATGCGGAAACATTGGCCAAAATTATCTGCACCTGACAATTGTCAAAATAGTTCACTCTTGGAATCTGGTACTGAACCACCAACTTCTACTGAGTAGTATTTATGATATTATACTCTTTGAACTGAACTATGTCGAGGTTATTTCTCTTGCTAATAAGATACGGCGGAAGGCGCAGCGTGGGTAGGCCCCCCACAAGGTGGACTGATGACCTGGTGAAGGTCGCGGGAGTCCGCTGGATGCGGGTGGCGAGGGACCGGTCATTGTGGCACTCTTTGGGGGAGGCCTATGTCCAGCAGTGGACATTTTTCGGCTGATATGATGATGATGAAGATTGCCACTGACTGGCTCGAAAAGCAGATGCTCGACCTCGAAGGCCTTGCCGAAGAAGGCGGTTCGAGACAAACTCCTTTTTAAAGAAGTCGCCAGAGAGTGATCGGGAGGGCTGGAAACGGAGAGAAACATATGCCCTGCACAGCAGTGCAACACTAAGGGCGCCTATTTAATTTTAAAGTAAGTGAGCTTGAAAGTATGTAGGTGGATGACCACCCAGTTTCCAATTTTTTATGCGATGATGCCAAAACTAGGTACTCAACCGATTTTTAAAATTCTTTCATTTATTTGAAATGGATTTTCGGGATGGACGCGGGCTATATTTTACCCCGTGGCTCTCTGGGTTCTTTGTAATACGCGGGCAGCTGGCCAATAATAAGTAGGTACAATTGTTTTTTTTTTCAGTATCAACTATGGCTGCTTTGACCTTAACCTCTGGCTGTTGCTGCATCAATTTGCGCACCAGCTCCTTCATCATCGGGTACATAGACTTGGTAAGGTCAGAGATATTTTCGTTCGAACTTTTTACTTTAACACATTCACTCTTCTTCGTATGTAGAGGACAATGCCATGAGCAGAGCACAGGTTCCTGGCATTCTACGCCAGGAAAAATACGGTTTTTACAAACATAAAATTTATAATAACGCGTTTTTGTTTATTTTATTTTAAAACATTATTCTATGATGGTTCATTCTAGAATCCTACAAACGTTCCACCTGTATACGTACTTATATACTCGTAAGTAGTTTTAAATGATACATTCTTTGTCTTTTTTTAGGGTTCCGTAATCGACTAGGAACCCTTATAGTTTCGCTTTGTCTGTCCGTCCGTCCGCGGATAATCTCAGTAACCGTTAGCACTAGAAAGCTGAAATTTGGTACTAAGATGTATATCAATCACGCCGACAAAGTAGTAAAATAAAAAGTGTTGTTATTTTTATTAGGGTACCTCCCCTATACGTAACGTGGGGTGTTTTTTTTTCATTTCAACCCTAACGTGTGATATATTGTTGGACAGGTATTTCAAAATGAATAGGGGTTTACTAAAATCATTTTTTGATAATGTTAATATTTTCGGAGATAATCGATCCAGAAGTTAAAAAAAATGTGTCCCCCCCCCCTCTAACTTTTGAACCATAAGTTTTAAAAATATGAAAAAAATCCTAAAAGTAGAACTTTATAAAAACTTTCTAGGAAAGTTATTTTGAACTTGATAGGTTGAATAGTTTTTGAAAAAAGTTACAAAAACTACGGAACCCTACACTGAGCGTGGCCCAACACGCTCTTTGCCGGTTTTTGTAGAATTTATTTTGAATATTATGTAGCCCTTGAGCCACGAAGTTACCATCAACACACAGGCCGGACGCTTGTTTGCTACCTTCATGGTGTTCTACCTACCTATATTAAAAAAAAAACAAAACTGTAGTGCGTAAACATACCTAGTTGGCGCGCCCTGTTATGGCCGCTGTACACATTGGGCCAACGTTGGCGCGTGAGCTGGATGCAGCTATGTAAACTAATGAGATCGAATTATAGCGTTCTCCTTCTAACGCATAGCTGCATTCTGCTCACGCGCCAACGTTGGCCCAATGTTTACAGCCGGCATTAGATAACCCAACGGAGCGCCTAGCACCAGCGCGCCTGATTACGCCGTGTAAATAGCCAATTTTGAAGTAAGGTAGCTAATGAGCGATCTGGAGCTGAAGAGCGGCACAAGTCAAGGTTACGCCGTGGTATGAAATTAAAAAAAAACCAAATGTGTCATAATTAATTTTCAAACTGCTTACCTGAATTTCTCGGCGTGGAGGAATCCTTGTAGACGTGGTTCGGCAGTCATGAAGAAGCACCACGCTCTACTAGGTAGTTACTTATAACACTGATTTTTATGGGTGATATAATTATAATTAAATAAATAAATAAATAAATAAATATTAGAGGGCAATCTTACACAAATCGACCTAGTCCCATAGTAAGCTCATTAAGGCTTGTGTTATGGGTACTAGACGACGATATATATAATAGATATAAATACTTAAATACATACAAAACTTCCATGACTCAGAAACAAATATTCATGCTCATCACACAAATATTTGCCCTTACCGGGATTACAGCGGTGAAATAACAATATATATAGAAGTGACAGGCAAAAAGGAAATTTGTTATGGCATATCAGGCCTTTTTCTTCTTATGTGCCAGCATGTGCCTTTTTAACAAAGAAGGTCACAGGCATTTTACTCGAAAAGTATAAGGTGTATTTGAATAAAATTTTGCTAGTAGGTGTATTTTGTTAGCCGCTACATAGTTTTGTAATTAAATTAGCAAAAAAAATATTTTTAGGGGTGCTCTCCATACATAAAACTGAAAGTCAACATTTTTTTTTTCATTGCAAGCCCACGTGTGGCACAGCAATCGATAGGCCTTTCAAAATAAATATAAGGTTTCTCAGCAGTTTTTTTTATTAAGTGAATAGAGTCGGAGATAATCACCCCGAAAGTCACTAAAATTGTGTCCCCCTCTTTTAATTTTTGAACCGTGTATTTTAAAAATATGAATAAAATCATGGACATAGGGCTTATTAAATTCTTTCAGCGAAAATTGTTTTGAACAAGATCAGTTCAAAGATTTTTGAGATATTTCCAAAAAACTGCCTTCCTTAAAGAAAAGGACGTAAGTGCCATAAGATTTCAGTAACGATACGACCTTTTTAATAGGTGCGGAACCCTCGTTGTGCGTTGTCCGACACGCACTTGGCCGCTTTTTTCTTTAATGTTTTGTTTCACTTTTCGTTCAGACTTGTCACTTTGAGTGAAAGATGCCAAATGAAACAAGAAAATGAAAGAAAAGTGAACCGTCTAATTCTACCTTAAAGAAGGGGGTGATTGCACAAAAGATCTCACTGGATCTAATCTGAAAGGGCTCTCATTCAGATAAGATAAGAAGAAGATAAGGTAATAAGTAGGTACTTTAAATTCCAGGTGGTGACCATTATATTCAGCACAATAACGCTCCTTGGCATCATGGCAATGGCTAGACTCGCCATGGAGGAGATTGAAGAGAGCGACAAAGACATGGCAGTTGTTGTGATGGTCATCAGTGCAATAACACTGATGTACCTGCTGTTGACTCTGGCCTTCACTATTGTACTGCTGGTCGGTCTGCATAAGGTACAGTTACTGTAAATATACTAAATATACTTAATATATTTTTAGCTATAAGTACCTATAAGTTGAAGCATCTAGACGACTACATCTCAATAGGGCTTTGCAGCAGCTAGCAGCTCGCGACTGACAATAAGTAGGTACTTTTTTGATGAAATTTCCATTTCGGTAGAAAACGTTTTCCACTAACAAAATCTTAACTAATCACTTTGATTTTGATGTCGATCGCTTCAATATAATATATTCTAGGTTTACCGGTTTCACTTTTTAATTAAAAAAACAACTGAGGTGCCTATGAGTTAGAATTTATTGCAAATTTTGAAAAAAGGAAATCTTATAAACCTAGTCTTTCATTGTGACTATACCGTACTACAAAATCATTGAGATTGGAAAATATTTAGATGTGTAAAACATTTGCTCTTTTTGTATGGACGAGTACGAAATATTGTTCCCTCCCCATTCAGGGCCCATGACGACACATATGCGTCAGACCGTCGTAGTCGCTTTCCGCTACATACGAGGAAAACCACGGGATCGGCTACGAGCGTAGCGCGTAGCGATTCTGGGCAATGAATGTGTTAAGACCTTTTTAGATCTGCACTCTATTGAAAACCAGTTCTACGCGGCACACCCAGACCAATATAATGTACGGATTGTTTTACTGCTGTACATCAACCCCGCTCTTCTGCAACTTGTTTTAATCTCACCTCACCCGTCACCCACCAATAGACCTTGACGCCGGGATTCGTAGGACCTCTGATTACGCTGTCTATGTAATAGCCCTTTTTCTTAGAACTTAAATGTAAGGCCTGAAGCACAATGACGCAGCCTGCAGTAGCAGTCAACAGTAAATTATTTAATGACAAGTTTACTATTGAACGCCGCACCCAGGCCGCGCCAGTCATTGAGAGCCTTTACGAACGCCTAACCACTCACTTGCTTGTGGCAACCACAGTTGCCAATTTCGCGGACCCCTAAACTGATGGTGGCAACTGTGGTTACCAATCGAAGTATGGGCTGCTTTGATAATGAAAAATTAGAAGCAGTTTAGCTACCTTTTTTAAAAATCGAAAGCAAGTGAGTTGCTAAATATGTCAATTTGTGCCTACAGTAGTCGTCATAACCGTGTACGCGAAGGCCTGAATGACACCGGCGCGGCCTGCGGTGGCGGCCAATAGTAAGTTTGATGAACACGAATTTAATAATGACCGCCACCACAGGCCGCGGGAGTGAGAGGCTTAATGTGCCCTGCTGCTGGACACACACAGCAGAAATACAAATATAGCTGTAAAACAAACCCGAATCGTCATTAATAAAAATATTTCGTGTTTCCAGTCAAATCGCAAGGTCCTGAAGGTGTACTTGGTGGCGGCGGCCATTTTCTTCCTGCTCGACTTAGTGGTATTCTTCGTTGGGTTCGTGCTGGACTACAGCATAACCGCGGTCGTCACAAGGATCATATATTTGAGTAAGTTTAAAAAAAATACCCCTAAACTAGAGTCCAGTAGAGCACATTGAGAATTAGAACCGGTGGGTCGTAAGGGCGGCAAGGTTCTCGAGTGGTGACCACGTACCGGGAGACGCAGCGTGAAAGACTGTCAAGGGTAGACTGATGACCTGGTAAAGGCCGCGGGAATCCGCTGAATGCGGGTGGCGCAGGACCGGCCATGGTGGCTCTCTTTGGGGTAGGCCTATATCCAGCAGTGGACGTCTTTCAGCTGATATGATGATGATACCCACGCTGCGCCTTCGCCACTCAAGAACCTTTCCGCCCCAACGGCCATTGGTTCTACGTGCAATGTGCCCCGCCCACTGCCACTTAAGTTTAGCGATTCGGAGGGCTATATCGGCTACTTTGGTTCTGCTGCGGATATCCTCATTTCTGATACGATCGCGCAGAGAAATACCCAACATAGCCCTCTCCATTGCCCTTTGGGGGACTTTGATTGAGCCTTCTTATGAGGCCCATAGTAAGCGACCACGTTTCCGTGCCATACGTGCCAACACACACAAGGTGGACTGATGACCTGGTAAAGGTCGTACGCTACGGGTCGTTTCTTTAGATATTTTTGAAGTTAATATATGTTTTTTGCTTTGGAAAGCGAATTTTTCCATATAATATTATAGAAGGATGAATATGAGTATAACTAAACGCGATCACGGCTAGGCTAGTAATTGCATAAATCATTATTGTTACAGGCCTGGAGGCATATTCTTTCCTCGTTATCCGGAGCTACTATTACGATATGAAGGCACACACCACTGCCTAAACTTGTCCCTTTCGGGATACAGTGAATGGACCCATCATACAGTGAATGAACTTTAAAGCAATATTGTACAGTCACCAACATCAAGCTGCCGTAACAAAGCGTCCATTATTTATTTATTTATACTTAAGGAGGAGGTACCAACAGCTGCGAAAACATGATATAAGTGTTACGTAGTAATATAAAGCCAATTAAAGGACCTCACAGATATCCGACAAGTCCCAACGGGTCTAGAAATAGACCCGTGTCACATATCCGAGGGGTGATCCCAAAGTTTTGATAATCGGCATTAAAACCCGAAGTTATCCGTATCTTATCATTTGTAATTATTAAATACACTCTATTTTAGTTTCCTCACCTATATAATATATTAAAAATATTTTTATTTCGCTTTATAAAAAAATACTTTGGGTAGACGAAATGAGGCTTAGCTTTCACATCAACGCAAGTATGTCGTTTTTTAACCGACTTCAAAAAAAAGAAGGAGGTTCTCAATTCGGTTGTTTTTTTTTTTTTTTTTTTTTTTTCAATGTTTGTTACCTCAGAACTCCGTCATTGATGAGCCGATTCGAAATTTTCTTTTTTTGTTTGTAAGTATATGCTTCCAGGTGGGTCCCATTTTTTCAAAATTCAGTTGGATGATGGGATCCATGAGGAATTGAGGGAACTCCTCAATTATATTAGGCACGCGTGTAGCGATTTTATTATTTTCTATTATAACTAGTGTATTTACACCCGGAAATCATAAATTTGGTGGAGTGGAATTGATGATGAAGACCACACATGACTTATGGAATTCCTCAATTATGTACTTAAAAGTACAAAAGTATAGCACAGATTCTGATAAGATTCCGTTGAAATAGCAACTAATGAAGTGCCAAAGGTGATCCTTGTGGATTCGACGGAATTACTCAAATATTATCGACCCACATACAGAGATTCGGTTTTTTTCTCTAATAATCAACGCATTTCCTCTCGGAAATCAGATCATGTGGTAAATTGGATAAGAAATGTGGAAATATTCTCGTGCCTTGATTGAAGTCGGTTAAAACTTTGTTTTTAAAGTAAATTATATCGAGAAGCTTTCAAGATCACAAAATAATAATTGATAAAAATGATAAAGTATAGTTAGTCTAGACTACGCGATACGTAACTAGTTGTATATATTTCACGACCCTGAACAGCATCCCTGGTAATCGGAAAAGTCACCAAACCTCATAGAATTGTTTTTTTTTTAATACTAACCACTTCCCCTTACCATTTATTTTCATATATTTTACACCTAATTTGTAGTAGATATTAAAAAAATATATGGTGACAGATAAAACCCACCTTGTTTGTTTGGGGATCTGTGCTTATAAAACGTGATTACACAAGTTTGAATTTAGGTTGTGGAGTAATTTTAATGAAAAAATAGAAATGATTCTCATCATATAATCAATATTCTGTATATCAATACCACGTCAGAATTTTGCCAACATCGCCTCTAACGCATTTTACTGACGTCAGAAAATATAAAGCTATTAAAGAAAAACAAATGAATGATTTTTTTTTTTTGAGTAGGTACTATTTAGTGTGTATTACTCGTATTGATTGAATAGTGGCACAGTAGGAATGACAATCACAAATTATCATCACGAGACCATTTCATGCTGATTATCAGAACTGTTGGATTAGGCCTCGGTATATACGCCATTTCGTGTGGTAAATATTAATACTGGTGACTGGTACAACGCTTCTTAAAGCCTGTTTGGCAGCCGTTACTTAAAAAATCTATTATCAGCACTTTCTTCCGATGTTTGTCTGCAAAGGCTTCCTTATATTTCCTTAAACCACCTATTTTTATCTATATTTTTATTTAATCGTACTGTAATTAATCTACTTCAATTCTATATTAGGAAAATAAATCTCGTAGTTGTAAGAAATTATGTAATCTAATATAAAATAATTGTGACAATAAATGGTTACAAGTATTTCAATTAAGACTATTCTTTGGCGTTTGGCACAAACACTTATAATGCGGGCATCACACTGCCGCTGTATGCCGTTTAATTACCTACGCAATAAAAATGGGGTCCAAAGAATTAATGATACAATTTAGTCTAAATTGAAGGATTTATTCATCAGTATAACAAACTGCACGAAGCCTTTGGCTTCATTCCGAAACCCACAACAGACGTATTGAGATAAGATTGGACTTCAATTTCTCGGTGTGATCTCGCTCGCAGACGCATATCATGTATGAGGGCGGTAGACGTATGCCACACTTAATAAGATTAACTTCCAATCTCAATGCGGCATTAGCGCGTTCTGAAATGGGAACTCCATTGGCAACGGTACTCATTTAAAACTGCCCTAAAACTTAACATACAAAATAATACAATTTAATTTGAACCATGCGGTTTCGAATTTCCATTTATTCTAAAATCCAAAGAGAAAACAAATGAAAATCGGTTCGCTTGTTATTTGATTTACTACATTTTTAATCATTTCGTTTTATCTATGGAATTTCCTGATGAAACGAGGTATCGTCACGTTTTATTTGAGAGGCTAAGTGTTAATAATATTTTTAGACTACATATACTTATAGGACACCTCTATATGATGGCCATAAAATTAATCATAGGCTTGATACCGGCAAAGTAGTCTAATATATGTCGAAATAACATAAATATTACTCAACCGCGATGACTTTGGAATTGGAACAGTCAGTTTATATAAACTTAGACGTATTTGTATGACAAAACTGTCACTTCCAAACCCATTCTTATCGCGGTCTAATAATACTAGTATAGGTATACTGGCTAGTAATAGTCGAAAGTAGAAAGTGTTAATGTTTAGATATTTTTGAGCTCTTAGCACATCGTAGCTAACATTGACCAATATTAGCTATGTTAAGGGTGAGTCTCCACCACGGATGTACGAGGTTGCGAGGCGATGAGCGAGGCAAAATGCACCAGTAGGAAACGATACGAGAGATAAGCGGATTTTTCCCTCGCTGATGACCACCTCGTCAACTCTGGTGAATACTCAACCTTAGAAACCCGGGTCTAAGTCATAAAGGACATTCCTTAATGGCGAACGGCATGCTAGTTGGTTTCAGCAGTATTTGGGCCTTTCAATGCATTTCTTCTTGGCCCCAGCCAGAAGTCTTGGGCCGGCGGCGGCGCCCGCCACGCCAAGCAACAGCAATGCGAGAACGAACCATTTCCAAAAGTGGCTGTGAATGAGAATTAAAAAATCTAAGTGTCATTTTCGTGGCGTGTCGTCTAAAGAGGTAAGCAGAGTAGAGGCCAAAAGTTGGACATCATTATTTTATGAAAGTTTCCGTCACTGAACGCCTCATTCGCATTTAAATGTGTTTCGCGCTTTCTGACACGTTGACATTGATATCACGATGCGATGGAAAGAACATAAATTAACTAGACTTAGACATAGTTACTTTATGTCACAAGGTAACATTTGAATACTCGTACAAGTTACAGATAGTTATAAGTTACAGATACTATGCACCTTTGACCTGGTAAAGGTCGCGGGAGTCCGCTGCAGGATGCGGGTGGCGCAGGACCGGTCATTTGTGGCACTCTTTGGGGGAGGCCTATGTCCAACAGTGGGCGTCTTTCGGCTGATATGATGATCATGATGATGATTGATGATAATGATGGTGATGATAACTATGCATAGTTTGCAGTGTTTGTTTGTTTGGTTTGATTTGTGTGAAAGGGTCACGGCAATCGTTATAGGCGCATGCACACATACAGTCGCGCAAAGATGAGTCATTAATATTTACTAGTATTTACTGAGAAAAGGAGCGAGAAGGCGGCGCAGTGTACTCGCTTCGCTATATCAGTCTCACTCTTACTTAAAGTAGCATCTGTAATTCATATGGATCGCCCGGTCGTCGAGGTCCGTATCTCTCGCTCTCAGGACAGGAAATCTCCTGCAGGTGGCCTAGGTACTTTTCCCACTATCTTTGAAGGAGAAAATAGCCAGCAGCTTGTTAAAAAGTTAATACTAACCTGTCCTTGTCTCCCGTTGGCCTGTTGATAAAAGGAAAATAACCTGTTAGGTAAATATTTAGGCTGAAAATGTTCACAGTAAAAGAACCACTAGAACATCAATTTTCTAACCGACCTTTGAAAAAGTATTGGCTTCTTCAATTATTATGTTTTCAGAATCATATTTTGAGTTGGTCCCTTAACTACTTAACCCTAAACATGCCAAACATTAATAAAAAAACTGCGTTCAAGCCTCGGTTGGGCTCTGTTCGCGGTCAAAAATCGCTGCACGCATTTAAAGATGACACTGCCAACATTAGGGTAACCGTTTGGCAGCCATTCGTCACGTGCGTATTTGACACCTATACGCCAATTCTTTTCACAAGCTTTTATTATTACAACTTTTTCTTATTGCATATGAACTTTTTCTTATTGCAGGTGACATTGACGGTACATGACCTATATGTGTTATTGGCGCCGTGGGCACGACAACACGCGATGCTTTTAGGTGTTCTTGTCGTCCAAAGGGTTACTGCTTAACCCATTTAAAGCCAATGACTCACATGAGTCATAACTCTACATGCGATTTCTGCTACAGAGCGGAAAATCGCTGCGCACGCGCTACGTAGCGATGCGTGACTTCGAATTGGTCTGATTTAGGTGCGTGAGGAAGAAAGGAATGTCTTATGTCTGTTTCAGTGTTTTTTATTAGATTAGGCTATAGGTAGTATAGAGATAGGGATGTAATTAAAAACTCACAATTTATTGGCGTCGTCAATGCAGTGGTGAGGAGTGACCGTAGGCCGGTATTTCGGGACCGTGGGGCTCTTGAACTGCTCGAATTGGGGCCCATTTGAACTGTAACGGTCAAGCCTTGAATTATATTATTACTAGCTTCCGCCCGCGACTTCGTCTGCGTGGACCCGGCATAAAAACTAACCTATATTTTAATCCAGGCTATAAACTTTATTCGTGCAAAATTTCATCCAGATCGTTTGAGCCCTTTAAGCGTGATTGAGTAACATCCAAACATCTAAACATCCAAACTTTAGCATAATATTAGTAGGATAGCACACGATAAATAATAGTACATAGTACAGAAGGTCCACTCCCATATAGCCTCCTGGTCCCAGGTTCCTATAGAAAGATCAAAAATCACTGAAGGATAAGCGTAGTTCAGAGTAAATTTTCCATTTAAGTTCCTGTTTTGGGTAAAAGTACAACACAATTACTCTTTATCGCTTAACAAGAAAAGAAGACTGATCTCTTCCAGACAATCTTAACACATTGATGGACAATATAGGCGTAATTCTATTGTTATTTCTATTGTGTCTGGAGTGGTGTCCATAAAAGTGATGATAAGGTAGAAACCAACCGGACAAGTTCGAGTCAAACTCGCCCACCTAGGGTTCCGTACTTAATTACGAATGTATAGCTTTCAGATTTTTCTTGTACTTGTAGTATAAGACGATAGACGATAGTACAGTACAGTGCAAAATAGTGCATTTTAGGTCAACGGAGAGTACCCCAATAACTTTTGATTCCCTTGAGAGTGTCGAAATATATATTTTTAGCGAAATAAACGGCCGTATCTTTTTTTGTCGCTAACATAGAAGTTTGAATTTTTCACAGCTACAAGGAATTGTAGACTTGAGTATTTTATATTAATTTCAATTCGATACCTCCCTCCACGCGTTCTCGAGATCAAGGGTTTTGACAGACAGACAGACGGAAAACAAAGTGATCGGATAAGGGTTCCGTTTTTTCCTTATGAGGTACGGAGCCCTAAAAAGAACAATATGAGAAGCAAAGTACCAGGAACTCATGACATATAAGTATAACAAGAGAACACGAATAGCACTAGATTCCTGGCAGCAATTTTACATTATGAAATAAGCTTCTACTTCTTGCGACGATGGTTTCGTATTTCTTTGGCTTAAGTATATTGGTATAAGTAGCTACGACGCCGCTATGCATTTCGTGTTGCTAGCAATGGGTTTTTTCATATTTGTCCCATTTTTTTCGTAACACTTTTCGCTGATCAGACTCTAGGAGTACTTACTCGGTGGACGACGAGCCGTGCCCGCATTTGTGGTTTTGAACCTTTGGTCTGCGAGCTGGGACGGTGGATAACGAAGATGTGCTTTGCAACCTGCGTAAGAATTACATACAATACAAGAATCATGTCAAGTTATAGCTGTGAAATAAACAAATTAATAGTAGTTTATGCAACTGATACATAATCAGATGCCTTAAAATAAGAGTGTGGTTTTATGAAACGTGCGTCAGCAAGTTTCATAATAGGATCACACGAGTGTTTTAAGGCTAAATTATGTACAGTTGCATACTCTACTTTATCTACACACATATCATAAGTATTCTAAGATGGGTTCAGAAGCCGTATGGAAATGACCTGCATTGGTACTATAGTGCTACCTGTAAAATATCTTTGTTGCAATCGTGGCTGCATTTACGATATCCGGCGGAGTGTGCATATCGTTCTCGGAGTCACTACTACTCATATTTTCAACTAAAATGTGAGTTACAAACAAGTTGTTTGTTGTTACGAAAGTAGAATTGTGAAAAGTTGTTTGAAACAACTTTTCATAATTCTATTTTCGTAACAACAAAGAAATGACAACAGTAATGGCGGCAATTCGATCCTACGTCAAGACGAATGTTTTTCTAAATCATAGACAAACAAATGAAGTCCCTATTCTCATGTCACTCGAGATCAAATATCGTGCGGTTTATATTAAAAAAACAGACTGAGATGACGTTTCGCATCGATAACTGTTTTAATATCTATGAATACTAGAATAGAGACCCATATGAGTTTTGACAGCTGTTCCAAATTTAAACTCATAACCTGTAGTAAATGAATGAATGAAAAAATGTTATTACAGTACAGATTTTACCTACCACCACAGACAAGAAAGTTCTCATAGTAAAATTGGTTGTCATAATGCTGGTAATTTCCTACGGTTTCTGAACGCATTTAAGAGCACTAATGATATGTGCGTAGATAAAGTCATATTACCTACTAGAAAGCTTTGTATAATAAATCGATGGCTGAGGCACTGGTCCCACCGCCGGCGAGTAGCGAGTACTCTCATAGTAATTCTTACTCGCTTGAGCGAGTAGCACGTAGTAACACTCGTTTACTCGCCGGCGGTGGGACAGGTGCCTAAACCAGATGTCGAGCATCTGAAAACGCTGGTTACCACAGCCTTCCAACGTCGCGGACGGACATAAAGCATTCGTCCCTTTCGCACGGACATAGTTGTTGGTAAGAGCCAAATGTTATGTCCAAAATCCGACATAAAAATTATCGTGCTAGCTAAGCTGGTTTACTAACTACAACTTCTGTAATTATGTAATTGATTTATGTTTCCATTCAAGTATCTGCATTTTGAATCCTGTGCCACTAAAGTAACCGGGGGCCTAGACAAGGTTACAATCGACAAGCGCTAACGCCAATAGAAAACATAAAAATGTATGGGAATGACAGATGCCGACGAAACACTTTTCCTTAACATCTGTCATTCCCATACATTTTATTAGTTTTCTATTGGCGTTAGCGCTTGTCGATTGTAACCTTGTCTAGGCCCCCAGGTTTGGACCAAAATATTCAATAAAAAAATAATTGTTTTGAAGTGTAACTGGTTTGCCCAATGGTTGACTGGTAGAGAATGCCTGAAGGCATGAATTCCGCCAATTGTAGTTTCTTATATTTGTGCAATAAAGTTAGACGAGTTAGACCGGGTAGACCAGGTTATTTATTTATTTAAATCACGCCACATCTGCCGTCAATTCTTAAAGGGTCGGCAACGCGCATGTAACACCACTGGAGTTGCAAGCGTCCATGGGCTACGGTAACAACTTACCATCAGGTGGGCCGCAAGCTTGTTTGCCACCGACGTGGTATAAAAAAAAATAAAAAAAAAGTGTTATAGTCATGTGACGTGACACAGACTTCCACTGCACGTCTATGTTCTAAAATCTCATCTATTTTACTACGTCATGAAAAGTCATTTGCCACTTGTGCCACACATGACATGAGACTAAAAATGAGACGTCTACGCATGTTGTTTGAAATTTCATTCTGGCCAAGTTTGTGACCGTGCCCATCTTACGCCCGTTCGCTTTGGCTTTTAGTAGATTATTACCTTAGTTTAAAATGAATTGATTTCTAAATCAAAGCAAGAAATCAATGTAGCTATAGTCTGTTTCAGTTTAAATTACGAAAAGTACATACAATCAACCATTACCGACATCTATTGTTTAATTGTTATCTTCAAGTAAGGTTGCAGAACGCATAAACAATTAATACTTATTATGCATAAACAATTGCACAAACAGTAGTTACTCCAGCACGGCTATCACAAGACGGCGCGCGAGGTCTCTCGATTTTTCTTGCACTATCCGTGTTTCTCTTATTAGAAAATCTAGAACACTTAGAAAGAGAGGTTTAGTGCGAGAAAAATCGAGAGCTCGCGCGCCGTGTTGTGATAGCTGTGTTGTACCTACACGTGCCACACTAAGATTAGTTTTATTTATTAAGTCTGTTTGTTATCTTTTCCTTTCATATTTAATAACAAAAGAAGTTGTAACTCCCACGTTAAGTGCATTTTCATAATTTGAACTGAAACAAACTTTATTTAAAATTAATTGATCTCTAAATCAAAGCTAGTAATCAATGTAGGAAATAGACACTAAACCTGAGTGCAGAAGAGGAAGAGGGGGTGTGGTCGAGGTCGCACGCGTGAGGCGTCACCGGTCGGCCCCTGCGGTCCAGTCCTAGACGCGGCGCTCTGTGCAAAGGTAACCCTTTTGCCGGCTGTACACATTGGGCCAACGTTGGCGCGTGAGCAGGATGCAGCTATGCAAACGCATGAGAACGAAATAAAACCCTCTTCCTCTAACGCATAGCTGCATTCTGCTCCGCGCCAACGTTGGCCCAGTGTGTACAGAAGGATTTTGAGTATCCAGTATCCACCACCACGGCCCGTGAGCTGTGTCGTGGTGCCATAGACTATCTCTGTCTCTTTCTAAGTGTTTAAAGAGGGAGATGGATATTATATATGGCGCCGCGAGTCAGCGACACAGCTCGTGCGCCGTCCTGTGATAGCTGTGCTGAGCTGTGCGAAGTACGGAGCGGCGTGCGAGGAAACAATTCACCATTAGCATTGAGCTAGTGTAGCTCAGGTATCTCTTGAATTTTTTCCTCGCACACGAATAGCGCACAGCTCTGGTAGTACTCACCTTAGGCTATTTTTCAACAAAAGTTAAGCTATTTCATACAAGAGATATTTCAAATTTAAACCTTCGTGAGATATGTCTTAAATTCTACTAATAAATCCACGACATCCATGTCACGACAGGCGACATGTTTTGAACTCTTCGGGGGTTCTTTTTCAGGATGAGTGCTTTCGCGGCAATGTCGCTTGAAGCATCAACCTTGGAGTGCTTGGAGTGACATTTAATACGTGAGTTTAACCGTGGATTTATTAGTAGGTAAGTATTACCTATATATAAGAGATATTTCACTACGAATGCAAACAAGCATTAAAAAAAATTACACCCCCGACAAAATAAACATAGCCAAGAACCTGAAGAACCATCTTGAAAGACAAGCCCTTAAAGTAAAAAAAACCGCGGATCAAATCCGTTCATTCGTTTGGGACCATCGATGCCACAGACAGACACAACAGATATACCTAAGCAAGTCAAATTTACAACACTATACTTCTGAGACACAAGGTTTTCTGGTTGAAAACAGCGAATTTACGGTACCTACAAATAGTTAGTTGAATTAATTCCCTTAATTAATAACCTTATTTACCAGTTAGTACACACACACCTTGAGATTCATTTCAGTATCTAAATCGTATTGGTAGGTATTAATAGAGATTAACACGCCCTCTTTTCAAACTACTGGTGTAAGCGATATATGTATTATCCATTTATAGGTTAAACGCTTAACTGAGACAGCGCAGGGGCGCGGCAGGTCCATGCCCAACCTAACCGCCCGGTACCCTTTTGTCGTCTTCCCTCGCACCTCTTTCCCGTAATAGGCGCCGTTTCAGTTAAAAGTTTACACCTATAAGCGTTAACTTTATGCAGTAATAAACATTGTAACGTTGTCACTTACTCATTTCTCCTTTTTTTATGAGCACTGTCTTCAATACCAGGACAGCCTGGGCAACACCCCTCACTGCGATTGTAATTTCGTATTATGTATATATCTATATTTAAATTACATTCGTATTTTTTACATTCAGGTTTTTTTTTAATATACTCGTACTTATAAACAACATTGAAATAATATGTTATTAGAGCGCATTTTTTTTCTGGCACTTCATTTGTGTTTCATTGCCTTTAATCATTAATCTAATTGACAAATTGTTTCATTTTACATACTTAGCAAAACTCTAGTCATGAGCCCTAACTGCATTGATTGAAATATTTTTTTTAGTGTGCCTTGCCTCCAAATTCCTCAACTCTGCAAAAAAAATCATTTACACAACTGCCGTGCTGACAATAGCCGGATACGGTATATTTTTTAAGATCAGACAATTAAATAATATAAATAAGGATAATTAAGTGTATTCAGAGCGTTAATTAGAACAACATTGTCGTGGAAAGTGGTTTTACCAGGTATGCGCTATGCTAAGCGTGTAGGCTTTTTATCGTTGGTTCCGTGATTTGGCCCAATTAGTGGGTTGAAATTTTGGTGTGACATCTAGCGTGACAGAGGAATACTACATGGTGATCTCAACGTTAATCATTTTTGTTTATAAGGTAGAGGTGGTATTATTAGAAAGGGGAAAAGGCAAATAGATTAGAAAAGATGGGGGTATATTTGAAAGAGGGATGGGAAATCATTTTGAAAACCAGGTGTTGTACTAGGTTTGTTAGAAAGAGGGGAAAGACAAATAAACAGAATAAACCTGGCCAGTGACGAGGCGGGGGTCACTCCTGTCCCAGAGCTCTTGCTCAGCAGTAGCGATGCCGGCTCTCTGTGTAATAGAAAGACATAGAGTAAGAAACTCAAATTAACCAGAGAAACTGTGCTTGTGTTCTATCGAACGACGGAAGTAAAGTTTATTTATTTATTTATTTATTTATTTATACAAGGAATTCCAACAGCTATGAAATATTCGCTAAACTTTATAAATAGCAATACAGAGCCAATTATAGGAACTCGCAAATAGAAACTGAGTATAATAATATGTTACACAGTACACGCTATATGATAAGTGATAACATTGCACAGTATACTGTGATACAAAATATTACAGTATGAAATATATCAAAAAAACAAAAGAAGAATCATATCTTATATGATCTGTATCTTATAGGTATAATAAGATCCTCGCTTTTGAGTCAAAAGTTTTGACAAATGGTATTTGTGTCGTGTTCAGACCGATGTAGGTCAAAAGAGCGAACTGAGCTTAGAAGCCTTTTGTTTTGCTATAACGCAATGTTTTTGTTGTATTTCAATTCTTGTGCCGAATCTTTGCAGCTCTGGTACGAATTAGTTAGGTTTTATTTATGTGTGTTTCAAGCAAACACATAAATGCTCTGTCAATCTATCATTATAAAACAGACAGCTACGGATGCTGAGTCCCAGTGGCCATGTGACTTTCAAATGGAGGTTGCGTGTTTGAGTCCTGCTTCGGATCGAAATGGTTTACAAAATATCGCTTAATATTTAGATACTGCACGCTTTTCTTCGATGTTTTATATGTAGGCGCTGTCTAACTGAGACGATACCCACGACGGAAAAGAGGCAAGACAAGGACTACCCTTCCGCGCCTCAGTTAAGCGGTCGACCTGTAATTAGCTTCATACTATTGGCGTTGCTTCACAAGTTCAGCAAAATATAAAACTGTAGTAACCTCTGAGTTAAGATACTTAAATGTAAATTTATTATTCGTAGCTTTTCAGGCCACTCATAAATATCATCACATTTACTGCATATTGGGTACCTACCTACACCAGAAGCATGGAAAGATGGCGTGTTCATCTATGCTGCATCTTTTTCGAATAATATTGGAACGAAATGTGTCATAAATTCATGATGGACTGTCCCGGCGGAAACAACTACTTACGCTTTATTTTATCTTATTTGGCATTTCTTAATACTTGTAAGGAATAAAGTACCTAGGTATTTATGAACTATGAGATTTATGAGATGAGGTTTCTTTCAATATCTACTACTACAAAGAACAAAATTAGTCGTACTTATACAAGTAGGTACTAGAAAACATTAAGCTACGTTAAATGATACATTTACAGTAATACGACAATAACCAACTGATACAGAAACGAACCCTTTTCTTTTGCCGAAAAGCCAATTCCACATTCTGATGGCCAATGCACACTGAAAATAAACCGTTTGAGTCAGGTACAGTCAGCATCATATTGTTAGTAGCAGCCAAAGTGGCCAAATATATCGGAACACGTCTTTATTACAATAAGAATAAGGAAGTGTTACGATATATTTGGCTACTTTGGCTGCTACTAACTATGTGATGCTGACTGTACCTACCATATTATAGGTCAACACCGCTTAACTGAGACAAATCAGGGGCGCGGGCGAAATAAAAGGTACCTACCGGGAGGGTCGCGAGCGGCACGAGCGGCTACCCGCTCGCGACTTCTCAGTTAAGCGGTCGCCTTAAAATTAACATATTTTTCGTTAATTATACGTGGTAATTAATACCTATAGGTATACCTGCCTATAATAATCAGGGTTTGTAATACTAATAAATAACCAGCGGGCGTACCTAGCATGATGAACATTTTATCACTTATCGCTGTCAATAAAACTGACAAGTACTTATACGAGAGTGATGGATGTCTTATCCACAACGATAAGTGACAAATGGAAACCATCTCAGGCTCGCAGACCCCGTATCATGGTCGGCCTTATCACGCGATAAGTGACAAGATAGGAGCGTCGTCTCGTTCTATCGAGCGGTGTCAGCCAGTGACGGACGCTCTATCTTGTCACTTATCGTGTGATAAGGCCGACTATGATACGGGGTCTGGGCTCTATTTCAACGAAGTTGGTAGTCTAAACTTTATCGAAGGGTCAAATCAAGTTTAAGCATATTTCATGAAATTCTAAAATATGTTGATTTCGCCGAGTTTGCTTCCGAGCGCCGCATTTTCGAAGTTTGTTCAAAGTTGTCAATAATTCAGTCATGTGTAATTCAGTCTCTTGTAAAAATAACAAAAATGTAGAACGCTTCACGATTGTGCGTACCATCCTTGCGCGGGGGTCAAATCTTCTCAGTATCGTTCCAAATTAAGTAAAAAAGCTATATACTGTACAGCAACGAAGGCCATGCTGAGAATTTATCTACGTGTTCGCTCGCGTCACAAGGCTATCCGAGGCAGAACCAAGCTAACCGAAGCGCTAAAACTAAATGGCAGTAGGCGGGGTACATTGCATGGAGAAGCAGTGGCCGTTGGGGTGTTAAGGCCTCCACCCACCGAGCGCGTGTCGTGCGCGGCGAGTGTGCTGCGCGTCCCCGCGCAAGTCGTAAAGCATTGAAAATACACTTCAAACACACATTGAACGCGGGCCAAACGCAGGCCCGTGGCGCTAAAGTTACAACTCGGCAGCGCGGCCGCGTGTCGTGCGCGTCGCGTGTTAAGCGCGGGCCCGCGCTGCTGAGTGTGATAGAGATAGTGAGATACATATTAAATGTGTTGGTAGTGAGAGAGATACGACGCGCGGGCCGATAGGTTGCCGCGTGTCCTTGTCGAGTTCTGAGGTTTCCATGATGATGCGTGTACTGCCGGAATATTCACAGTAATTCCTTTGGGCACTCAGTACCTTTGAAAAACTATTGCAAATAAAGGAACCTATGAATTTAGAATGTGATTTATTCGCAGTAGTATCTCCCAAAGGAACTAATGTAAATAAAAAAGCCGAAGCAAGTACGAAGTAAGTAAGGTGAAAACGATTGGTCGTATGTTTCCCAAACTATAATAAGAATAGATTGGAAACTGCACAAAAACTCTACGTACACATGTATCCTCTGGCGTTTGTGAAGGAGAATTCCTATTTCTAGTTACATGGTTTAGTATTTTTCACTATAATTTTGCTGCATCTCGCCAAACCCAAGCCAAACCAAAATTGATGTTTTGTTGCATTTTCGTGTCACTGTCAATCAAAACGATGCGTTATGATTACGCTGTATTCGATCTAGAAATATAGGTAGAATAAAGCCTGTGGTACACGACTCCTGTTCACAAAACTTAGGAAACCTCTGTTTACACCTTCACTGCCAGTCCGCGTAGCGGGCACATACACCGCATGCGCTTTCCGCTGCCTAGCGAGTGCCTACGCCGTAGGCGCTTTCCGCCATTTTGCGGGAAGAACACGCGATAGGCTAGCGTAGCGCGTAGCGATTCTTTGCAGTGAATGTGTTAACTATGATGTGTTTTGTCCTTTTCTCACGAACACAAAAGTCAGTGTAAAAATGGAAAACGAAATTAAACGGCATTTTTGCTAAAATAGATGGACACTTATGAATAAGACGATTAATCTTTGACTTGGCTAGCCTGTCTCACTTGTACATAACCTAAATATACTTAACTACTTACTACTCTTAGCTCTTTGTCTCATCATAATATATACAGGGTGAATCCTAAGTCGTGAACTGAAATATGTGTTTGTTACTGTTTAACTTTATTTTGAACATGTGGACGTGACAACAGGCAAAATATGTAAACATTGTTCATTAAAAAAACTCTTCTGAGTCTCATGGTCACCCTAAGTGCTACGTTAAAACAGAGATATGTGTTTCTTACTGATTAACTTTATTTTAAACGTGGACGCGACAACAGGCAAAAATATGTAAACGTTGTTCGTTAATTCATTCATTAAACAAACTTTTTTAAATTTACTGAGTCTCATGGTCACCCTAATTGTTACGTTAAAACAGAAATATGTTTCTTACTGATTAACTTTATTTTAAACATGTGGACGTGACAACAGGCAAAAATATGTAAACGTTTGTTAATTCGTCAATTAAAAAAAATGTTTCAACTCGGTCTCATGGTCACCCTAATTGCTACGCTAAACTGTCACTAATCATTTAGAATAGCAAAAACACCATGCAACCTTATGGTCACCCTAATTGCTAAGTTAAATTGGCAATAAACATTAATTGTATGCTTCTAGAGTCAATGAATTTGCCTTAAAATACTGCGATAAAAACAAAAAAATCCGTTCACGACGTAGGTTTCACCCTGTATACTATTAAATTTGCTCACTGCTTCTCTTCTTGGTTGACACTGTTGACGGTACCCCGGCCCCCAGCTACTCATACCATAAATATACGTATTTATACTCTTTGATCTACTCCTCTCTCTAGGGTATATACAGTCGACAACACAGCTAAGTGACCATCGGAAATCTAATCTGACCTTAAGTGCATTGTAATAAGGTTCTAGGTTTTCACGGTATGGTCAGTTAGCTGTGTTGTCGACTGTACCTACGCCTACGCCTATCGTCTCGTATCGTCTTTCACCTGTTATGATGATATTGATGACTATGATGATGACCTCCATCCGTTCGAATTATGCCTTAATGTTTCAAGTTTATGGATAAGAGAAAAAAAGGGGTTACCTAATTGGGTGCCGTGAGCTCCTAAAGGGATGAATGACCAAGTAAAGGTCGCGGGTGACCGCCGAATAAGCCGGCTGTACACATTGGGCCAACGTTGGCGCGTGAGCAGAATGCAGCTATGCGTTAGAGGAAGAGGGCTTTATTTCGTTCTCATTCGTTTGCATATAGCTGCATCCTGCTCACGCGCCAACGTTGGCCCTATTGTGTACGGCCGGTAATACAGGTGGCGCAGGGACAAATATTTTGTAGGCACTTGAGTAGTGGGTACCATAGAGTACTCCTGTGGTGGCACAATGGCTTATGGTGATTTTGATGCAATTAATGCAGTATTGGATTCTTATCGCCTCTGTCGTTAATTTTTCTAAGCACCTAAGTACCTATGGTGGGCGTAAGTATTGTAGCTAAATATCGATACCATAGTTCACAATCGTAGGTACTAATTACGGGGAAAAAAGTGGTGTAATTAGTATGATAGTGCTCAAATCATAAAGTTACAATTTCAGTGACAAAAAAAATGTAATCAGTACGACTGTGAACTAGGGTATCGATATAATAATAATAATAAATATTAGGGGACAATCTTACACAAATCGACCTAGTCCCATAGTAAGCTCATTAAGGCTTGTGTTATGGGTACTAGACGACGATATATATAATAGATAAATAAATAAATAAAATAAAAAGCCCATTTATTCCAAAACCAACTTAAAAATAACAATTTTTAAAATTACAATTTAAAATTACAATTTATGTATATACAATTTAATTTGCTTTGTACCGTTATTATTATTTTTTTTTTTTCTTTTTTTTTTTTAATGTAAGCACCTATATTATTTTTTTATGTATTTTTTCTATATTTCTGTGGGTTTGGACCCCTCGTGGGTAAAGGCCTCCTCCAGTTTATGCCATTTATCTCTATCCTGAGCTAATTCCGGCCAGTTTTGTGCTATTTTTTTAATGTCGTCCGTCCATCGAGCGATTGGTCTGCCCGGCCTTCTCTTCCCTTTTGGCCCAGTCCATAGTGTTACGATTTTAGCCCATTTTTCTTCTTGCATTCTTGCCACATGCCCGGCCCACTTCCATTTTGACCTTAAAGCGTATTCCAAAGCATCTATGCACTTTGTCTTTTTTCTTATACTATCATGTCGTATTTTATCAAATAATTTTATGTTTAAAATGCTTCTTTCAATTGCTCTTTGACATGTGACGATTTTTTGTTTACTTTTGTATGTGTACTTCCAAGACTGGCTACCATACGTAAGTGTTGGGAGTAGACAGGAGTCTATAACTTTTTTCTTCAGCTTTGTTGGAAATGGTTTTTTTAAGATTTCTTTCATTCCCCAAAACTTATTCCAGGTCTTTTTAATTCTACGATCGATTTCTTCTAAGTTATTTATTTGCTTGAATGAAAGTTGTTTGCCGAGGTATACAAAATCTTGCACTTTTTCTATTTTTTCTTCTTCTATGTAGATATCGCAATTTTCCACATTTGACATTATTTTAGTTTTTTGTAAATTTATCTCTAAGCCGATATTCTTACTACTGACATTGAGAGAATTCAACATGTATTGTAAATTTTCTGATCTTTCTGATATAAGTATTATGTCATCTGCAAAGCAAAGATGTGTTAGATTGTTATTTTCTATATTTATGCCTTTTCCCGACCAATCAAGTTTTTTCAGGACATATTGTAGAACGGCGATAAATAGAGTAGGAGATAATGGGTCACCTTGTCTGACTCCTCTTTTTATTTTTATTTCCCTACCTGTGCTCTCCAGCCTCACTCTGCTCCTGCAGTTTGTGTATATATTTTTAATAATTGTTACGTACATGGGATGAATACCTACGTCTGTTAAGGCTGCCCATATTGCTGAGTGGGTAATCGAGTCGAATGCTTTCTGGTAGTCTATAAAGGCTAAGGATAATGGTTTCCGGAATTCAATGTATAGATATAAATACTTAAATACATAGAAAACTTCCATGACTCAGAAACAAATATTCATGCTCATCACACTTATTTTCCCTTACCGGGATTCGAACCCAGGACCTTCAGCTTCGTAGGCAGCGTTACTACCCACTAGGCTAACCGGTGGGCCGGTAAATAAAAATACAATTTCTTTATAAAATTTATTAGCTTCCTAAAACATGGTTTGTGAAACCTTAATTATAGTTATGGGTAAGGCCGTTGAGATTATCACTTATAACACAAAAATAACACAATCACTTTTGTGATACCGTAACACAAATATAACACAAAAGTAACACTATTTTTGGTAAAGGTTGTTTCATAATAGTATTAAAATAAAGGGTAAGGAAAAAATATCATTTTTTTTACGTAAGTACCTATGTTAATATATTTATAATAACAACATTTTAGAATAGGTACGTGATCGATCGGTATTTGACTAAATCAGTATTTTTTATGATGATCTGTTTTTATAAAAAAAGAATTTCCTTTTCTGTATAAAAAACAGATCATCATAAAAAAATACGACAAATTGAGCATTATTCCTAGGAAACAAAAAAGTTTTCAGAATTATTGCAAACATAAAATAATTTAAAAATGTATTTCAAGTAGAAACTAAATGATTCATAAGTTCACGTGGTTGTCTGAAATAATAATAGCCGCGATTCACGGAATTATATAATAGAAGACCTAATTCAAGTTTGATCGAATGCGGCATCACTGGTGTACATCGTCCGGTGAGAACCTAAACTGTCTAATTACACGTAATAGTAGGTATATAAAAACTCGACCTTATTTCTACGTTAACACAGTTGATATTTGTTTTTTTTGGCAAATGCACTAAATAGTGAGTTATGGTAATCACCCGACGACCATACTGTAAGAATAATACGTTTAGACTGTAAGTACTATTCAAAATAACAATTCGAATAAATCTCACGATAAGATGAAAATGTTTTTCTTTACTATTACAGTATTCTCAATCTGCATGACTCTTTACACTTGTTTTGTGTTACTGAACACAAAAATTTGTGTTATGCATAACACAAAACTAACACAAAACGCCATAATATAACACAAAACCAGTTTTTTACAAGCGTTTTAGGTTATAAAACCAAATTAAGTCAAACTAGACGCAAATGTACATGTTTCATGTAAGCTTTAAACATAAACGAAAACAACCATAGTAAAGTGAACTTCTGAAACGCTTACTTACTTGAGATATTCATCAACACAAATTCTGACGAAAATATGCGACTCACTTTCAACTTTTCTCATAGACAAACTAAAAATGGCAGTTTCTTTTTTTTAACATTGATTGACAGCTTACGGTGTTGCTGTGCCAAAATACGTTTTTCCCCAGTTTTCTGTCAATATTTAGGGGTAATTATGCATAACACAAAAATTTGTGTTACGAAAGCCAAAACTCTGCCCACTAATCTAAAGACCTATAAAATACGCAAAACAAAGTATTTAAACACCGTTCTTGGTCTTACAGAAAGCAATGTGTCTCACCTTTCAAACGTATTTAAACGTTTTTTTCTAAATGTTTAAATATGAAAATAATTCGTAGTTGAACAGTACTCGGAAAAAAGCGACACGTCATTTTCGACCAAAATTAGGGGGGTTTGATGAACATAAATGCAAGTATTTTATAGAAACAACAACTTTTATTCAGTTTGCAAAATGGGGAAACAAGCTCAATAATTGCTTTATAGATTCAACTAACAACAACGGCAGTAGTGCTTACATATTTGGAGAAAACGTGCTGGAAAGTTTTGTTCCGACCAAAACTGACAATGTCGGCGGCCTTACCCTTATACTAATGATATAACGTCTTGATTCAACATTAGTAAATATTTCGTTTAGCCGCCCATTTATTTAAAATATTTACTATGTGTAGGTAGGTATACTGAATACGCCAAACTCGTAATACATCAATTATAGTTTAATTAGCAATTTAAATTGGCTAGTAAGTACCTATTTAAAGTCACTTAAAAACACTGACTTGCACAGCTAATAAAAATACTCGTCGTTCATAAAATTCGATTTTTATGTGCAATTGTTAAATGATGTGCAAGTCAGTATATTTTTGGTAAGCGATAATTTTTTTCCTATTACATATTAGTATTCCGTTCCAGAGCTTGTTCAATGTAACTCCATACATACTCATATTACGGAAAGCGCGGTGCTAGACGGCGCAGACCACGCGACGTAACAGTCGCTAGCTAACACAATACTTTACACATATCGGATTAACCCGTTTGACGCCAAGGACACCAAAAGGTGTCGTGTATTGTCGTGCTGCAGTGCCAAGAACGACTATGTGATATGGCATACGCTGTCTGTTTCAAGAAAGGTTTGCAACGGGTGTCTCAGTAAGAAAGCACTATCAATTTACTTTTATAATACCTAATTTATGGGTTACTAGCTGATGCCCGCGGCTTCGCCCGCGTGGTTATAGGAAAATGTAACATTTTGATTTTTCCCGTGGGAATTAGATGTTTTCCCGCTGGAAAAAGTAGCCTATGTCACTCTCCAGCTTCTAAACTATCTCCATACAAAAAATCACATCAATACGACGCTCCGTTGCGACATGAAAGAAGGACAAACATACAAACACACACACTTTCGCATTTATAATATTAGTCCTTACTTAATATTACTTATTATTACTTAAGTAAGGAAGTAAGGATAAGGATTTTTAATCGAAATAGCGCACTCTTATTGAGGCACCCGTTATATGCTCTCTTGTAACAACGATGTTGGCGTAACAGTAACTCTTTTCGATGTCTTGACTGGTGGCAAAAAAGGTTAAGATTGCTTATGTGTACGTGTTTTCATAAAAGCTGCTCGCCCCGCGCGTCCACATTGCCTGTTTGACCGTTGCCGTTGTTTGACTTAAATTGTGACGTCACAGCGGTTTTTTTTTTTTTATTATTGGCTAATACCAACAAGGACTACCCCGAGTACTGCTGTTGTTGCCGTTATCTTCCAGTTGCTGAAAATAAAATCATTTAGTTATTAGTTGCTATGTGAGCTGTACAACTCATATTGTAGGTCTCAAAAATGTTTTAATAGAAAATTTCCAAAAATTGACTTGACAAAAAATGTCTATACACGATGATTATTAATCCGTGATCAGGACACGAAAAATATTGATAAACAGCCAAAACGGATTTCAATGGATAAGGTCTCATGCAATGAAATCACTGTTTAGTTAATTAAATTTAATGATAATGCTAACACTAATGTCCACTGAACGTTTGGTCACCCTACATTTCTTGAAGTTCGCAAACTATCGTTAGGGTGATTAAGATTTTGAATTATAAAGTAATTCCTTATTTCAGAAGTTTAATTCAGAAAAAAAGAACGTTTGTTTTAAGTAACTTCGAGTTAATCGTGATTGGTATCAATTACAGAATTAAAAAAAATTACTCCTGATCACAAATTGAGAATCATCGTGTATAGTTATCAAACTTGCTCACAAAATTGCACGAGAAACGGTTGAGCGATCTGCACGGCTATCACAAGACGGCACGCGAGCGCTCTCGATTTTTCTCGCACCATACCTCTCTTTTTAAGTGTTCTAATAAGAGAGAGAGACGGATAGTGCGAGAAAAATCGAGAGAGCTCGCGCGCCATCTTGTGATAGCCGTGCTGTAGAGGAGAATAGCCGTACAGCCGGACACCGGAACAGCGGGACATCCGGATAAAATGATTTTTTTTGGCACAAGCTGAAATGGAGAACTTTGTTCGATTCGCTCGCTCTGTCTAATTTTTTTTTTGGTACGGGGTTTTTAGCTACTTTTTTTTGCTAACAGGATTTAATTGCATATAATTAACTTATTTATTTACCTCTTTAAGGACTTTGAGGATTTCCGACGTTTCGGATGCGTCACAACATTCTTGGTCGCGGGATGATAAAAATAAGTTAATTATACGCGATTTAGTAAACATAATGTGTAAGAGCCGAGGTATGGATCTTCATATAGATTAAGCTAGCTTTAATTTATATTGTAATTGTATATTCTGAAATAAATAAATCTAAATCTAAATTTATCGCGGTAGGTATAGGTATAAATCAATATAATTATACTTTTTTTTTTTTGCACATTCATAGTATTAGCTCATCCGATAATGTCTCCTAGTTCTTCTTAACGACCATGGCGCCAACAGCAATGGCGCCAATTATTAACACCGCAAGCGCCAACCACATCCAATTACTAAAAATATCAAAAAAATTGTAATGGCCCGCGAGGTAGCAACAGATTTTCGTGACCAATCGACCCCCCTGCGATAACTTGTGAGAAGGTTCAGAATGTTGTATCATGAACGCCCGTGCACGTCAGCTGCGGCTCCGTCGGTGGCTTGACCAGCAGCAGCCTCCCAAACACGTAAAAAAAAGCTTTTAAGCTGATTAACGCCTGCTATAAAATGCATGGCAACCGCGCGTTTATAGTAGGAATATATTTTAATATTTTCGTGTGACCAGCTGACGGGTTTTCCACCACTGTACAGCCAGCTGACGATTTTGTTTCGTCATAATATTGGATTAACTATCATTTGATGATAAAATGAATCAGGGGTAAATAACCAATTTTTTTTTTTTTTTACGTGTATGGTTGGTGAACTCACCAACGGAACCGCAGCTGACGTCCACGAGGCTTCGTGATACAACATTCTTAACCTTCTCACAAGTTATCGCCCGGGGGTAAGTGACTGACAAAAAAAAAAGCTCCTAGCTCGCGGTCTATAACAGGTAAGTATTTTTTTTTTCAAACAGTTTTTATAGTTAGTAAAGTAGCCAAATATATCGCAACACATCTTTATTGCTACAGGAGTAAGGATGTGTTACGATTTATTTGGATACTTCGGCTGCTACTGACTATAAAAACTTTGTAAAAAAATACTTACCTGTTATAGACCGCGAGCTAGGAGCTTTTTTTTTGTCAGATCTGCCATGACAAAGCAGGCAAAAATATCTGACACTTCCTTACGGCCCCAGCAATAGTCGTGTCAGATATTTATGCGCGCTTTGTTGGGGAAGATAATAATAATGCTGAGATCATCAATGAGCCTAAACACGACGGGAGTATCCTGTGTAGTTTAGGAGTTGCTGTGGCCACCTTGTGTCTCCATCATCAGATCAGCTCGATGGTACCATAATATTGCAGAGTTACCAAATCTTGGGATTAGGTGTCAAACCGGACACCGGGCGCCTTTAGGGCACAACCGGGAATAAACTCGCTGCGAACACGCTCACTGGTTGCTCCGCTTGTAAACCATAGGTCTTCTCCGTCCAACTGTACCGCCCGTGTTTAATGGAATAAAAAAACGAATATTCGAAGTTAAATTATATTCTTTTTCACACGTGCTATTCAGAAAAGAGTCATTATTGCCCTCAAATAAGGGATCAAAGTTGTACTTTACTTCCCTGCCTTTGCTGCCTGGTTTTCAGAAAAGAGGGATTTAAATTTTCCTCATAAAAACCAATACGTGCCACTAGCAAAATTATTACCATCCTGGGCGTAAACACTTGAACCCCTCGTTACACTCAATATTCTTCTTCAGAATCCGCTCTCGCCGTAAATATATCATTTTGTTCCCTTGAGACACAATCTACTACCACAAACTCACTTGCTGGGAGGAGGCGGGGGCGGGGGCGGGGGAGTCTTCTTTTTCACAAACCTGTAGTAACCAAGGGCCAAAATTACAAAAGGAGGAACTGCAGCGATCTAGTTTACTATGTACAGTCGAGTTCTCCAATATATGTACACTTTTTTACCAACTCGAATGCGGCCGCTAACAATTAGTATGCAAACGCGTTCGATTAGGTAAAAAAGTGTACATATATTTATGAACTCGACTGTACACATCATTTATTAAATTTCGATCAGTGGAAAATTTAAAAATTATAAAGCGCGTTTCAGAAGTTGTAATAACTTAGATGTCACTACGTGCCTCCCTAAGGTGTAATTAGAAGAGTGGAAGGTATTTAAAGATTCGTCGCCACTAGCGGACCCACGGTAGCTCCATTGTATTAGAGCGATGGACGGATTCCAGAGGTCGCGGGTTCAAATCTTGCTCGTGAAATGTAGAATATCGTTAGCGGACGTTTTTGCTTAGTAAACATTTATTACATCATATATTGTTGTTGTAAGTGAATGGTTAAAAATATGAAAACGTGATGATACCTTGGGTCGTCACAATCAGCCTATATACCTAATGGCGCACAATGTTTATATTAACCCATTCAGGGCCCATGACGACACATATGCGTCAGACCGCCGTAGTCGCTTTCCGCTACATACGAGGAAAACCACGGGATCGGCTACGAGCGTAGCGCGTAGCGATTCTGGGCAATGAATGTGTTAACACTTTCGCTGCGCCGTAGTCGATTTTCCGCTACATACGATGAAAACCGCGGGATCGCCTACGAGCGTAGCGCGTTCCTGTTCCTGTAACACGGTATTTTTTAACATATTTGTTAATTCAGGATAATGGTCTGAAATCGTATTAGTTTTCGATGCGCTCTGAAGGTCACCGAAAAAAAGTAAAAATGAAAATGGTGGAAAATTATGGAGAAAATCATAGAGGTTTTTTCAATTTTCTTATCAGCATCATGACTAACACCTTCACTGCCAAGAATCGCTACGCGCTACGCTCGTAACCTATCCCGTGGTTTTCCCGTATGTGGCGGAAATGAGTATGGCGTAGGCACCCGCTAGGCGGGTCCCTGGCAGCGAAAGTTTAAAAAAACCCATTCAAGGCTAATGCTACGCGTGCTACGCTGTAGAGTGCAGCACGAATTTTTTCGCTCTGTAGCGGTAATCGCTCGTAGAGGCATGACTCTCATACGGTAGTGATAACTCTGCACGAGTAACCTATTGCAAAATAAATACATAGGGCTTGCCAATTGGTAGCTTGGAGTTCACGTCGATCCGCCTGTACCATGTCGCACCAGCGAGATACCTAGGACGCTCAGGTCAGGGTGTCGACCCGTTAGACGACCCAATTAACATAAATACCTAGGGGTTACTATCTCTTCAGGCTCACAAGCCCCACATCTGTGTCGCGAAACCTTTGGTCGAACTGCTGGCACGGTGTCGTAGCTTCTAGCAGAACACCTGCGACAGAAGCATCAACATGAAATGGGGTAAACAGAATATAAAAAAGTGAAGGGAAACCAGCTTAAATCCATAAGATACCTACCTAAGTTTACATAAAGGAAACATTAAACGATATGATAAGGGGAACAACAATAATGGAAAATTAAACCATCCTCGTCTGACTCCTGGGCTTTAGATCATGAAGGTTTATTTTTCCATTATATTTGTTCTTTGTATCATAACGTTTAAAATTTGATCGTGGTAACTTCCACGTAAAATTGATACGAAACAAAAATATTTATTAATTTCGTTAAGAAGTGTAAGGGATACATTCTTTTAACGGTGTACCCTTGTTTTGTCGACAACCTTTTCATCGAATATTATTTCATCGACAACGATTCATCGAAATTTTTGTACTAGTAACTAGAACCGGGAATTGAAGCAAATAAAAATGTAGGGTCAATGTTAAGGATAAAATCTGTCCATAGTTCAAGCCTCAGTCACGCCGAATAGTCCAAACGATTCTCGTAACGAAAACAGTAGAAAAAACGGTGAAAGATTATGTCCAGCCGGGTGGCCGTTGTTGAGTTAATACTTCCACTGTCAAGAACCCGCCTAGCGGGCGCCTCCGCCGTAGTCACTTTCCACTACATACGAAAAGGTTTTCATATGAGCGTAGCGCGTAGCGATTCTTGGCAGTGAATGTGTAGGATACCTCATTCCCACCGCCACGCTACGCTCGTAGCGTTACGCTGTAGTCCGCAGCAGCTTAAACTCCTTATGTAGCTAAAAGCGCCTGTAGCTCAGACGCATATGTGTCGTGATACTCGTGATTGGCGATGAACGGGTTAAACTTACAAATCAAAATCGAAACTAACGGACTAGGTTGCCCACCCAAACATGAATGGCGCGACACGCGGGGTTGTACACTCGCCGATTGGCAGGCCCTGACGGGGGGTTGTTTTGACCTGTGACAAAGTTGCATACAAATACCTAACAGTTCCCATCCGAAAAAAATAAAGGCTACAAAAAAAGAAATTAGGTAGTTACCCGATTGATTTCTAATTACCCCCATGGTAACCACAAATCAATCGGCCATCCGCGTGAGGCAGTGTTAGATTTTTTTTTTTTTTTACGGAGCTGTTTATGCGTTCAGGGAGATTAATGCCAAAAATCGCTATACGCTACGCTCGTAGTCGATCTCGTGGTCTTCCTCGTATGTAGCGGAAATCGAATACTGCGAGGGCGCACGCTAGGTACCACGGGATCGGCTACGAGCGTAGCGCGTAGCGATTCTTGGCAGTGAATGTGTAGCAGCACACCCACAGGCGCTGTTTCAGGGGAATATGATACTGATCTTGAATCTTAGACGTTTTTGTGTACTGATGTATGGTGGCGTTAATAAATTATTACCCATCTTTCAGCATATTATCTTACCTTATCGGGGTAATAAGTACTTGATCCCCTTAGGGCTGGTTCCCACTATGTCGTCTGTCGGGACGATTTTTTATCGTGTGTCGTAGTGGCAGAACATTTTATATGAACCTGTTCACACTTGTCGGACACCAATTTGTATGAGGCGACGACACACGATAAACAATCGTCCCGACAGACGACATAGTGGGAACGGGGGGTAAGGGGTTGAAATATAAGTGGAAGTCATTATAAAGTTCTCGGCAAAAGTAAGTAAACTAATAATAGTACCTGGTCTTCGGAGTGTCCACTACCGCGCACGTTATGATCTTCTGTGATCTGGTATTGATAAAGACAGAACATATGTGGTCAATCTCCGAAAAATAGGTATTAAGTAACATTTGAATTAGATTCACATTGACGAACGTTGAGGTTTTTTGCGAAATCTAGTGAATTGACAGTGCACACAAAAATAACAAATATGGAAAAGAAACGCCTGCCGAGTTTATCTTAGACGACCGAGCCGAAGCCATATAACGGTTTACCCTTGTTTTATCGAATTAATGTTTCGCCGAATTTTCATATCTTCGAAAACTTTTTTTTTTCAGAAACAGTAAACTTTCCAGAATTGTCATACACGCCTAACCTACATAGGTTAAAACAAACCTAACCTAATGAGTTGTATACCATTTTACCTAAACCATTTAGCTATGCCTAAAAACATAACTGTGAGAAAAAAATATGAAAATAAATCGGCGAAACAATGCATTCGGTGAAACGTTTATCGGTAAAATTAACTCCTCCGTGTAACAATACTTGTTCCGACCGACGAGGTATGTGATACCTACTCATAGCGATTGTTGGTAGAATTTTTCAAGTACGTTCGAGTAAAATCATAAAATACAGAACCTGTTATATGATGGATTGGTCCCAGTGTCGCGTTTTTGGGGCGCCGGTGTCACATTTCTGGAACATAAAAGGAGGGAACGCTTAAACGCGAATAAAGAATGGGAAACTTATGTCCGCGACTTCGTCCGCCTGGAACTCGATCATATTGTAGGTATCATACTGTCGCCACCCATTTCTCCCCCTTAGCGAATAATTTCCGAGATAATAACGATCTTATGTCTTTTCTAGGGTCACACTATCTCTATATTATCAACTTAATAGGTTCCGAGGGTTAAGCGTGAAAAGGCAACCGACAGACAGACAGATAGAGTTACTGTCGCATTTATACTATTAGTATGCATTCTGCCCGGATAAGAGCCAAATAAGAAGATAGATAATAAGGCACAAAAGGTGAATTGAATCCGGGACAAATAGACATCCAATCCATTGCAATAAATTTGATAACGAGCAAGAAGTAATATGAATAATCCTGGCGCAACACGCAGAAGTATCGGCAATATGTTGTCGAAAGTAGGTCATTATTTTCAAGTATGTTCGAGTGAAATCATGAAATACTGAACTTTTTTGATGAACTGGTCCCAATGTCGCATTTTTCTGGCGTTGGTGTTACATTTCTGGAACATGTAACGAGGGAACATAAGATATATGTGCTTCTGCCTGGCTAAAGGATAATTCCCACCAATCGGCACGCATCGCAACGGATCGGAACGAATTGAACAGTCTAAACGATATTAAATCATGAACACAGTAGTTAAAGTCTATATAACCAAGCCGCGCGTCGCAGCATTTTTTCGGCTACGATCGCGTGTCGCGGAAGACGCCC
Organism: Epinotia ramella; assembly: GCA_947578815.1. NCBI lineage: Eukaryota > Metazoa > Arthropoda > Insecta > Lepidoptera > Tortricidae > Epinotia > Epinotia ramella. The sequence goes on from OX388214.1 coordinate 2,104,879, forward strand.
GCTGTCAAGCCGCTTTGCGCGGCTTGGTATATAGACTATAAATACTGTGTGCATAATTTAATATAATTTAAAGATTGTTATATCCGTTCCGATCCTATGCGATGCGTGCCGTTTGGTGGGATTGAGAAGGGACAAAGGAAGAATTTAATAATAAAGGACATACAATCCAATGCAGTATTTTTTTTATTTAGACTTGGAAGATGACTGCGCCACCTACCACTGTCTTTGAAGGAACCGTTGCGAATAAACCTATGAATTACGAAGATGATTTATTCGCAGTACCTCGTTGCTTCCAACTTGCTGGCATCATCAGGAGATGCTGGCAGGACATGTTGCTTGCGCCACATCCACTGAGCAGTGTTTTTGCATTTTGATGCCTCGTAGAGAGGCGAAACACGTGTCGAGGTTTTTGTCATTATTGGTGGCGGTTTTCTGTAATTTTTCGCATGTTTATACGCAAATAGTTGCATCTTATCTTCACTGATAGACCAGCACGTTTTTTAGCGAAATAGCAACGGAATATTGTTCTCGTAATATATCATGGACTTCCGCAAAGTAACGCCTGATTCAATAACTACCTAGGTTAGTAAAATACAAAATGCTTATTAGAATGCACATGCACAGTCATCTAATGAGTGAGGATAGGACTGTCCATCCTTTCCGCGACCACCTTCAACCCTTCAGGTGAGTCTTGGTGCACGCGCGCACGGCTTGGAAAGCCGCCAGTTACACCACTCGGTGAACATCCCTGACGCACTGCAGCGCCAAGGCAACCCCAACAACCCCCTGAAGGAGTCGTTGTACTGGACACGATAAAGTCCCGTTTAGTAAAAATAATGTGTTCGAGTAAAATTATTAGGTAAATACTGAACTTGTCACTTGATGGACTGGTTCCAGTGTTGCATTTTTCTGTCGTTGGTGTTATATTTCTGGAATATATACAGAACAGAACGTAAGATATGGGTCGGTATTTTCAAGTTTGTTCGAGTAAAATCATGAAATACTGAACTTGTCACACGACGAACTGGTACCAATGTCGCATTTTTCGGGCGTTGATGTCATATTTCTGGAAAATATTATGCATAGAACGTGAAGTATATCTAGGTTATTTAGCCACGATAAAAAAATAGAAAGAATAGTTTTTTTTTTTTCTATACCTCATTAATGCTTGCACTGTTACATGTTAGGTGAATTGTTTAAATGCGCCTGAACTAGGATTATCCTGTATCTCCGGCAGAGATATATTAAGAATTGGCAAACAATTCAAATAAATTGAACACATACACATCAATGACATAAAATGATTGAATCACGGCACGCGGATATTTGATCGCATAGTTAAACAATAGAAACCCCCTACACATACTGAATCTCGTATTCATATTTAACACATTCACTGTAAAATGAATTCGTAGCGCTATGCTCGTAGCCGATGCCGTGGTTTTCCCGCTAAGTAGAGGAAAGCACCTGAGTAGTGAGAACAGAGCGGCCGCTAGGCGGGTTTCTGACCCACTGCTGGGCACAGGCCTCCACTCATGGATGAGAGGGAACGGGCAGTAGTCCCCGCGCTGGCCCAGTGTGGGTTGGGGACTTAACATACACCTTTGAATTTATTCGTGGATGTATGCAGGTTTCCTCACGATGTTTTTCCTTCACCGAAAAGCTAACTGTAAGTAAATATGAAATGATATTCTGTTCATAATTAAATTTATGTCTATCCTTTGTAAAAGTATCTAGTGCCTACACTGTTTCTTCATACAACTCGGTTACAATATCTGTGGACCTCGCTGAAATGTGAAGCCCCTCCCCCTTCTTGTTTACCTACTCGAGCTCGCCCCGCGCGCCTTGCGCACCGTACCAGAGCGCCGACGTGACGTCATCGACGCCAGGTCCACAGATATTGTAACCGGGTTATAGGTTAGGTAAGAGGGGGGCCCCGGTCCCCTGACCCATTTATCATGGTCAGCCTTATCACGCGATAATTATGACAAGATAGAGCGTCCGTCACTGGCTGACATCGTTCGATAGAACGAGACTGACGCTCTATCTTGTCACTTATCGCGTGATAAGGCCGACCATGATACGGGGCCTGATGGGTATGATATGGAATCACAAACTCACAAACCCGTCAAACTCACAAACTGCGCCAAAGTTAAGTAGGAGGTGACAGAAATATCCGCCTTTTCTGCTGTTTTCGACTTGATAGATAATGTTGCGTCCAGTGATTTCTCTACAGCTTATTTATAGTTCAGCTGAAAATAAATAACACTGTTGTCAAAAACTAAGTTTCTATCAGAGGCTCTAGTATAAGTTTTACCGAAACAAAACTTTACGATCGCGTTTGCGTTTTACCCTCAATTTGTATGGGATTTGACAGCTAAACGCAAACGCGGTCGTAACGTTTTGTTTCGGTAAAACTTATACTAGAGCCTCAGAACAAGTTTTTTTGAAACCAGCTTAATATTGCCGCCTGTACCACCTCCTTAGGTTCAGTAACCAGCACCAATATCTGCCATGACAAAGCGGGTATAAATATCTGATACATCCTTACGTACGGCCCTAGAAATAGAGTCGGGTCAGATATTTATGCGCGCTTTGTTGTGGCAGATATGAGATATGACCTACTGCTGGTGACTGTACTTACCTACTAGTCTTTGCACAGGCTAACGTAACTAAACCCAAGTAGCATTTAAGTGTCGGTAAAATCAATATACCAGCCAATTTAGAACTTAGAGTGTTTTAAGGGACTTATAAGAGTGTCAGAGAAAACTAACCTGAGCTCTAGCTGTATAAAATCATTATAAAGGAATCTGCGTACGCATGGGGTGTTATATCAGAATATAAAAAATCTACTATAAAACTTTAAGTGTTGTGTGACACTTCGACCTAATTCTATCGTTAAAGCTGTATACAGGCTGTATTGTAGTATCAATTGGCACTTGTTGCTGTAAAAAAGTATCTGTAAACTCCGTTATAAAACTTTAAGTGTTGTGTGACGCTACAAGCTTATTCTATCATTAAAGCTGTATAGAGGCTATAGTGTAGGATCACCTGGCACTTGTTGCTGTACAAAAGTATTTGTCAACTCCGATTTAAAACTAATTCTTATGGCGTAATTTTACACTATTATAAGTATAATAGTGTTATAACTTCTGTCTTTAAGGTTATTATAGAACTAAAAGAATAAATGACAGCTGTAGTACAGTTTTTGTCTGTATTTCTGACCAAAGTCGCTTAAAGTAATTTTTTGGCGTAATTTTGCACTCATATAAGTATAGTAGTTTTATGATTTCTGACAAGGAGTGTATTATAAAACTAAATGAATAAATGGCAGTCATATTACAGCTTTAGTCTATTACTGACAGTTGCTCAAATCTATTTCGGATAGTGTAAAAATGTGGAACAAAAGAAAAAGATCGGGTGCAGTCAAGAGACGAATCAAAAATGAATACTTAAAGATAAAAAACTACGACACAAATATCTCTAACGGGAATTATAACTTATGTACAGAAAGCCGAAATACAGTCAAATGTATAAATATATTCTATTACAAAGCTGATTTAAATCCAAAAGCTGTAGAAGTGACTCCATTAATTACATAGTACAGCTACTAAGATTATAATGCTCTCCAACTATCCTATAGGCTGTTTAAAAACTGTCGCCATTTTACTATGAATAAAAACATATTTGAAAATATAATTAAAGATACACTTGCAAATATTTAACAAAAACTTGTCATATTATGATCACCAGCTAAAATAAATTGACTTTAGCCTTAGAATTAACATTAAAAGAAAAAAAAAACCTTAACCTTAAAAACAAAAACTAAACTTATGTACGACTTTTAGATATTTTTGTTATGTTTCTCTTGATTATTAAGCAGGGGCGTGAATATTTTGCCAGAAAAGATACACATGTTCACAATAAATAATAATCGGCACTTACCAATAGTAATATAACTTCTCTCAAGATCCTGTATCTTAACTGCACTTTATTACTTTCCACTTATATTTGTCATTTGTCGCCATTACAAATATAACGAATGAACAAAAGACATTTTTAGACTTAAATATTTTTTATTCTATTGTAATTCTTCTTAAAAACCTATTTAAAACTTATATTCTTAAATCATATTTAAAAGAGATAATCTGTAGTGCTAAGGTTTCCATTTACACCGAATTACAGCTATTATACAGCTTATCTATTGCTTGTACAGCTACTGTACAGCTACTGTACAGCTCTAATAACGCGAAAAGCTGTATAATTGGGGCCCTTTTTTAACTTATAAGGGCTGTATAAGCGCTTATACAGCTGTAGTACAGCCTAAATGTACAGCTTATAGTATTCAAATAAACTGATATACAGCTCTTATACAGCTTGCAATGCTACTTGGGAACCATCGATATTGTCTTAATGACTTGATAGTGTCGTATTAATATTGTACGGATTTTATGGCCTTTGGAGTCCATCATCTGATACCGAATACAATTTTGCATTTGGCTTACGTTCGTGCGCAAAATTTCCGTGATATAAGTTCCATGTGCATAAGTTTCCATAGGCAACGGTGTCTGCTTACCATCAGACCTTAATCTTATTTACCATTTTAGTATGTAGTTAAAAAGAAATGTTGAGTTGCAAGGTTTGAATTGAACTACACTCCTTTTTGCGATTAGAAATGCGTTAAAACCCCGTGATCACCCAAGGACTGGGATCCTGGCTTACAGGATTTCTTCACGTAAAAAGTTAAGACTGGGTGCTTCCTGAATTGAACCATCAGTAAGAAAATGATGATTATGATGCTGTCCCGACCGATTTCGGCCACGGCGACTAATTCTGGGTTTGGTATCAACGATTACCAATACGATTGGAGTGTTGTTGCTTTACTCTCTGTTGCGCTCTCATGTGACTTGCATAGGTACCCTATTTTTTTGCGCAATTTGGCAAGTTAATATACCCCGCTGATGAAGTTGTACTGGATAAGTAGTTGCCGTCATTACGAAGCTCAATTTCGAAGGCATTAACCTGCTCGTGGAATAGACGTCGCCATTCTGGCCGCCGTGCTGCTCTCCTCGCACTCAGAGGGCTCTAACTTGCATTACTTCATGTGTCTTTTCAGTAAGAAAGTATGAAATAGATAACTTACGTGTCCTATTTCCTGTGTCTGCTTTTTTAGGGTTAGCACGATCTTTGGCGTTACACTTATCGTCGACATTATTGTTTAGGTACCAAGAACAGAACACTACGGTTTTTGAGTAGGTATGTAGAGAGCACACCTCTGAAATCGCAGCAACGGCAGTGTAAAACGTTATTACGGATAGACCGATCGGGGCTTGCTTAGGTCCAGATGGTTCGATGGTTGGTTAAAGAGATGGAAGGAGGGGCAATAGGGGAAATTTCAAATAGGACGGAAATTCTGTGATCGCCGTCTGATGAAAATCCATTATTTATTTTAACTTGTATCTATTACCCAGTTGATTTTGACCTGCAATTTGGTGTTATATTTTGTCTGTCAAAGGACGTCAGGCGAAACTTCTTTTTATTGAGTGTTGCTGTGACCACAAAAATCGAACTTCGAAGGATATCACCACCTTCGTCGTATTTATATTATTCGAGCAACGGAGATTGAGATTTACGTACTTCGAGATTCGACTTTCGTGGTAGCGCCGTTGCTTAAAATCAAAACACCGTCGTTTTAACCTCCTTTTAAGGCTTGCAACATACAGGCGCGGCCTGCGGTGGTGGCAAAGAGTAAAGTAAGTATATGGTGGCGGTCAATAGTAAATTTGACAGCTAGAGGTAATGACAAGTTTACTATTGTCCGCCGCGGCCAGGTCGCGCCAGTCAACGCCAGTCTGTGAGAGTCCGTTGCGCCATGTTTTCGTGGTTTTTGAACATCAAACATTTTTTGCTATAAATATTTGTTTGCCGTGACTGACGAATAATATGTTGGATTGGAGATAGGTGAACAAAACGGTGAACTGCCTTTTTTCCGACTTATGTTTCGTCAAATTTCATTTGGCAACCAACTTTTCGCCGATGTTTTATTTGGTAAACCAAACTTTGGCATAATTTTACTTCGTATTTTTTTTATTTCGCTACAATTTTATATTGCAAAATTTTACTACGTCAAATTTTACGTGGTAAATAATTGTGTAGCGAATGATTTGCTAAGGCAAATAACATATTGTCAACTAAGTAATTATGAAGCAAATGATTTCATTCATTTTTTGATTATTTTCATAATTCCGATGCTGTAAGATCTAAATCTCATTTTCCCCAATAACATTTTACCATCATAAAATCTCATAATACCAACTAGTGTGCTGCACGAGTTCTTAAAAAGCCCAAAAAAGAGGGGACGGGGGGCGAAGCCCTCCGCAGTAAACAAAACCAATCGTAACAATTGTTTTTTTGTTAGGTTAGGTTATGGTATCTTGTGTCCCTTAGAGCGGAAATAGGCACCCCGCGAAGCGAGGTGACGTCGACACGCTGGCGGTTAGGTTAGGTTAAAATAATTGCCGTGCGTTTGCACGCCTACGCAAAAAAATGGCAAACCAATGCATTGCTTAGTTTGGGACTAGGTCGATTTGTGTAAGATTGTCCGCAAATATTATTATTATTATTTATACATTAATAGTATTTTGAGCCGCAAAGTATGTAAACAAAAGTCTTAATTTAGCTGAATGGTGCATCACCCTACCCGCTTAATGCAATAAAATCATACTGCAATTTGAACCTTGAATTCTAACAAACTAGGATAGATTTCATAATGCCATTCAATATGTTGCTAAATCAAGGTAGGTATGCCAATCAATACATTTGACGAAAACATAATTGACATCTTAAAAAAATCCCAGGTAATAATTTGTCTAACAATAATTTATCAAATCATTAGGTAGTTGGGAAATGATATCAGTGCGAAACGTTGAGTTGGGAAATAAAAAAAATACCAAATAAAAATATGGGAAACGTAGTTTGGGGAGTTAAGAATTTGCTAAATAATTTTCGGCGAAACATTAGTAAACCTTACATACGTTAACTGCTTTATTTTACGTTTCACACAAAATAATTGAGCGCGTAATGTATTTCACTACACGTCATGTAATTTGTTTCGACGCCGTGTCGACATCTAAATTGTGAAAATCTTTGGTAAGGCCTCTCACAGACTGCGCGGCCTGGCCCCGGCGGTCAATACTAAACTTTTCATTAGCTGTCAAGTTTACTCTTGACCGCCACCGCACCCCTCGCCAGTGTGTTGCAGGCTTAGGGCAAAATCAGTATAGACGTAATACATTGCCGCTCGATCTTACTTCTAAAAAGTATTAACTCTTTATAATTTAAGCTAGGTATTGCCGGTACCCTTTGACCGGTTTTACTTTCGTGTCAAAATGTGACGTACACGCCAGCATCTTGACAGCTAAAGAGCGAATATGAAACTTCTGACAGTAAGAGCCTTATCACACTTGCGATTTCCAAGCGTATTTTGTATGAAGGCGATCACGCAGCGTGTTCGCCGCGACTGATAATTGTATAGAAAACACGCTCGCAAATCGCAAGTGTGATAAGGCTCTAAGAAAATTGTTTTGACAGTGTCCGCCATAACCATTTAAAGGTTGTTGGCGTGGTGGGCACGACGGCACACGACCGATTTATAGTTTTTTAGCATTCAAAGGGTTAAAAAAGAATTGCTTTCTCATTTGAACGGTCGAAAACTAAAAATATAAGTACGGGTATGTGAAATTTTTGGTTTACTAATATTTCGGCGAAAATGATTTGGCAATTTGTTTACTCCCAAACTAATTATCCCATATTTTAATTTGCGCGAATTTCCCAACTCAACGTTTGGCACTGATATAATTTCCCAACTAATGATTTGATAAATTATTGTTATGCAAATTATTCTGTGGGATTTTTTGAAGATGTAATTTATGTATTCGTCAAATGTATTGATTGGCATACTATACTTATAGCAACATATTTAATACTATTATAGCGTGCGAGGATAGCCGCGAGGGAGCGTATATGATATATCTAAAAGTGAACGCAAGCAGGAGTTTTTAAAATAATACTATCTTTTTTCCTCGTGAATTTGGTTTATTGTCATATTGAGACACCCTAGTTCCACATACTTCACACTACTGTATACAAGTATATAATATAAAATAAATGCTCTCATGTTATATATAAACAACCCACTTTATGTGTTCATAGTAATCAAACATTAAGTCATAAAAAAGGTCACAAAACTTACAACTTCAAGTGATATATTTGTATAGTCAATCGACATTATATTTGATAATCATAATAAGCGTCAAATTGTCTATACCTACGTTCACTTAGAGGACTATAGATTTAAAACATGCCAATATTTAAACCCCGTGGGTACGAAAACAAACGAGCACATGAACGATAAATACTATAAATAAATCACAAAATAAACACTGTGGGCTCGGAGTTTTAGTATTACAACAGTATTGCACAACGCATTCACGAATAACAATTTATGGTCTTAAAATAATGTTAAAACAGTAAGTTTGTACATTAAATGTACGATTGTGACAAAACAACACAGGAATGATCTACAGCGCTAGCACAACTTATCGCGACAAAAATCCATGTTTTCTGTACGAGAAAGATAGTATAGTCGAGGAATGAAAAGGTGCGTCACTTTCCGACCTTATTTAAAAACTGTTAAGGTCCAAAAGTGACGACCATTTTCATTCCGTACCAACAAATGATACATAAGCTGCATTTTCATGTATACCTGATATGATAAAAAACATTTGCTACTTTAAATTTTAAAAATATGGCGTTTATTAAAATTATAGACAAGTATAAAAATCAAGGATAACGTTTAGTTTGTTTACTTAATACTGTATGGTTAGCCAATTACCCGCTAGAGGTCGCTGTTACGTGTATGAGCAATCGTGAATCACGCTGTTAAGATTTTTTCATCACATTTGCTCGAAAAGGGCTTCATAATGCGCAGACATACAGAGCTACAATAGCCAATGTTACGCCCAAGGGCGTAATGTTTTTTTTCTTAAATTGTATCTGTCACTCATGCGGCAATTACAAAGCAAAGAGGTTTTATATCAAATACGATGTCTGAAAACGTATTTATAAATTATTTTTTACTTAAAACACTACTAAAACATGTTTAACAGAATTATTTACAGATTTAATATGTAGTTATTTAGTGTCTATGTAAAATGTTTTTAAGTGTTTTCAAATCGTGGCTGTATACCGAAGGGTCTTTGCCATACGCGCCTCACGTCAAATTCAACAAAATTGACAACTGACACATGTTGCAGTTTTTATTACAATTTGTATTAATTTCATCTAAAATGTATTTGTTTCCTCGCAAATGTAATGAAAAACATTGTGTTCGACTCGAGTCATCAAAATATCAAAATAGACTCTTGTTCGCAATATTCCACTTACGCCCCTCGTTATACAATGTATCTAATATTCCTTTCACATGAACCGCAGCGTGGTAATTGATAATTTCTAGCGACATAAATTGTATTGGTGTATACATACTAGAGAGCATGTATACAGAGACCAGTGTATCATTTTGACACCAAGTTTTTCACCATATATATAAGTATATATGGTGAAAAACAGAGCAAATAGTTGTGACATTATTAGTGCTAAGGTCTCACTTATCGCGACGTGATACGAAAGATGGGTGTTTGTCTATGGTCATAAGTTGTGCCAGCTCATCCGATACGTTTACGCGTTCTTCTTGACCACCATCGCGCCAACTGCAATGGCGCCGATGATCAACGCCGCAAGCGCATACCACTTCCAATTACTGAAAACAAAACAAATATCATTTCATTATCATCTTCATCACCCTAAAACTTCCCACTGTAGTGTTGGGTTACTCACTCGTGAGGCACCTAATTCATACTCATTTCATCCGCGTGTCGAGATGAGTATGAAAAATGAGGTGCCTCAACACAAGCCCACTGCTGGGCACATGCCTCCTCTCATGGATGAGAGAGAATTAGGCAGTCCCCACGTTGCCCAAATGGGGGTTGGAGCCTCGTCATCTATTCAGAGCAATGACGCTTAGTTGCAGTATCCAAGAGGCAACCGGATGGCTCGCGGTATTTGAGCTCCCAAAGTGTTGTAGAACCGCCCTGTGCAACCCGAACTGAGCCAATCAACGTTGAGCGAGGCAGTCGATTGAAAGAGCGGTTGCCTGAAAGAGTTTACGCTGGTTATATCTATAATGATTTTTTTTTTGCCATCCCTCCTGGTGCGATTTTATTTAGCCCCCCCTATTCCACCCCAGGCCAAGTTAGCTCAGTTTGAGTTGCACAGGGCGGTTCCACAACACTTCAATGACGCGTAGTTGCAGTTGCTTTAACTGATCATCCTCCTAGCGTTTTTTTCCGATAGTGCCCTAAAGGACCCCGAAATCCGCTTGAGGTCGGGGACTACCCAAAGAAAAGTTAACCGTGATCGAATAATACCCAGAGTGGGATTCGAACCTGCTGCTCAAACCCGAGGCAACATCAAAGTCAGTCGGACCACCGCGTATTCATTCGAAGTCTTACGTAGATGTCATAAAGACATGTGAAGACATTTGTACCTTTACCTTCACCTTTTACCTACCTGCGGGTGTAAACCCGAAAGGTGACCGAAGCAAAGGCATACCTCAATAGTCGCCCAATACGGGAAAAACTGGTGACCGAAGAGCTGGCGACGCATGACCATTGCAATTCGGCGAGGAAATGCCGCCAGCATCCTCGGTACAATGCCTCGGCGACCTTTTTTAGATTTAACTTAAAATGTACAATTAAATATGAATCAACTGTAATAGATTAGTACTTTGTTTTGTTTTAAAATCGAACGGAACAAAACAAATGCAACACTGTCCCAATTTAGAATGGCATAAATTCCACTGAAGGGGGACCTTTTAATCGGCCTTTTTTAGGCCGGTATAGTTTATTCGAATGGCAACTTGAGTTGATCTAGAATGAGGTGGATGGGATGGGGGATGGGACATATAAAATTACAATAAGAACAATAGACAACTTCGTTTCTTGGATTGCAACAAAGTGAAATACTGTTATCCTTGAAATCGCATGACAATCGCATGATTTTTCTAATCTTAAATGTATAGTTACTATATTCTTAACTAACTACCCTAACTGTCTTAAGTATCTATTTGACAATTTAATTGATCAAATAAACATAACAAATAAAAGTTTATATATTTCTATATTAATTCTAAACACTGCCTTCATTCATAAATGTACATCAAACCTGTTTCAGTTAAAATGCCGTTAATATTCGTTTGTGTTTGTGTCCTCAAAACGGGTCAAAATACATTTTAGTTAACAGAGGTTTGTTAAGTTTTATGAATAAGGGGTTAAATGTGAGGTCCATTTACATTATTTTACACAATGAGATCAACGTAAAATTATCCTACTAAGTATGGTTACTGTACTACCCAACCACATTAATTATGACAATATTACAGTACAATATTTATTTGTGAGGAGTAGCCTAAGTATTAACTACGTAGGTAGGTACTCGTTTACCTCCCGCCACACCGATCGCAGGGAAGTCCCCGTGCTCGTCTTTTCTCACACCTTGCAAAAAAACAAATATAATAAATACGAAATGTATGTCAGTCACAACTACAGTATTTTTTTTTTCTCTCATAATTTTTTGGACTCCACTCTGTACGCATGGACGTCCCGCGCCAGGTGATACACTTTACCGAGGCCGACATGGATGATTGCAAAAGAATTGTACCTGGGCCTTAAGCATTAATTTAATCTACGCTTTATAGTTTAATTAATAGGGTAACTTTTGGTACATAACGGAATAAAAATAAAGCGTATATTAAATTAAGTATGAAAAAAAATATTGCAATTCACCCACAATTAGGTAATGATATCGATACTGATACGGGTACATACCCTTTTTTCTTCTTTTTTGTTTTCGGCAGTAGGCTAAGGCAGAAATAAAAAATAAATTGTAATAAAATTAAATAAATACTAATGCATACTTCATAAAAAATATGAATTTCCACTGAAACTACACACCAACATATGTCAAGTTACTGCCAAACATGTGGTGCTGATCGCACTATTTTGCAATGACTGACAATGCTTCATAATTAATCGTTAATGAATTGTAAAATGACAATCCGTAATCGGAGATACTATTTCGACTTTCTGTATTGACATTTTGAATATTATTTAATTTTTTATTTCTCATTATTGACGATCGTAATAAGGATTCTTATATTTTTGACATTATATGCGAATCTATATTGTAGTTGTTATCTCGAAATAAATAAATCTAAATCTATCAAAAAAAATGCGAGGGAGCGGTTTTTTTTCACCTTGACATTGGCAAACAAGCCTAGGCCTGGCCTAGCCTAAACACTGTAGCTAATAGACGCTTCACGCTCTAGAGGAGTCACACGCGTTGCCAACCCTTTATTGATTTAAGAATTCGTTTTGCTGACACCTAGAGATAAATGCATGCCTCACTGCACTCACAGTGCACCTTCGGAAGCTCTGGCAACCTTACTCACCAGGAGCACAGCATAACATATTTACAGACCAAGTGATATTTACTAGTGTTATAAGTAGTAGCGTTGAAAGTGAAAAAATATATATAAATATAACCTGTTGTCCTTGTCAATGACAACTTTGCTGGGGGCGGCGGTGGATGTGGGCAGTTCGTCGCATTTGTCGGGCGGGACCACGAACCGGGTGGCCTTCGAACCTTTGCTTGTGAGAGCGCTGGGCCCCAAAATATAAGACTTCACTGTTACTACCCTAATACACTTTATATAGAATTAAGAAGAAAGAAAAATAACATTTATGCAGGACGCTACTTAGGCAAAGAAAAACTCATTATTGATTTCCGGCGATATGAATTTTGTGACAGGTGACCCTGACTTATATGTTCATTCTTACTTCAAGTATGGTTAAGAGTATTTAATGTGGCCGACTTTTTATAAAGCTGGCATCGGAATAGGAATCTTGTACCTTGGACGGTAGAGGAGCTACCTGTAGATACCTTTATCCCTAAAAGGGGTAGGCAGAGCACATGGAACTTGTGTCCAGTGCCACTGTTAGCATAAATGTGGGTATAAAACATCGACAAAATGTGATATCGCAGTGATAGGTTGCTAGCCCATCGCCCACAACACACTTCAACCCTGAATGGACTACTTTGATGTCATTCGGCCAACTCATAATCTCAAGTATAATATGATGCGGGTTAAACGTTTTTTTAACGCCTCAGGGTTTAAGTATAAAACCCATTTTTTTAAAACGATGACCGAAATGGGCTTAAACCATATTCAAATTCTACTAGCCTACAGATGTGCCTACATTTAAATCAGAATCATAATCAGAAAACGTGCTTAGTAACTACCTGCCAGCATCTGGTTCGTCAAAATTCCGCCAATTTTTTGCGGCCTTTTTCACAGGTTGCCTGCTGGCGGCCAAGCAACTACAACAAATGGCCACGGCCAAACAATTACGTTAGGTACTATGCAAATAAATATTAATCAAACATGTGACGAAATTATTTAAAAAAAAAACAACAAATACCTTGAACCAGAGGTACAGTCTGAACATGAACCTTTTCTGCGAAAAATAAAAACATTAGAGAGACGCTTCATTAAGTTTCTTACACGTATAATTCCTGAATTAGAAGATTTGAAACAGACACCACTTGAATGCTCAGCCAATTTATAAAAAAAAATCAACCTATGTATTTTTCACTATAATAGATTATTGAATCCAATTTATTATTGGTAGAATTTAAATTTTGGGTACTACAGTACCCACGGACAGTCAACTGGCTACAGTAATGTACAGACCCGCTCGCACTACTCTGCCGCTTATTGCCTTCTTTCTTTGTCATCCTGTGAGCGATCATGCAACTAAAACATGTAAGAAAGTTGTTATGGGTACTCTTCAAGAAAAAAAAAATACGTAACAAAAAATTACAAATATAAACCTGTCAAGTGGGGTGCAGGATTTAGAGCATGGTCGATTTCTGCGGAAAAAATGAATATTAAAAAAAATACCATAAAATAGCAACAAGCATCAACAGTTCAAAAACTGTAACCAGACTACGGAAAAGTAACTGAAAAAAATGATTTATTTTTTCGTACAAAAAGAACAAAATAATGTCCAGGTGACATAGGCTACCGTATGTCACCTGGACATTATTTCGAATCGATAGACACCTCATATATCAAAATCGGTTCAGTATCTTAAACGCTACGGAGAACACGTAAATACAAACAGACTGCTAAAACATTCTTCCTTACGGCTCTGCCGTAGTCGGATAAAAATATAGAATGTTACTACAAAGGCTAGGTACTTACTCACATTTTCTGGTTTTGATCTTGACAATTTATATGTTAAAACAAAATTTTGCATAAAGGCTAATGATGTGACGACGGAGAGTTTTCAATATTGCGAAACTTTCCCAATGGATCTTCGTAATTTCTCAAAATATCCTAAAGGTAGGAAATTTCATATAAAAACTTTCTTTAATTCTAAAATTCCTCAAATTTCCGAGTAGTTTCTGATATTTCTGGAAACTTTCCGCAATGATCACATCTGTACTTAAGACTATGACTTACTTACAACTAACTACTAATACAAAGAACTACAGTACGCGCCACATAAGCATACGTGTCCTAACTGGAGGCGGAGGAACGAATACTAAAGTAATGTAGCAAACTCGTAGGCGAAAAAAAAATCGATATTACACATTAGATCGAATAATTAAGCATATTTTGCTTAATTGGTACAATGAACTTGCTCCCACCAGTGTATTTTAGTTTATAAGGTAACTAACCTATGATAATTGATAAGTATGTATTAAAGCTACTGTGGACCCCAGTTCTATTATTATTATTATTAAGTATTTATTTTCTCTACATTTTAAAACAACAACAATAAATAAATGATTATGTTATTCATCTTCCATTCGTTTAGTAAACAATCAATTTTGTTTCCATATTTGTCAGCCAAACGTTCTCTCGCGGAGCCCACAGTGGTCAACGGGGCATTCCTCAAATATTAAAAATATCTCAAAGCCGTTTTCAGATTGATTCATGATATTGTCATTTCTTCAGTTTTATAAGACTATTTATTGTATGCTACATGAAATAAATAGCAATATGTATATTTATATGTCCATTCGCGGAGGACACTTTTTTAATCCTGTCATGATATTTATTTAATTTTACATACAAACTGCAAAAATAACTAAAAAATTACGTTACCAAGTTTAAATCGGAGTCGTAAGAACACAAATTTTTGGATATTGATATTTTTATGATAGGATCCCGGAAATTGATAATACAGTTGGGTATTATTATTATCATTTATTAACAGACAACAAATTGGTCCAAAATTATAAACTTATCCTAACCTAACCTAGGTGTCATCACATTGACAAATTGGCGCATGATGGCGGTGTTGGTGTTATACCTAACCGCCACTGTGTTCAGAATGGGGTTGGAGCTGACCCATACCCTGCTTAGCAACGCTGCGAGTCTTTTTCGCACAATGGCATAAAAGTCATCAGTGCGTGACTGCGCAAACATTCCTGAGGCACTGCAGAATCGGGGCAGCATTATGAAGAATACTGTAATATATTATGTAATTACAACCTGTGTTAAATATTTTAAAAACACCTATTGCGATTATTTAATTTAATTTAACCCGACATTTTTGACCCGAGTGTATTATGACTTCCATTAAATAAACAAAGATACGGTAGTATGTACAATGACTTGCGGAAAATCGCGTGACTTTATCACACTTTTTTATACCAACAATACATTCTTAAATCCGACGAAGACTGACGAATCTTTTAACTCTTACAAGGTCTAGTTTTTAGGTCTAATTGGAAGGTCAGACATAATGATGTGCTGTTCCCTGAAATATTCTCAATTTGAAATTAGGAAAATTATCAATACTCGGGAATATAAATCGGGAACTTTCAGAAATACTATCGGGAACAAAACAGCCAGACAGCAAGCGCTTTGCACAAATACATAAAATCATGGAATGTCTTAATTTTCACATAAGTATTACAATTTACATACGATTTTTCTAATAAATAATAGGGGTATCATGCGATATCAAGCAAAACTATTTACAAACACGTAAACATTAGTTATGTTATGTTTGAAAAGCACTTAACGATCGATATAAGTAAATAAATAAATAAAAGTAGTACAATATTTCCCTGTGATATCCGAGATAAACGACGAAACGCGGACGAATTTCGAATCTAATGTTATGTGGAATGAGGTATAAGTCTGGGTGGCTGTCGTGTTTGGAGCCGGAGCCATCCAGGCGCGTGTTGTCTTGGGATTTCCTCGCTAAAGAGCAATCTCTTCGGTTAACATATTTGGGTAGGTCTACCAAAAACTGAACATCCGGAGCAGAGGAATCACAAATAGCATGTGCATCGCGTACATACTCCCTCAGATAACTCGATATTCATACGGCCGGCCAGAGCCGAAATAAACAACATAATAAGACAGCTTAATAATAAACATAGTTGCGGTATTGACGAAATACCACCCGTTTTAATAAAACCATGTTCAGCAGAGCTAACGCTACACGGTTGGTTAACCAATATATTATTGAAGGAATACTTATTCCATGAACAACTTAAAATCGCCGAAATTATATCCTTAAGCAAGGCGGAGATGAAAATAATCAAGACAAATATTGACCTATAGCGCTCTTACTGTGTCTAAACTATTCGACAAATGTACAGTCAGCTAGATGAAATTTTCGATCAAACCGGACTTAAAATTAACTGCAATAAAACCAAAATTCTCACTATCTCTAAACGCACAACAGTATACAGAAATCCAATCGTAATCAGAGATACGACAATAGAGCAAGTTCAGAAATTTTAATATTTGGGATGTATCATTACCAGTGACTCTAGGTGCACCCCTGACATCATACAGAGGATTGCTATGGCCAAAAAGGCATTTAATAACAAAAAGCATCTCTTAAAAGCACGCATATCAAAAACAGCTAAAAAGCGCCTGATTAAAGTTTACATTTGGAGTATTGCTTTATATGGGAGCGAGTCGTGGACGCTAACCCAGAGAGACAGAGAACGACTAGAGGCCTTCGAAATGTGGTGCTGGCGAAGGATGGAAAGGATTAGCTTGTGAGAGCCTTTGCTTTAATACGTTATATTCGAGCTTATAACGAGCTTTGCAAAATGCTTGCTTTTTCATTAGGGGCTAACATGGTTCAAATTTTCATTTTCTGATTCTAAACCTAAAATAAATGACTTTTTTTTGCAAATTTTGCAGTGAGAAGTGTCGTTTCGGTTCTCAATTTTGCAGTAAACAAGAATCATTAGGGACATGAATGATTACAATTCACATCACCAAATCTTTAACGAGGGGCTGACATGATTGAAAATCAAAGTTTCATTTTAAAAAGTTGATAAAACACCTTCCGAGTTTTCTTATTTTTTTGGTGAAAACAGGATTACATTATATTTTTTTACCGCAAATTGTACTTTTATTTTGCCCTAAAAATAATATGATTGCAAATTATAACTTTATGTTAACCCATAATAAATTAATCATAACTATAGATGCCGTAAATGTATTTTTTTTAAAGACGCGAAGATAAATCACGCTGCACAGACGCCGCGCGCCAAAATTTTTATTTAAAAAATGATTAAGAGGTTAAGTAATTATTATTTAATTACGTTATCAGTTTTTGAGTAAATACTAATAGTTACGTCGTAATCTTCAATGAAAAAGGAAGCGTTTTGCAAAATACCTAGATATATTTCCAAATCAAATTATTAATTCGAACCAGTAGTTTAATAATGATTGCAACTCAAAGTTCCTAAATTTTGTCACTGAAAAAAGAGATGAATATAACCTGTCATCCTTGTCCATGACAACTTTGCAGGGGGCGGTGGTGGATGTGGGCAGTTCGTCGCATTTGTCGGGTGGGATCACGAACCGGGTGCACTTCGAACCTTTGCTTGTGAGAGCACTAGGCCCCAAAATATAAGACTTCACTGTTACTAAATTTACTAATACACTTTATAGGAAATTAAGAAGATAAAATATTTTTTGTACAGGACGCTACTTAGACAAAGTTGGGAGAAGTGTTTGAAGACGTAACTTTGTAGTAGATACGACATATATAGTGTTTAGTTTGTAGATATGTATATTTTACTGTAATTTCCAGTGTGTGCTGTATACACTGCGATTTCTACTTAGTCTTAATATATATAATCTTAATCTTATTTTTTAGTTATCTGCAAATGTCTTTTCTAAAACAATCCTTGATTGTTCATGAATAAATACTATGACTATAAAAGAAAAACGTATTAATGGGGTCCTGTCGCTTGACCTACTACTGCCTTAATGTTTCACTAGACCTATTGCATTTTTGTTAAACAGAGTGAACGTTTCGGTTTTTTTTTAGTTTTAAGTCATGATGTTTGTTTTACAATACCACTATAAAATTTACTATTTAAGAAAAGGTCTAATTAAACATTATACGTATCGCGGTGAATCATGATCCGTATGACAGCTGTTATATCAGTACAAATATACGTTTAATGGTATAGATTGTAAGGAGATGACAGCTGTCATAGGATCAAGATTCGCCACGATACGTATAAGCCAAATGAAGCATTTAGCGCTAAAGTAGTAAGATCTAACAAAGGAGAATCCTGATTAATATAATAATTCAAATTTCAAGTAAAATGGGTTAAACATTTTAACGCCTCAGGGTTTATGTATGAATTTGATTTAGTAACACGATGACCGAAATGGGCATATAACATATTAAACTTGCAACTGTGCATGCAATTAAGTCGAAAAACACACAAAAAAAGGCTTAGTAACTACCTGCCACTGCCACTATCTGGATCGTCAAAATTCCGACATTTTTTTGCGGACTTGTTCACATGTGGCCCCGGGGCGGCCAAACAACTACAACAAATATTACGTAATATTACTATGTAACAAAATAGTAAACAAATATATAAAGAGATTATAAAAAAGAAACAAAAAAATACCTTGCAACAGAGGTACATTCTGAACATGAACCTTTTCTGCGAAAAATAAAAACATTAGGGAGATGCTTGATTAGGTTTATTATTCTGGTAGTGGCTTCCGGACTAGAGAGCCCTTATATCACTGCGACCATCGCTGATCTATTGTGATCAGATTTATTACTTTTATACGTATATTTCCTGAATTAGACAATTTGAAACGGACACCACTAAAATGTTCAGCCAATGTATTAAAAAAAAAACAAAATATTTTTTCACTAATTCATTATTGAAACCAATTATGATGGAATTTTAATTTGGGTACTACAGTACCCACCGACAGTCAAGTGTCTACAGTAATGTACAGACCCGCTGGCACAACTCTTCCGGTTACTGCTTTCTTTCTTTGTCATCCTGTGAGCGATCATGCAACTAAAACACGATGTAAGCAAATATTACTATAGGATCTCTTAAAAAAAAAAAAATACAAATATAAACCTATTGAGTGCGGAGCAGGATTAATATCATGGTGAAATTCTGCGGAAAAAAAATATGTTTAAAAAAAACATAGGTAAAATAAGCATCAACGGTTCAAAAAACAGCAACCCGACTACGGAAAAGTACTTAACTGAAAAAAAAAAGAACCGTATAATTATTAGCATTATTTCAACATGTCCCACGAAAATTTACATTCGATGAAAAAAAGGTTTCTTCTCATACAAACGTGCCTCTAGGTCACCTGGACCATCATTTCGAATCGCCAGATTTATCAAAATCGATTGAGTATCTTAAGCGATACCGTGTAACACATTTAATACAAGCATAGACTTCTAAACACATCCCTCATTTCGGCTCCGCCGTAGTCGGGCAGTCTTGAATGATACTTTGCACTACAAAGAGTAGAGGTATACTCACATTTTCTGGTTTTGATCAGGCTAATTTATATATTAAAACCCACTGATGTGCCGACGGAAAGTTTCGAAAATTGCGAAACAATGGAAAGATTTTAGTAATTTCTCAAATTGTCCTATATTTTTAAAGGAACATTAAGTATTAAAAATAAACATAGTTGCTATATTCAGCCGAGTTAACGCTCCCATTACCACAGTTAGTTATTAACCAATCTTTTAATGAACGAATATTAACTGAACTTCTTAAAATCGCCAAAATTAAGCCTATCCTTAACACGTTCGCAACCAAGAACCCGCCTGGTAGGCTCAGATGCCGGCTCAGCCCGCTAGGCAGGCAGTAGCTATAAACCTACACGCCTAGCGAGTTCTGTCGGTTTCTGGTGTATTGTTCCATTAGTCCGGTTGCGAAAGTGTTAAATTATACGGTAATGACAGCTATCATAGGGATCTAAATTCGCCACGGTTGCGAAAGTGTTAAGCAAGGCGGAGATGAAAATAATCCAGATCAATATCGACCTACGGCGCTCTTACCATATGTCTAAAATATTCGAAAAATGTATGTAGAATCAAATTTATAAATTCTTCGAAAAATATTATATTTTGGGCAGCAATCAGTATGGTTTTAGGCAACACCACTCAACGTCTCTTGCTGTTTATAAATACATATTTAACATCTCATAAACAACACTCAACAGATCATATAGTGTAGGGTTATTGGTAGATATGACAAAAACATACAAAAAGGATCCTTACGTACGTTGTAAATGTGTGTAAAACTCGTGAGGTAGGGCACAGCGAAATGTCATCCCGCTCGAATTTGGAGCAGCCCAACTGGGGAAGTACCTCCGCCTTGCAGAAGACCACAGCCATAATAACACTACTACTCGCTCTGTAGTAGTGTTGTGTTCCTGGAGGTGAGCAAGGTCGCCAGAGCTCCCGAGGATGCGTTGTGTTGAGAGCGAGGGAATTTGTTCCTTCAGCTGTCAACACGGCGAATCCTCAAACATATCAAGGGTCGGCAACGCCCATGTTACTCCTTTGGAGTTGCATGCGTCTATAGGCTGCGGTGTCCGCTTACGATCAGGCGGGCCGTACGCTTGTTTGCCACCGTCGCTGTATAAAAAAAGACCGGGTTGCACTCCGGGAGTGCCGGCAGAAGTGAAGCCTTCATGGGCAGCTGAGCCCACACACGACTCATCCCGCGGGCTTAGTCTACCGCTACTATTTATGTTGGGGGCGACTCGGACCACTCGGTCAACTCAGCCCGCGCTAGGCATATTATGACTGACTGTTACGGATAGGTACGACGACGAGCGAAGCGAGGAGGAGTGTGTTAGGTACCTTGTGATCATTTGGTACGACGACGAGCGAAGCGAGGAGGAGTGTAGGTTAAAATCCTACTGCCTTTGTAACCACCGTGGGCTGAGTAGACCCCTTGGCAAATTAATGGGCCGAGTCGCCCCCGACAAAATAAAAGGTGTCAATTGAGCCCGCGGGATGAGCCGTGTGTGGGCTCAGTTGCCCATGAAGGCTAAAAATGAATTTGGCGCAAAATTATAAGCAATTATCAGTTATTTAGGCGCACGGGCCGCGGGCGCGTTGGGTGCGTCGGCCCGGCTCGCCCGCCGCCGTCGGACCAAGAACAGCGGACGCAAGGCACAGAACAAAATACCAATTTGTTTTTGCCATTGCCAAATATTTTTCAAAGCTTTATCTCTTTAGGAATAACGTCCAAATTCGAACTATTCGAATATAGCAAAACGGTGAAGGACGCGTGGACAAAACAAGTGCCGAAAATAGGAAATTCGCAACGAGTGGTGATAAATTAAAACACGACCGAAGGGAGTGTTTTAAATCGACACGAGTTGCGAATTACCTATTCGCACGTGTATCGTACAACGTTTTACTGTACATATGGCTCTTTAAAGTTTCGACATATGCACGAAAAGTGCCCTTTTCCGCACTAGTAGTATATGTACTGTAAATTTATTTGCAGAATATGCTATTGCAAAAAGTGTTTAACGGCTTTATACTCTTACGAATAGCGTTCAGTTTTTAATGAAGTCGAATCGGCTAGCAGCATAATATAAAAGTTTGTGACCTCCTTCACATCTGACGTCCCAAAAATCTGTCGCGTATTTAGCAATTTTTCTCCATCCCAATAAGTGCTCAGCGCCGCTAAAGAAGTTTTCACTTCAAAAAAATAAGGAATACGCGGTATGGCCCATAATTTGTATTTGTAAGTAGATGAAATCAACATGAACCAGAAACTGAGAATAGAGGGATGCGGACTAAGATTTTTTTACGATGCCATTCGAACCAGTTTTTGGAGAGGAACAAATGTTTGTATGGGAGCAACTACAATTAAAGAACATAAATTTCGGACGAAGATTGACGTCGCTGGCGGCAGCGGAAAACGCTTCATACTGATGACGTACCTACGCTCGTATGACGTCACAAGTGGCATTTGTACTAATCGTCGTATGGAAAATCAGCCCCCCTAGCACACTAGGTTTTATGTCCGACATAAAGCATTTGTCCCTCTTGCACTCGCACATTGGCCAGAATGGGACGAATGCTTTATGTCCGACATAAAACTTAGCGTACTAGCCCCTCTGGTAAATTGTTGTTTCGGTCGCGAAATACTGCGTTGTAATACAATTTTGTTTCTATAAAAGCGTAAGGATTATATTGGTAGCTTTAAATTTACTATTGGACAATAAAAAAAAATGCATATTTTTTCCAAATTTTCAAGGTATATCTTTATCATCTGACAATGACCCTTTTATGATTTTAATTATATTTTATAATTTATACTTTATTGCGATAATTTGATGGTTTACTATCCATTTAGCATCACTACGTTATCAATTTGAACATGAGGCCGCATGCCTATTACTCCGGTAGCCAGGCGCCACTGAAAATCAGCGCTGCGAAATATAACCTTACGGCTTATTTCGTGGCACAAAGCTTAGTGGCGGCCATTTTAGCATGTTTTGATTATGTCTGTAATTCCTTGTCTTTTATTTCTTATATGCTAAATACATATTTTCTTTATTTCTTAATTTCTTAAATGGTTCAAATCGTACCTCCAAAATCGAAAACAGTGCGTGCAAATCCCGTACTTAGATGAGGAATCCGAGGAAATAGAAACCGTTACCTAAAAACTTGCTCTATTCCACAGGGTAGCATATCTGGTTGTGACGAAAGAATGACTTGCCAACCGACCTAGACTCAAACACGATATGACATGTATATATTATGTTTGCCGACGAGTGGCGACGTCTGGCTGTAATTTAGCGGTAAAAACAGCAGTGAATGTAATATGCACCTCAACAATACCTGTATCACTATAAAAAAATGTAATGGAAAATGTGTAATGGAAATTAATAAAAAAAAAACTAAACTATGCAGTTTAAACCTATACAAAAAAACCTTTGGATCTAAAATTAGATATAAATTTATGTATTATCGAGGTAACCGAGTAGTACCGAAATTTATTAGGTAACATAACAATAGACTCTGGTATATTATTTTACATAAGATTGCCAATTAGGTACAGCTACAGAAAAAAACAAATAAATACTTAAAACTTAAACTTAACAAAGTCAAAAAATAAAAGGCGTCCCCCAGAAGCAAATGTGCCTATTACGCACTCGTTGAATCGGGTTACCTATCATATGCTCGAAAATCGTAATTCCCAATATTAAAATCCCGAAAACGTTTCCCTTTTTATTAGTTGGCCGAATTTTTGTTTGCCCGAAATTACATTTCCCATATTATTATTTTCCCAATTCTCACTTCGTTGCAATTGTATTTCGCTTATGATTCGAATAGACACTTATTAAAATTCCGAAGGATCATTTGTCAACTAGTTTTTGGTGCCGAAAAGTATTAAGTGCGAAATATTATTATCCCGCTATATCAAATGATCGAAATTGTAGCATGTAACCTAACCTAACCGCCAGCGTGTCGACGTCACCCCGCTTCGCGGGGTGCCTATTTCCGCTCTAAGGGACACAAGCTAACCATAACCTAACCTACAAATAACACCATTGTTATGCTAATTTGTTGTTTTTGTAGAGCCCCCCTTTTTGGGCTTTTTAAGAACTCGTGCAGCACTCTAGTCTAGTTGCTTAAATGTTTTGACTTTTCTATCAATTGTTTATTTTGTAAGGTCACAGTTTTAAATGTAACCTAACTCACTTATTGGAAAAAGTTTATTTTCGCATCGCAATTTTAAAGTGCACTTCTGTAGGGTTTTTAGCGAATCTGGATGTTTTTTTAATCGTGACGGTAAAATGATATTAGGGAAAATGAGATTTAGATTTTACGCAGCATCGGAATTATGAAAAGGTGGTTAACAAATCGGTTGTCAAATAATAAAGTTGGCAATCGTTCTTCAGGTTATTGAGTTTCGGGAAAGCGATAATTAGGGAAAACAAACAAGCGGCATTTCAAATGTATGGTAAACAAAGTAAATGGATTATAAGAATTCGGTTAACCGTTTTCGGACAAGTGAAAATCGGGCAAGTG
Source organism: Epinotia ramella (assembly GCA_947578815.1). Lineage (NCBI taxonomy): Eukaryota > Metazoa > Arthropoda > Insecta > Lepidoptera > Tortricidae > Epinotia > Epinotia ramella. The sequence continues at coordinate 2,129,397 of OX388214.1, forward strand.
TTTTTCGAAACATTGATAGGTTACCGTTGAATCGCGATGGACAACCTTTGCTTCAGGAATGGCCCGGAGAGAGGGTCTAAGCTCAGAGGCATCTTTACCTATGGTGCAGAGTGTGCGTTGCACACGGGCGCAGCGGTCCTAGCTGTACTTTGTAACCATTCCATTTTGACCGCGCGTTTACTAGGCACTAGAGTAATGTTTGCACACGGGCGCTATTTACATGGGCTAGAGACGCCTCTGTCTAAGCTATTACTAAAAAGGCCCAACTTCCTTATAAAAGTCTTAGCCACGGAAAAAAAAAGTTCAATTATTAAGTCTCGTCCTGTTATAAATCGAAAAATCCACATACAAAATATTAAAATCATAATGTCAAAATTTGTATACGGGCTAAGAGTGCTAAAAATTTGCTGTTGTCCACATTAACTAGCCTGATCCCCCAGGGGAAAAAAAACGGTTAGGTTGTTAGGGGAACTGCGACCCTACAGCGCGCGAGCCGAGCGAGCGAAGCGAGCGTGACGCGGTAGCGTCCGGCGAAGCGCCATAACCGAACGTTATATTTCCTAGTTGAATATAAAATAATTGCCGCTAATTCCCCTGGGTGATCGGGGTCAGGTGATTAACGTGGATAACGTGAAAAATTTATACAAATTTTGAGCGCGCATTGTCTGCATATCACGCATACGCATGGCCCCGCTACGCAATGGTGTTGTGGGGAGATAGCACCGAAGCGCGACACTCTTTGTGGTGCAAAAAAAGTGTATTGTGTTTTAGCTTTTAGCCAATGTACGTATCTCGAACCACACACACACGAACAGTTGCCGTCCACACTTTGTCAAGTACAGAGTGTTCCCACTGCCTTGTATTTTATACACTGCAGGCACGCTTTTTGTACGCGGAAACCCTAATTTATTTCAAATGAAGCAAAACAAGCAAAGAACTAGAGAGCAATTCAGGAATATTGCACAACAAGTGCATAAAACGACCCATTTTACAGCTGCGACTATACATATGAATATGACTTAGGTATTTGAAGCTCGACACCCACTCTAGTGGAGCACCATTTAGGTAAATTAGAGGCTTCATATACTCTTTTATTATACCAGGTTAGGTATTAGGTACTATATATTTTTAGAAAATGAGCAAGTAGAATTAATTATTTCGTTTTTAAGTTATGTTGTATGTCCTTTCGGGGCGTCATGGTCTGACTTAAGGGTATCAGCGTAATTCGTCCCATTCGTTTTTCGTTCATTTCTTATGTCCGTCTCATTCTTTATTCGTCTCGATCGCTATACGTCCCTATCGTCTTAAGTCCAATTATGTAACCTGTTTCTTTCTTAATAAGTCTTTTTCGTTTTTCGTCACGTTGAATTTGTTGACTTCATATTTTTAATTGCAGACCCATACGTCAAAAAAATTAAGACATAGAACCGTTTAAGATGATTTTAAGACCAATCTTTGCAATTATTTTCTATCGAGCCGATTTCGTCCAATTATGTATCGAGCCCGTCCACGCTCTTTGAAATATGGTAAATATTAACATATATTTTTTTTGATGTGCTAGAACAAGTAGTTTTTCTTAAAAAACTGCTTAAAAACATCAATTTCAACAAAATTATACATATACATATATGCATACCGAAATGCAGAATATCTACATTGCTATGTACAATGATGTAATATAATAAAGAGGCAGAAAGGTTATAAGCGCTCCAAAAGTAGCACACTAAGACTGTGTCAATTGCACCAACTTGCCTCAATTTCGCGTCGTCAATGGTAACATATAAACGTGGCTCAGCTGTCACTGTCAGACTTGGTGGCCATTTGAAACACAGAATTTCGTATCTAGACAACGTATCTACCTCTTTTTTATATTACATAATTGGCTATGTACATGACTTAACAATGAAATAAATAAATGTTGTACCTAACTTCCTAGAAGTTTTAGGCAATGTAAGTAACTTAAATAAAAACCTTTTTGGCGCCTTTCGATCACAACTGAAATTAAAATATAATATTTTTAGGGACCAAGAAGGGCAGGAAGGATAGGAATGAATGATTTAATGAGGTGATTTCTATTTGTACGGACTCAGGTAATTTAATATGATAAGTAGGTCACTCGATGATATTACCTTCATCATAATAATAACTTAAATAAATAAAGTTTGATACAAAATCCGACGTCGATTGTAGGGTAAGGCCGCCCAAAATTAAGGTTTTATTAAACGATATTTGCTTTTGTGTTACATTTTGGTTATCTATCGTTTCCCCGAATTTTATTTGCTTGAATCTCATTTGCCTGAATTATAATCCATAACGTTTCATTTTCCATAATATTCATTTGACATATTATTATTTTCCATAATGTTGTATGCCCGAATCATTAATATGCCATAAACTATATTGGCTATAATTTTACTTGACAGAATATTAATTTGCCAAACTACATTTCTGCGAGCCGTTCGAATGTTGCGAATGTTCGGTTCTAGCGCTTCGCCGGCCGTTACCGCGGCACGCTCGCTTCGCTCGATCGGCTCACGCGCTGTAGGGTCGCGGTTCAACCTAACACTCCTCGCTTCGCTCGTCGTCGTACCTACACCGACCTGCCTTAGAGTTATAATGATCATAGTCTATAAAAAGCGCCTATAGTTTACCTGCCGGAGTTGAGTGTAGTCGTGCGTAGGTGATGGTACGCCCCGCTTTCTTTTCTGGGAGTCACCCGCCCTCCGCCCGGGCTCCCGCCAGAAACTCGCTTCGTCTCCGCGAGCTTTTATATGCACTCTAGGGGTAGGACAGATAAGACCACGTGGAAGTGGGGTGAGCTGATTCGGGCATTTTTTCATAATATCACCCATTTCACACAGCAATCTGTTATTTTACATATAGTATGGCTTTTGAAAGGTATGGCAAATGATTTTATTGCATATGAATATTATGGATTATACAGTTTCTGGCAAATGATATTGTGGCATATTATGATATTATGGAAAATAACAATTCTGTCTTTGAATATTATGGTAAATAACAGTTATGGCTCATGAAATTATGAAAAACAAAATTATGGCCTGTGAATAGGATGGCAAATGAAATTAGGGCAAATGACGGAATACCGGTTGAAACTAGTTCCCCCTGATGGTAAGCGACGACAGATCCTAAGATGAAGCTCACTGGGGGGCCTATTCACTCTTGTTTTGAAGGCACCTAGACCGCAATTGTCAGGAAATACGGAGCGAATGGCTTCTTTAGCAGTTCGCATTAGCAACGACGAGGCAAATCGCTTCATGCGTAAAAATGGTAAGCTGACAACGTAAGGGTCACAATCGACGCAAAGTTCCGTCACCCGATACCCACACGATTCCGCGCTGGTTGCTTTGCTTTGGTTGGTTGCTTACTTCGTCTCTGAGGCCCGGTATTTATACAAATGTCAGAACAAATTTTAGAATATATTTTTTGGCATTACTGAACGCCATTAAGGTCTTACGGATCTTTCTTTATAAATCTGAGGGCGATTCATCTTACCACCACGCTTTTCTTATGGTGCTGTCGGGCTGTCGATTACATGTGACGAGCAATGCCCCGCCGCTACAGCCGTGAAGCTACAAGTTATCATTTTAGAATTCTAAACTAGCAACACATGTCTAAGTGTACCGCCTGTGTGCACGCTCCACTACGAGCGGGTCGTGGGGCGTCCATATAAATTGCATTTGTTTTAAGGTGCGTACGAATTAGAGCGGCTCAGCCTGAGGCAGGCTCGCCCCGCGCGGCGGGCTGCTCGCGAGCCAATTTAGTGCACATAAACATACGCGGGTGAGGCAGCGCGCTCGCGCCGAGTCGACATTGTGCGTCGTTCAAAATTCAAAATGGCGTCGGACACGATGACAGCCGCGGCTGCATTTATCGTAATTCACCGAATTTTTACCAACAAGAAGAGAAAATCGCCTCGGTGGTGGATAAAACAATTATACAAAAATAGAAATTCATGTGGTACAAATTTACTTGACCAAATTACGGCGCGAAAATCAGGCGCATGAAAAATGTGTTTGGGATCCCACAACACGTTTACTTTTTCGTATATTTGGATTAATAATATGCACTTGTCATTGTCCCACATTTTTAAACACTTACTGTTTCATTACTACTTATATTTATTGAATTGTCAGTTTTATTTATAAACGAACAAACACGCACAGCTCAGCAACTTGCTCAGATTCGCACGCGCGCGCCCACAGACAAGTAAGAACTAGTCATTCCGTCCGCGGCATGCTCGGATTCACGTCCAAATTACGCGAGGCACGCACACTGAGGCGCCTTTGAGCAAGGGCAATAGACCGCCTCTAGGCGGCTCGCCGCGCGCCTCACGGGCGATGCGCGCGCGCAGCGCGTGAGCGCGTACGAATTAGAGCAAAATAGGTGACCCGTGCGTGCCTCAACCAAAGCTGCTCTAATTCGTACGCACCTTTATATGCACGCTGCACGCCCCGCTCACAGCGGCGCGGGCACTCAGGCTGTAGACTAATGGCCAGGCGCCTTTATGTTGTAAAATAACTTGTAGCTTCCTGAAAAGGTCACAGGAATCGAATACACTAGATACAAATGCAACCAAGCTATAATGAGTTAAGTGACTTACCAAACTGGGACTGGTTTTTTAGACTTCTCGTCATCCGGCAATACGCCGATCTTATATTGCTTCAGCAGTTCCCTGAAACGTAAGATGGTTAAATGTCAGACATGTCTTATAGTATTATTAATTTAGTTAACGGTTTGTTGGTCATGCATGCATACAATGTCCTTAGTCATAGAATTATAACCGACTAGCTTCTGCCCGCGACTCCGTCCGCGTGGAACTCTTATATCGCAGCTCCATACAAACTTTTACCCCTCCATTTCACCCCTTAGGGGATGATTACGGGGATAAAAACTATCCTATGTTACTTTCCATCCCTTCAACTATCTCCACTTAAAAAATCACGTCAATTCGTCGCTCCGTTTTGCCGTGAAAGACGGACAAACATACAAACAAACAAACACATACACTTTCGCATTTACAATATTAGTATGGAGTATGGATGCGCTATGTAATCTTTATTTAAACCTGCTATTTATCTGTATTGTTTCTAGTCCGCTGGATGCGAGTGGCGCTCCGCTCATTGTGTCACTCTTTGGAGGAGGCCAATGTCCAGCATTGGACGTCTTTCGGCTGATATGATGACGTTGGTGTTGATGATGATATATTTCAAACATCCACGGGATCTAGCACAACTCAAGCCAGAAGAGAAAATACACTGTTTCTAACTAACACACGAGTTGCTGAAATGGACACGACCCGATTTGGCACTAAATTGTTCTAGCCCTGTTCACATCAGACCTGTGACCAGTGTCATGAAGATACAACTCTAAACCAACGCTGGTCAAAAGGCCAGTCTTCATAAATAAATAAATAAATATTAGGGGACAATCTTACACAAATCGACATAGTCCCATAGTAAGCTCATTAAGGCTTGTGTTATGGGTACTAAACGACGATATATATATTAGATATAAATACTTAAATACATAGAAAACATCCATGACTCAGAAACATATATTCATGCTCATCACACAAATATTTGCCATTACCGGGATTCGAACCCAGGACCTTCAGCTTCGTAGGCAGCGTCACTACCCACAAGCTAACCGGTCGTCTTTATAGGACATAAGTTTCAAAAAAAAACACGATTGGTAAGAGCTTTTATTGCCAACTGTACTTTTCTGTATACCGTCATCAACTACTCGTTGAGACGATTCTTACGAGCCCATACTCAACAGTTTAACGTCGGTTAAGTACTAAATTCACATGACCACCTTCTGTCTCCATTGTCAGATCAGCTCGATGGTACCATAATATTGAATTGTCATCGAAACTATACTTATACCCAAAATTTCAGCTCAATCGGTTGAGGTTAACTGGTTCAAAATATGTGTTCCGAGATTTGTCCCAAACTAACAAACAAACGATCAGGGGCCAATGCATAACAACTTGTAACTTGTTTTACAAGCGAAAACATCTATTCAACTTATTTCATTAGAAAGAGACTTCCGCTTGTGCTTACATAAGTAGTGAATTATTATGCAATGGGCCTCAGGCTACTTATCACAGGACTAGCGAGTTAGACTATCCCACTCGTTCTAATTAGAACGCTTAGAAAGAGACGGCTAGTCCACGTTGCCGCGACACAGCTCGCGGGCTGTACAGCACATCTATCATGGGACGGCCGCGATATACTTTCGATTTTATTTTATTTTTAATACGACGGTGGCACACAAGCGTACGGCCCGCCTGATCGTAAGCGAACACCGCAGCCTATAGACGCATGCAACTCCAAGGAGTAACATGCGCGTTGCCGACACTTGATATGTTTGAGGATTCGTCGTGTTGACAGCTGTTGGAACAAATTCCCTCGCTCTCAACACAACGCATCCTCGGGAGCTCTGGCGATCTTGCTCACCTCCAGGAACACAACACTACTACAGAGAAACGCAATAAATAATGATGACGATGATGAAAGCAGTAGTGTTATTATGGCTGTGGTCTTCTGCAAGGGGGAGGTACTTCCCCTTGCTGGTCAAGTTGAATAAAAGCTTGTATGGGACTGGGTCGAGTGGCATACTCAAATAGAGGCTTATGGCGGAAACACATAATTAAAACGCGACGCGACCCGATGAAACGCGACGCGTGTTGAGTCGAACGGGGATTAACGTACGTACGTCGTCCCACACCCAGTGTTGCCAGTTTACAATTGTAACTTGTAGCATTGGGATCGCATTACTACTATACTTGAAACCATAATTAGATTCCAAAAAAATAACCTCAAATTTGCCATTAAAATAAAAATATACGGCACTGACAAACTTACACTCATTCAAATGATGGAAGTAGCTGGTTTTTAGCTACGTCCATCATTTGGAAGAGTGTAAGTTTACCAGGGTCGGATATTTTTTCATTTTAATGGCAAATTTGAGGTTATTTTTTTGGAATCTAATTATGGTTTCAAGTATAGTAATACAAGTGCAAATAACTAGTAGAAGTTGTAAGTCTCCTGCTTGCCTTATGAGTTACAAATTGTTATGCAATCTGCATGTTGTTGCTATAATCATAGCAATAAAGCAGCTATACAAAAATATTAAGTACCTACCTAGTTTTTTCGTTTCCATACAACAAATTTAAAACAACTTTTAATCACACTATGAAAAGATCTAAACAGCGTACTATTTCTATAAACTATGAGATTATTGTTTAGATTAACAGTAATTTTTTCAGCCAAACATTCTTCTGACTTTACTCATGTCTATTGTGACATTGCATCTTTCAAAGTATTTGTCATAAAAAAAATAGAAGATGACATGAGCCAACCAAAGAGAATAATAAGCAAGTCATACTCATAATCATTCTCAGCCTGTAATCAAAGAGAATATAACCACTACGTGTAATCTCCCACTGTCACAGATGCCCACTGTTGAGCATAATGGTGCAAACAAAACGCGACGCGACCCGATGAAACGCGACGCGTGTTGAGTCGAATCAAATTGTATTATTTTTCTATGATCAGAATCACACTGTGAACATCCGACGCGACGCCATGGGCATGTTCATACTGTGATTCTGGTCATAGAAAATAATACAATTTGATTCGACTCAACACGCGTCGCGTTTCATCGGGTCGCGTCGCGTTTTAATTATGTGTTTCCGCCATAAGCCTCTATTTGAGTATGCCACTCGACCCAGTCCCATAAGATTTCCAATTTAAAAACCTGCCTGTACCTGCCCGGGTGAACCAGATCTGTTCAGATAATTTATTTGACTATAAGGAGGTAAAGATTGGAGCACCATAAGTTTGTAAGTGCATGTAGTGTGTGGGGTTTATCTATGGAACTTACTTACCTGATTCCAAAAATATTTTCACCATATACAATTGATTACATAGAGCAGCTCAAAAAAAGATTTGAGGATAGGTTGGATTGAGATATCAATATTGCAGGACTTGGCCAAGAACTGTATTAAGTGGCGATCATAATAGATCAGCCATGGTAGCAGCGACATAAGAGCTCTCACAGCCCGGAAGCGACTACAAGAATAATAATAATAAATGATGAATATAGGCTTTATTTTATCCCCGCTGCATTCAAGTAATACATTGGCAGAGCCCCATGGACAGATATTAGAAAATAACAAAGTAAAACTCAACATTACCTAGCATCTTCACTGTGCCCAACATCTTCAAAAGATTGAGTGGCGTCGGTTCCGGCGGCATCCAACAAAGCGTCCTCACCTCCAGGGTGCTAGAATTAAAAGCATCCCAATCTACTTTAAATGACATTTAGTAAAAGCTTTCTTGCTGACTGTCCTTTTTTTGCAAATCAATTACTTTAAGAGCTACTATAGCCTAGTAGTTCAGGCATGCGGCTGTCAAGCGATGGTTGTGGGTTCAAATTCCGGTTCATACCAATGACTTTTTCGAAACCTATGTACGGAATATTTACCGTTAGCTTATCGGTGAAGGAAAACATTGTGAGGAAACCGGTCTAATACCTAAGGTCTAGTTTTCCCTATGGGTTGGTAGGTCAGATGGCAGGCGCTTTCATAAAACTAGTGCCTATGCCAAATCGTGGAATTAGGTGTCAAAGCGGACCCCCGGGCTCCTTTAGGGGCATTACCGGGAATAATGCTAGGAGGATGATGAATTACTTTAAGGGTACTAATAAGCCCAAACACATCTGGTTTATCTTGTGTGATGAAGTTGCTATTGCTACCTTGTCTCTAACATAAAATCAGCATAATATAGTGTTCACAAAACTAACATAAGGACCTATACCAAAATCAGCTCAATTGGATACAGGCAAGTGGCCAAAAATTCAGTTGCAAGATTTGATCTGCACATACTTACAAACAAATATAGTAAGCTTGCAAAACATGGGTCTTCATTACAATCAACAAGAGTAATAATAATAAGACACCAGAAAATACTAATAATAACTCCACAGTCAAATGAAAAAGTTTTGTGGAGAGATGTAATATCATATTTCTGTAATGACAGTTGTAATAAATAAATAATAAAAACAAACACCTAATTAATAATAAACATCATCAAAAGCATCCCTCCCTGTCGGATGAAATTTAAAAAATGCCTAATAACAACAAAATTATACGTAAAGACTAGAGATACAATTCAAGCAATAAAATCTGTTTAACTGACCGCCCTGACCGGTGAGTTAAACATTATTTGGAATATTCAGAATACGGTCTAGATTTCTAATAAATACCTTAATAAGTTAAGTTACGCAATAATTATCGCAATCACAGTTAAGTAAACCAACTGTTTACCTCATCCACGAATTTTGCTACATCGTACACTTCATCGTGTATGATCATCCAGAGGTTGTTCCTGTGCCTGTGCTTCTTCACTTCAGCTCTAGTTATGATTGTACTCATTATCACAAAATAGATTAATTTAAAATTTAACTATTTTAATTCAGTTTGACCGATTCACGTGAATTTTTCCGTTTTTTTTACAAGCCAATATGCCAACTGTTGCCACTGACTTTGCTGTCAATGTCAGTGAGCGTTTAGATTGTGCAGTAGATAGATAGTAGTAAATCATCTTAGATCATTGACTCATTATCATTGTAGCTCAAGGATATGATAATGTTTTTTGTTTTGAAACTGTGTGTGAGTGGTGCCGAACTACTGGGAGTTTTATCGCTGGTTCGCTAAAACCTAGCCTAGCTGAGAAGAGTCCAGCAAGAAACTCAGCTAGGCCGTGGCTAGGCCCGACTTGGGTCGGACTGAAGGGTTCCGGTTTTACCCTTCTGTACGGAACCCTAAAAACACTGTCATGCTAGGGTACGTTTAAAAACACTCAGCACTACAATTTTTATACCTAGTACAATTTATATTGATTATATAAAACCATTGCTTCATGGATTTTATACATCTTGTACTATGTTAATTTAATAATTTATTAAGATTTGCATTAACTGGAACATTGAGTCAAATTACATTAGTCAAGTACACAACTCAGTAATTAAAACCTCTCTCACTATTTCTGAACATCGTCCTAAGTGCAAGCTGTTTTGCTGTCACTGTCACTGGTGTCAAAAAATGATTTCGAGTTGTTAAACTCATGCTTATTCAATAAAATATTGTAATAAATTATTGAGATATTTTTAAGTTTGAAGACTGAAGTAAGCTAGCTATATTTTACGTGTGCGGCACTGTGATAGCATATAATTATATATATTACAGCTGTTGTGGAATGGCTGTTGAAAGGGATATTAATGATGTTTTAGAGGACATATTTGTTCACGAGGAAACTTCTCACAAAATCATTTTTGAAGAAGGCTTCAAAGCCGGTAAGGAGGCTGGGAACCCTGAAGGATACCACTTGGGGTACCACAGAGGTGCCGAGTTGGGTAGGGAACTAGGTAAGTTAAAATTGTTCTCATACAAGTTTTACTTACAACCACTAATATTTCGTGTTATGGATAACACACAAGTACTAAACCCAAAACAAAAAACTTAACGGCTATTTAATGGGTAAGGCTGTTGAAATTTATGTTTTTTTTGACCTTCATTTGTTTTTGTTTCGTTTTGTTTTGGGTTTAGTACTTAAGTGTTATCCATATCACAAAATGTAGGTAACACATAAGCAAATTTTTGTTGAGAAAAACCATTAATTTTGATGGCCTAACCCTAATGTATTATCTGAGATTCACTGGAGTATAGCTTACAACAGCCATCCATATTTCTTAAATTATTTCTATTGTTAGCTTTGCTTTACTCATTATAGAAATAAATGTCTGTAATAATAATAAAACTATCCAAATTATATGAAACAGTAATAAAAAAAATATTCTTCATTTGACAGGTTTCTACTTAGCTACCGTAACTCATCATATAAACTTGAATGAGAATTCCGAGTCGAAATATTCAGACAAAATACTGAACCAGCTGACCAAAGTAAAAGAACTGATTGACTCATACCCTCGCACCAACTCCGAAGACCATGATATCCTGGACATGGCAGAAAAGATAAGGGCACACTATAAAAAAGCGTGTGCACTCTTGAAGATACCATCTAATAATCCTTTTGCAGCTGGAGTATCATTTTAAAATACTTTAGGTAAGTTTAATCCACTCAAACAATTATCAAACAGAACAATGCATGACAATTAAAATTAGTATCATTCATGGGATACTAGGGTATCTAGTCTAGTTTCCCCTCTGGGTTGGAAGGTCAGATGGCAGTCACTTTTCGAAAAAACTAGCCAAATCTTGGGATTAGGTGTCAAAGCGGACCCCAGGCTTTAGGGCACAGGATGATGATGATGACATGTGATACTAGGGTGCTCAAGGAATTACCAAAAATCATGCAAACAGTCACATGCTAAAATTGGGAAATATTATAGAAAGGATTGGTCAGGAGGAACCTAAACCAAAAAATATTTCTGACATGCTTAGACTTGCTAGATCCGTAGCCACCCAAGGGCTTATTAACCCTTGGTATGCCAATGTCAAAAAATAGTTGGTTAAATGATGAACTTGAACGTTTTTATGTACGTTTCAAACCATTCTGGATGGATACGGAACAAGGCATATGAAAGTTTGAGAGGCATCCTCCTCTTCAATGGAATTACATATGTACCATTCTAAATTGGAACAGAATTGCATTTCTTTTGTTTTCTTGGATTTTAAAACAAAACAAAGTGTGCTCTATTTCCTAATACGGTTGACTCAAATTTCATTGCTAATTTTCCTTGTAACGGTGGGAGGTTAGAGGACAAAAGTTATCATCCTGTTGGATTGATCTTTCAGGGGAGCCCAGAGCCCAGAGGGGGGAAGTATAGTTATGGCACAGTGAAATACGATTCTGTAATAGGTTCTCTATTGGATCGCATAAAATCATTTGGAATAATATAATAACGCATAATTTTTTATAGCAGAATTAGCGTTAAGCCTAATCATGTTATGGCATAAATTTTTAGGCATAAAATTAAAAAGAATAAACGCAAATAGCATAATCATCACAAAGACTAACATCAGATAGCATAAATACAAAAAGACATAATAATTACTTGGCATCATTACAAAACGCATAAAAATAGTGTCCTAAAAAATAAAATCATGCATTACACAAAGCAATGAAAGCATAATGCACGGCCCAATAATGTACAGCCTGATAATCCATGTACATTAGGACGGTCATCTGTGCGGACTAATAATCTCCAGCGAGTCGACGCCACCCCGCTGCGCGTGGTGTCTATTTCTGGTCTGAGGAACACAAGTGAACCCTAACCTAACCGACCTAAGACAGAGTTCGCTTATGACAAGCCATTTTTATCCGCCCTGATAATGCACGACCCAATAATCCGCGTCCACGAAAAGTGTAAATGCATGCTAACAACGAAACTGTTTTATTTATTTAGAAAACAGAAATTATGCTTCAAAACAGATATGATAAATAATTATTAGCCCATACAATACTATGCATAATGAGTATTAGTCGAATACAAAATAGTCCAAGTAAAATTATTCTAAAACCATAGTATGCCAAACAAAGTAGTAGGCCAAAGTATTATTATGCGACAGTATTATTATGCCAATAGAAATTATGCCAAATCAATTATGCGAAACTATATTAGTCTAAAAAAAATTATGCCAATGAAGGGGATCCCTCTGTAATATCCAATATTAGAGAGTAGTGATTGGATACTGGACTGCATCATAAAATCATTTCTAAGCGGTGTCATTGGCCGCGCGTTCAAGGTCGCTCCATTGTTAAATTTCGTAGGCACGAAAAGCGGTAGGTTATTCAGACCTGAGTATCTGTTCCTAGAACTAATATATATTTTGCTCAACTTTAGTTACATTTGAAGTGAAAGAGACATGTCATCATAGCAAGTAAATAATATCTGTAGTCTCTGTCTTTTCTATATCAGTAACCTAAACATACTTAAAAATAAAATGCCATATAGCACACTTCGCTTAATATACCTGGCCATGGCTGACTCAGTGGTAAATTATGGCATATCTAGCTATGGAAGAACATACAACACATACCTACAGCGTATATACAATCTACAATTAAGGCTGATAAAAACAATTGTACCACTAAAAATTAAATATAAGCACAAAAGCAACTATGATAACCTATTCCAATACTGTAGAGTACTTAATGTATATGACAAAGTTAAAATGGCAATGATTATAGAGTATAGACAACACCTAGGAGAACTGAATAGGTATAGCAGACCACAGAGCCTTCGGACACTGTCAACCAGTAAAGCCTTTACAGTACCAAACAGCAACAACTTTTATGGGCGAAGGGTCTGGTCCAGCTATGTGCCTGCTGTCCTAAACAGTCTACCGACAAATAGCATAGAAAATGTAATTAACAGTATAGGGGATAAACCGCATAAAGCCAAATGTGTAATTAAGAAAGCCATACTCAGTGTTAAGAAAAATCTTAAATCTTAATTAATTAATTAATTAACTAACATAATATAAATGTCAAATCTTTGATATATATTAAACTAAACTTAGCTAATAATCTTTAAAAGTTAAGATTGTGCTAAGTCATGAAACATAAAAAACAAAAATGTGATTTATTGAAATAAACAGTTCAAATTTTAAAATTTTTTTTTTTTTTTAGGAACTAAATGTATGAAAAATCTTAGTTCCAGCTTCACCGCAATGGACCCAACAATGCTGAAGCTCTGCAGCCACATTGACTCACTCCTGTCCTACTTAACCCCCCTCCTGCCACTCGCCAACTGCCACATGGTGGAATTCCTGACGCATAATCATTGGGAGACGCTCCTGCCAGCGGGGCTCCGGGCAAATCTGGATGCAATGGATATGGAAAAGGCTGTTGAGAAGTTTTGGAGCGCTCAAACTGATGTGTTTGGTAAGTCAGCATAGTCTCTTTCTAAATGCTCCAATAACTTAAAACAAATTACATATGTCTAACCTAAAATTGCTTAAACTTATTTTCTCTAGTTACTAGAGTCTAGTAGAAAAGAACCATTGAAAAAGCTCTACCTATAGGATTTATGTCCAGTTGTGTTTAGTTGTGGCTTTCCAATGACTTGTGAATTGGTTGAATATAGTATTTATTTATTTATTGTATATTTCCGATATATATTACATATGATAGTGTGTATTATATTGTATATTTATGTATGTATGGCATAGTATGGGACAAGACGCGAAAGCTATTCAACAGGGCCAAAAGAACAAATGAGTGGGAGATTTATCGCAGGGCCCTAAATGAATATAGCAAACAGATTAGGAAAGCCAAGAGAGTGTTGTGGAGGAAGTTCTGTGGGGAAGTAAACAATACGCCTCAAGGAGTAAGACTCCATAGACTACGCTCTAAAGCAAAGCCTAATCAGATTGGCCTCCTAAGAAGGCAGGATGGAACCTTCACAACCAACGAATCGGAGACCTTGGAACTATTGGCCAATACTCACTTCCCGGGGTCCACCGAGATTAGGGGACCTAGCGCCGAATATGGCATGCACAGGCCCCGATCGGAGGACTGGAGGCAAGCTGCCTTGGTCATCAGACCGGGTATAGTGAGATGGGCCATAGAGTCGTTCAAGCCGTACAAGACGGCGGGACTGGACGGAATAAGCCCGGTGCTACTGCAACGTGGAGCTGACGTCCTTATCCCTTATCTGGTAAAAATTTTCAGGGCGTGCTACGCCTGGGGATCCTTACCTGAAATGTGGAACAAGGTGAAAATCCTATTCATTCCGAAGGCGAGTAAGAAGGACTACGCCCAGGCCAAGTCCTTCAGACCCATCAGCCTTTCATCGTTCTTGTTGAAGACTATGGAAAAGGTCCTGGACAAGTACATCAGGGAGAGCTGCCTCGGAAACAAGCCTATCCATGACAGTCAGCACGCCTATCGGAGCGGCAGATCTACAGAGACCGCTCTGCTTGAGCTTGTTGACAGGGTGGAAAAGGCGCTGGAGGACAAGGAGATAGCTCTATCAGCCTTCCTGGATATTTAGGGTGCTTTCGACAACACACCCATCAGAACACTGGTGGGGGGGACTCCGGTCAAAGGGAGTGGACCCTACAACGGTGCGCTGGGTGCAAAGCATGCTCTCAAACAGTGTGGCTAAGCTAGAATTGCTCAATACCACTCGTGACGTTACCACTACCAGAGGCTGCCCTCAGGGGGGGGGGGGGGAGTCTCCCCTCTGCTATGGACTCTTGCAGTGGACGAACTACTGCATGAAATGGCGGAACTACGCATCGACACCCAGGGGTACGCAGACGACCTTGTGGTGACGGTGCGGGGAAACTGCCAAAGTACACTATAGTACCAAATGCAGAGAGCCCTAGACACAATTAACACGTGGTGCAGGGAAAACGAATTATCTGTTAATGCTGACAAGACGGTTGTTGTGCCGTTCACAAACAAGAGGAAACTCGACAGTCTGAGACCTCTCTGTCTATGAACGGCAAAACAATTCCGCTCTCTTCTGAAGTCAAATATCTGGGCGTTACACTCGACCAGAAATTGACCTGGAATCCGCACGTTAACAGTATTTTGCAGAAGGCTAAAGTAGCCCTCTCAATCTGCTGTCGTTTAGCGGGTAACAGATGGGGTCTCAAACCCAGAATTTCCCTGTATACACGACCATTGTGAGGCCGATGGTGTCATATGCCTCTGTGGCCTGGTATAGGAAAACGACACAGAAAACAATAATAGCAAAGCTCAGCAGTCTGCAACGGACGGCTTGCATTATCGTTACTGGAGCCATGTCAACCTCTCCAACAGCTGCCCTCAAAGGCGTGCTGAACCTTCCGCCCCTGAACCTCCATTTGGAAAAGGAGGCGAGGTCCAGCATGCTCAGAATAGCGACATCAAGTAGAGGAGACTGGCTATCCTCAGCCTTGAGAACACTCAAGGACTCAGTTTACGATATTCCTGTTTTAGGGATGCCTCTAGACACAATGCCCCCAAAACTTTGTACACAGACAAACTACTCAGTGGAACTCCTCAGGAGAGAGGACTGGTTAAACGGCCTCATAAATTGGAAACCAGGCAGCCTAAAGTGGTACACTGATGGCTCCAAATCCGCATCGGAGGTAGGCTGCGGAATATATGGAGAAGCACCCAGGGCATCGATCAGCATGAATCTGGGTAAGCATACTTCTATATTCCAGGCAGAGGTGTACGCCATTCTAGAAAGCACCTTCCTCAATCGTACTATTTATATCCATTCGGATAGCCAGGCGGCTCTCTTGGCCCTAACCTCTAACGTCACAACGTCGAGGCTGGTCGAGAACTGCCGGGATTTATTGAATGACCTGGGCACAAAAAACAAGGTAATATTACGTTGGGTCCCAGGGCATGCAGGTATCGAGGGAAACGAGAAGGCCGATGAGCTTGCACGAGCGGGGGCGAAGGGGACGCACTGCGGACCAGAGCCGTTCTGTGGCATCCCCAAAAGTCTGACCAAGCTTACTCTAAGGACCTATTGTTTCTACAAGAGTATCCAAGCCTGGAGAGCTATACCAGGACTGAAACATTCCAAGGCGCTTATTAGAGCCTTTAGCAAAAAGGCGTCTTCTGATGCCTTGGCGCTAAGCAGGAACCGTCTACATGTTGGTAAGGGTGCTTACAGGGCATTGTCGCCTAAATAAGCACATGCAAACGTTAGGTCTGTGTGACACAAGGCAGTGCAGACTCTGCCTTGACGCGGAAGAGACGCCTACACACATCCTAACTGATTGCCCCTGCCTTATGCGCAGCCGTAACTCCTTTCTGAGAAAACACATCATGTGCCCGGAGGAGATTACATTTCTTGAGATCAACAGTATCCTGCAATTCTTCGAGTTCGCAGGACTTGACCAAGAATTGTAGTAAGTGGCGATCACAATAGATCAGCGATGGTCGCAGTGATATAAGGGCTCTCTAGTCCGGAAGCCACTACCAGAATAATAATGTATTGGCATGTTTTTATTTGTCTAGAATCAATGAATGAATGAATGAATGAATGAAATATTTTATTTCAGGTCTTCACCGACCCATATAAGAGGTGTTAGTTACAATTTAATTTAATTTAATTTAATTTTAATTATTAGGTTAGGTTACACAACTTGTACACAGCAACAATTTGACACACAACAGAGACTGACACACAGAGAACATATTACATTTATTTTATATATAATAATGTAGATTTGACCTGCCCAATCCAATACTCATACTCAAACTCATACTCATATATATTTATTGCAAAACCATGGTTACATAAGGTGGTAGAAATCTTAAATGCTAAGTACATGGGTACCCTGTAAGGGCGTAGCAATTTCTTATAGCTAAAGTTAAAGTTAAACTATACATTTTATAGGCCTATACCTATACCTTATACTTGAGTTTTGTTAGTATACTGGAGTTAATATACTCCAGTAGGTTATATAGGTGTACGCGGGCTTGGTTTCCGCAACTCGACGTCATAATAGCGCCTATTTTGCGTATGGGTTATTGGCACTACTATTATTCGTGCCAACCCAGTTCCACCAGGAAGCCTAGCAAACCCTTTACGTTGCCGACGGCCTCCGGTAGCGACCCCGGTGTTCCGAGGTGTTTTGCCCGGTATTCTGCCACCCCAGGGCACGTCAAGATGACGTGGGCGGCTGTCTCTTCCTCTTCCATGCAGGCTCTGCAGAGAGGACTGTCTGTAATACCTAGAGTGAAAAGGTGTTTGTTTAGTAGTGCATGACCAGTTATGGCTCCTGTCATGAGACGGAGTGCCGGCCTCTTTAGCTGTTTTAGCTTCCTTGACAATCCGGGATTGATTGTCGGGAGGGCCTCCCTGGTTTGCCTGCAGGTGCCTAGGGTATTCCAAATTTTTTGGTGTTCTACCTTGGTGTTTAGTCGCAGTGTGCTCCGCAGCCATGCAGGGGGTAGAGGGATCATAGGTTCCGGTCCTATGGCTTCTGATTCTGAGCCTTCTCTAACCAGTGCATCCGCTGCGTCGTTACCACGTGAATTGCTGTGTCCTTTGATCCATTGCAGGGTTTTTTTTTTTTTTTGTTTGTGAGTCACCTGAAGGGCCAAAGACGAGAGTCCTTGCTTTTGTTTACGAAGAATTTGAAAAGATGTATAGAGTGCGGACCGAGGAAAATCCTCATGGACGACTGGGAAGGGGACCCAGACAGTGCCGGACTCTTACCGGCTAAAAACCTCGGTCATCACTCTCTACATCGCTCTCGGCTTACTCGAAAATTTTCGGAGGGGGAAGAAGGGCAATTGGGAGGAGGTCTTAAAACTACCCGCGCGATCCTTACCTCAGCCAGTGCTGCAAGGCCGGGAGAGAACATGCTTTCTCCCGTTTGGTTTCTGCGGGGTGCTCGGGTCAAGCATGGGGATGCTGTTTCCAGCTTCTCCTTGCTTGACCGTCGCCCGGATCTTATCTAATGAGTCGTAGGGTGGGTGGGGATTTCTGATGCATGCATTACTTATCACTATGGGCTGCCTTTCTTTTGCCCGCCGGTGGAAGGGAGGGTCGGAGTTCTTTTTGGACCGCTGGTGTGGCTGTTGATACCATCTTTACGGGGGGGCTTCCCTGCAAGGCCTGCTCTTTTTTGCCTTGGACACTTTTTTCGCGTGTCTCCTCGCGCTGCCCTCTTTTCGTTTCCCTTCCATCGGTAGTTACATACTGCTAAAAATAAGGGGGGGGGGGAGTGACGGAGGTCTGTCGGGCGGACAGGCGCTACGGCACGCATTTGGGTCGACCCCTCGACCGGCTCTCCACCACTGCGGGCCCCAGTAGATCCTTACCCCAGCCAGTGCTGAAAGGCCGGAGAAGAAAATCATTCCTCCGTTTAGGCTTCCGCTGGGGTGATCCGCATGTGGCAGGTTGCCGACCGGTGGGCCGCTCCGCTTGCCGCCAAGCGCTCCTTCCGTCCGACAGACGCCCGTCAGGTCGGGAGATGCGTGCATCAGAAATTTTTATGCTAGGTTTACGTTTTTACAGATTTTATGTGTTACATGCAGAGAAGAGAATTACAAATAAAATATAATGGCGGGTACCTTTTCCTATAGTGACTTTATTTTAGAATTTCAGAATTTTGAGGTGGGGGAGGAGGAGAGAAGGATATCGCTCAAGCGTTGCCATTGCAGGGTTATGTCGCAGTTGGTACATACCTCTGATAGAATTTTGTGGCACTCGTGTATCAGCCCAGACGTTGTTGTGTAACCTTGCAGGGCTTGCAGTACAGATCGACTGTCAGAAAGTATGCGGATGGGATATCCACTTACCTCCCTGGAGGCGATTGCATGAGCGGCCATTATTATGCCCATACACTCTGCCTGGAAGACTGAGTTACGGATTCCTAATGGTGTCGCGATTCGTATGTTTAGGTCTTCCGAGAACACTCCTGATCCGGTGCCTGACTTTGTCTTGGACCCATCCGTGAATATCTACTATACTACTCCAGTATTGGACCGTCAAACCTACCAGCCAACATTTTCAGGATGCTGTTAGTACTTTTTCTAACTCGAGCCATCAGGGATGAAAATTTATTTCGCATAATCGCATGAAAGTCATTAGTGAGTGCCTCTGCGAACATCCCCGAGGCACTACACCATTTGGGCCTTCCTAACAGCATCCTGAAAACATTATTATTCTGAACGCGTAGGGCGCTATAAGCTCGCTTTGTGTACTTAAGCCACAGGGCGCCAGCGTAGAAAGATTGGCAGAAGGCTTTAAAAAGTGCAATCTTTACCTCTGCGGAACACCTAGCGAACCTGCGGGCAAGCATGTTACCTCTGACTGATACTTATTATGTTTTGTTTTTATTTTCTCTGTGCATTTTTGTACACGGTATAAGTTTGCCTATCTCGTTCTACCTACCTTCCTCTCAATTGCTCAAAGGTTAGGTGGAAGAGATCCCTTATAGGGATAAGTTCGCCTTTGTACTTTGATCTATTGCGTGACATGTATATTCTTTAACTCTACAATAAAGTGCTTACATACATACATTTATGCAATAAAGTTTAGAAAGGAATAAATCTAAAATTCTAAATACATTTCACATTTCTGGACCACATACCCGAAGGCGCATTTTATTATGTCCAACAGTGGACGACTGATATGATGATGATGATATTAACAGTAAATGTTTATTAAGCAGAAACGTCCGCTAACGAAATTCCAAATTTCGATCATAGTGGAAAATTGAAAAATTATTCGCCACGAGCGGGGTTTGAACCCACAACCTTTGGAATCCGTCCATCGCTCTGCCAATTGAGCTACCGTGGGTCCGCTGATGGCGACAAAAACATTTCATTCATTTTTTTTTTTCATTTGGCATTTTTCAATTTTCCACGATGATGATATTGATGATGAATCACTAAATATTTGTTCCAGACAACTCACCCCTCAATCTATGGGTGCGCGCCTCCCGCTCTCACTGCCTGACAGTGAACGACTACTGCCTGTCAGTAGACCAGCTGAAACACCGCATCGTAGAGGGAGGAGGACTGCTGCCGCCAGAAATTCCGGTCAAGGAGTTCATGAACCCTAAGAAGAGTTACGAGGTTCGTTACTAGATGGGTTTTTTTTATAAAATGTGATGATCCCTCGTAGAGAGGCGAAACACGTGTCGAGGTTTTTCCGTTATTAGTGGTGGTTTGTGGCATTTTTTTTAACTCTATTTGCATGTTTACTTGTGCTGAGATAGGCTGCATGCAAATATATGGAAATAGGTAATAGGCATGCGGCCTCATGTTCAAGTTGATAACGTAGTGATGCTAAATGGATAGTAAACCATCAAATTATCGTAATAAAGTATAAATTATAAAATGTTTAGAAAAATTATGCAATTTTTTTTATTGTCCAAGAGTAAATTTAAAGCTGCCAATAGAATCCTTATGGTTTTATAGAAACAGAATTGTATGACAACCATGTGCTTAAACGCAGTATTTCGCGACCGAAACAAACTTACCGGATTTTCCGTACAATGATACAACTACTTTGTACAAGTGACGTCATACGTATACGTCAGTATGAAGCGTTTTCCGCTGCCGCCAGCAACGTCAATCTTTGTCTCAAATTTTTGGGTATTTATGTTCTTTAATTGTAGTTGCTCCCATACAAACATTTGTTCCTCTCCAAAAACTGGTTCGAATGGCGTCGTAAAAAAATCTTAGTCCGCATACCTATTGTGACTAGTAGACCTGCACGCTCGTTCTCTAGCGGAATAGGGATAAGATGCACCTATAATATTTACCATTTATTATGTGACCAAAATGTTGGAAAAACATAAAATAATAGCTACTGAAACGTTTTTACTTTAGTTTATACTAATTACAAAAAATAATTACGATTTGAAGCAATGTGAAACGGAGCGTGTTTTAATTCAACAATCAGCGTCTGGTGACGTCACTCCTATCAAAAATCCAAACTTAGGCAACTCTATGACATCTAGGGACGAACCACGTACAAGCAAATATGGCGAGTGTCACATGAGTGACATCACTGGAACTGTAACGTTTAGGCGCGAAAGTTAAATTGTCAGTTTGTAACAGGAATTTTTTACTATAAATTATAGTATTTTAATTTTTTTATACTTTCGTGGCCTTCTACATGCGATTCTATCAAATGAAAGCAAAACTGAAAATATTGCATCTTCCCTATGTATTGTTCTAGAAACTAATCATGGGTTTACAGAAAGTAACGCCTGATTCCATCAATAATTAAGGCTGTGCATTGGAAATCATCGCGTGTTTTGAAACGCCGTTCTGACTAGATTAAGAAACAATAAGGTCTGATTTACAGATATATGATTGTTTATCTGATTTGATCGATACATAAATAAAATAATAAATAATAAATATTAGGGGACAATCTTACACAAATCGACCTAGCCCCAAACTAAGCAAAGCTTGTACTATGGGTACTAGACGACGATAAACATACTTATATAGATAAATAAATACTTAAATACATAGAAAACATCCATGACTCAGGAACAAATATTCGTGCTCATCACACAAATAAATGCCCTTACCGGGATTCGAACCCAGGACCTTCAGCTTCGTAGGCAGCGTCACTACCCACTAGACTAATCGGTCGTCAACACATGATTGCTTACAATTTCCTCGATAGAAAAAAAATCCAAAGTTGGGTCTGTATTTTCATTTTTTTACCCAGCCTACTCAAACGATACATTATTTTACGACACAATCAAGTTAATACTATAGTATTTTATCTCATCTAAAATCTCACTTTATGAAATTTAAATCAAACTTCTCTAAGTTAGATATTTATCGAAATTCGTCCAAAAAAGCCATTCCCGAAGAGTGTTACTACATCTCTTTTCCTCGTGCGCGGAAGGCATCAGCGTGTCTCTGCTAGGGGGCGTGTTCGAATCAAATCAAGGCATCGCCTTAATGTAAGTAGGTACAAGTAGGACATAAAAAAATGTGATATAAATATTATCTTAAATTCCACCTACAGCACATCGCAACATCACATTGGCAACGTTCTTTGGAGTCAAAAGCATCAAAAGTACCATATACTTGTTTGCCACCATAGTTGTATAAATAAAACGTGCAGAGTCCGTTGCTTCTATCACAAAAATAATTGTGCAAAATAATTTTCAGGTCCGCGTAATGTCCCGGCTACTATCTTCTCTGTACCACATGGTGGGCGCATCCTGTTCGCTGGAAGCCGGCGGTGGTCGCGGCCATCTTTTGGTGACGGCCAGCCATGGCTACCACTTACGGTGTCTGACGGTGGACTGTGACCAGACGAGTCTAGCCAGTGCTGAGGCGAGGGGGAAACTTATACAGGTGACTACTCTACCTCATGATAGCGTAGTCGCTAGAATACACTCTGTAACACATGGTGGGCACATCCTGTTCGCTAGAAGCCGGCAGTGGTCGCGGCCATCTCTTGGTGACGGCCAGCCATGTGATCGTTTCTCACACTTGCATTTTTCATTGAAATGTGTTCAATTTCCTATTTATATTATACTAGCTGAAGCCCGCGGCTTTGCCCGCGTGGTTATAGGAAAATGTAACATATTGAATTTTCCCGTGGGAATTACATGTTTTCCCGCTGCAAAAAGTAGCCTATGTCACTCTCCAGCTTCTACACTATCTCCATTAAAAAAAATCAGATCAATACGGCGCTCCGTTGCGACTTGAAAGAAGGACAAACATACAAACACACACACTTTCGCATTTATAATATTAGTAAGGATACTAGCTGCCTGGCTTCGCACTGATTACCCGTTTTCCCGTAGGAATTAAAAATTTCCCGCGGTAAAAAGTAGCCTATGTTCATCTGGGAATAATGTTGGCTTCTAATGGTAAAATAATTTTTCAAATCGGTTTAGTAGTTTCGGAGCCTATTCAATACAAATAATCCTCCTATAAATAAATCTTTCCTCTTTATAATATTAGTGTAGATGAGTGTAGATAATATAGAAATTATTTTATTTATTTTCAACATTTACAGCATATTGGCAAACATGAAAGTTATAGGTTATAGTATTGGTAACAATATTAAATGAACAAAATTCAAATTAAAATTAAAATTATCACCTAATAAGATTTTTTATACATTTAGCAAGGTATACATGACACTTTTAGTACTGTATTGAGGTAGGAGTGTTGATTGACTCCAGCTACCGAGTGGCTGTAGTCAGGAATTTCGGCTCCGACTGCGAGAACATGTCCAAAATAAATGTTGTCCGCAGAAACAATGGCACGCCATAGCTAACGGGGTGCGCGGGCAGACGGGTCTACATCGGTTCGCGCAAATGTACGTCACCGAGCACACGGACCTCGCGACAGTCGTCAAGGACAAGTTCCCGGAAATAGAGCATGAGGATGTTAAAGTGCTGCTTACAGGTAAGGCCTGCTCCGCGCAATGGCCCATGATGGCCGATTACAGACACGTAAATGTGAACGATGATACGAGAGCGCAAAATGCCTCTGGTGGTGGCGGTTCTCGCACGCGGCAACGCCCTACATTTTCAACGAAATAAATAACATCAAAAATTACTTTGCATATAGAATTTACATTTGATTGAATAAATTGATAACTACCAAAGAGCAACAAGTTCACTGTGTACCACAATGTCTAATGCGATAGGAGTGTAGACACTAAATAAAATAATCAATAATGATGTATTATCTTAAATAGGATAGTCAAATGGAGAAAAAAGCAACGCAAGAGGTTAAATAATTACAAAGTTTTAAGTATTCTGTCCCTTTTCCGCAAAACGCACCTTCATATGAAACGATTGTCATTTGCTATGACGAGAGAGAAAACGCTCGCAGATCGTGACGTCGCGATCTGCGAGCGTTTTCTCTCTCTAACAAGAATATTAAAACGGTTCGCTCTTCATAATTCTTTGAGATATCTCAATGGGATTTTCGTCACCGGGCATATTTTATTGCCTTCTTTCTTTTGGAGTAATAATATATTTTGAGTCTACAGTGTAGACTCTACACCCGTATTTGCCGTGTTTTTGTGACCTGACTGAGACTGTAAACGATGCCTTTTTCTCCAGGTCTGCACACCTGCGGTGACCTCGGCCCCGCCTCGCTGCGCATATTCCTCTCGCAGCCGAGCACTCGAGCCGTCTTCAACGTGCCGTGCTGCTATCACCTCCTCACTGAGGAAATTGGTGGCTCCCTGTTCGATGACTTCCAGGAATGCAGGGACAGTGCCAAGGCTGGGTTCCCCATGTCAGAGCATTTGAGAGGTACTTATTATTCTATCAGATTTAATCATTAATTTTGAAGCTACCAGACCTTATACATCTCCTCACTGAGGAGATTGGTGGCTCCCTGTTCGATGACTTCCAGGAATGCAGGGACAGTGCCAAGGCTGGGTTCCCCATGTCAGAGCATTTGAGAGGTACTTATTATTCTATCAGATTTAATCATTAATTTTGAAGCTACCAGACCTTATACATCTCCTCACTGAGGAGATTGGTGGCTCCCTGTTCGATGACTTCCAGGAATGCAGGGACAGTGCCAAGGCTGGGTTCCCCATGTCAGAGCATTTGAGAGGTATGTACTTATTATTCTATCAGATTTAATCATTAATTTTGAAGCTACCAGACCTTATACATCTCCTCACTGAGGAGATTGGTGGCCCCCTGTTCGATGACTACTCGTATGCGTAGTAATAATAAGTGAATGGTGTAGTGTTCACTCAATAGGCACATTCTATAGGTATATCCGTGTTGCTATGCGTCACTCGGCTCGACAGTACACTATCCCACTACTTAACTACTGATCCCCACTCCGGTCCTCGTGACGTATGCGCACGAGATAAGGACAGCAACAGTACGAATGGTTTGGTTTTCACCCTCAGGCTTGACGCTGGGCCGCAACGCGCGCATGCTGGCCGCGCAGTCGCTGGAGCGCGTGACGTCACGCCGGCAGCTGCCCGCGCGCAGCCTGCTGTACCGCGCACTCTTGCAGGTGGGTGGCTCATCAGCTAGCTCTCGTTCTTCTAGCCTGGTAGCCAGGAGACAATGATTAGGTTTCTACTGAAGGGATCTATCGAGGGAGTTGTATTTATTTAATCGTAAGGCTATTTGTAGAATAGGCGAATTATCATGTGATATTTTTATAGGAGTGCCTATTTTGCTGAAAGTGTTGTCGCCATTTAGCACCACCCAGGGGACAGGGGGAGCTGTAGTACCATCGCCAACACAATTAACTGACCATCCGTGCACTTTAATAAGGTTCAATAGAAAACAGAATGGTCAGTTATATGTGTTGGCGTTTGTACAGCTTCACCAAACCTTACTGCTGGTCGATCACGTAACGCATTGTACGCACGTTAGGTAGCTCTAAATGTCTGATTAAATGTCAAATGTGGAATAGGGGAAATTTTATATGGAAACATGACAGTTGGATTGTCATAGCGCGCGTTCGAAATGTTACCTTTCTGGACTGTTATATTGGATGGCATCATAACTCTGTTAATGCAGTTACATTGGTTAAGGGGCTCCTAGCTCCCAATGACCTTCGACCTGTAACTGTCGGTTTTTGGGTGTGTTTTATGTCTTATCTTATTAACAACAACGAGGTTTACCGAAATAGTATTTCATATTTACTTCAAAACCCACAGTTTCCGGGATATATGGCACCAAACTTTGGCAATTTCAGGCCAATAAACCAGTTTTTTGGACGTAACTTTTGTGAAAATGAGTTCAAAATAAAAATCTCTCGTGGGTTGTTAGAGACGTCAATAAGGAACAGTTATATGTAGATTTTATATATACAAGTGCATAAACAACATACTTATATCGAAAATAGACCTTTTTTGGACCATGTTTGAATAAAACATAAAAAAATAACTGTTAATTATTTTCAAAAAAACTCTCGTGCAAAGGAAGATAGAGGATTTAAGAACCGATAAGTGTTTGTGCCATAAATATATCTATAGTTTTTACGGAGGAATATCAACTCAAAACTCGTCAAAACTAGCCAAATAGCGCGTGAAGCCCCTTAACTTAGAGGTGAATAAAGTGATGAAGAAAGTGTTTATTCTAGACACAAAAAAGAAAAAAGACAAATTGTGGATACATGTCATAGGTACACATATTAATACTTGTCACGAAATGATAACAAAACAACTCAGCGTGATGCTGACTGGGCCAGCGCAGCGCTAGTCTTCCGTCGCCACCAACGCCAAAATATGTCGTCATAGCAAATAAATGGGTCAATCAACCATTTCGTTTGCCAGGAGGTAATTATGTTAGGGTTTCTTAGAAAAAAATGTTACTACATGGACTTCTTCTATCCATACTATCCATACTTCCATACTAATATTATAAATGCTAAAGTGTGTCTGTCTGTCTGTCTGTCTGTTACCTCTTCACGCTTAAACCGCTGAACCGATTTGGATGAAATTTGGTATAGAGATAGTTTGAGCCCTGGGGAAGGACATAGGATAGTTTTTATCGCGGAAATCACCCCCCAAGGGGATGAAGTGGAGGGTGAAAGTTTGTATCGAGTTCCACGCGGACGGAGTCGCGGGCAGGAGCTAGTAATAAATAAATCGCCTATATACGTCCCACTGCTGGACACAGCCCTCCTCTCATAGATGAGAGGGAACGGGCAGTAGTCCCCACGCTGGCCCAGTGCGGGTTGGGGACTTCTTGTAACATTCGAAGTTTGTTCTTGTTTTATATCGAATTTAAACTTTCGTGAGACATGTTGAAATAATACTAACAATTACACGGTTCAACTCACGTATTCAATGTCACTACGGGCGACATGTTTCGAACTCTTCGGGAGTTCTTCTTCAGGATGAGTGTTTTCGCGGCGGTGTCGCTTGTATCACTGCCCGCGCCCGTTCCGAACGCCGAACACACACACTCAAACACTTATCCTGAAGGAAGAAGAACTGCCGAGGAGTTCGAAACATGTCGCCCGTAGTGACATTGAATACGTGAGTTGAACCGTGTAATCGTTAGTACTATTTCTTGTAACATGCTTAAATTAACCATGTTAAAAAGGCTTTTTTTTTTTTTATACTACGACGGTGGCATACAAGCTTACGGTCTGTCAGATGGTAAGCAGACATCGTAGCCTACGGAGGATTGTGATTGAAGAATGGGCGCGTTGCCGACCCTTTATTGATTTGAGGATTCGTTGTAGCTAGAGACGAACGCGGGTCCTTAACTCTCAACAACACAGCCTCAAGAACTATAGGCAACTGCATACAGTATTACTATAAGATATCTCATTCATAAAATGAGTAATACAATATAGCGTTGCTAGTGTATCCATTGCCTTGAAATGCACTGGCAAATGGCCATGTAATCTGATAAATCGCTTCATTACTAGAGAGAGCCTATTGGCATAGTAGAAAGAGTGCAAAGTATGTTATCTTCTACAAACGCACCGCGCGCGGCTTGTATGTGTGCGCCATAGTATCTATGCGTCGCCGCACGCACACTCAAACAAAATCTCGACCCGTTTCTCAGTGCGCCAGTCGAGATTTTGTTTAAGTGTGCGTGCGGCGACGCATAGATACTATGGCGCACACATACAAGCCGCGCGCGGTGCGTTTGTATGAACATAACTTATTTTCCACTCTTTCTACTATGCTATTGGCTATTGGTATTATTATTACAGCCGAATCGCTAAACTTAAGTCGCAGTGGGCGGGGCACATTGCACGTAGAACCGATGGCCGTTGGGGCAGAAAGGTTCTCGAGTGGCGACCACGTACCGGAAGGCGCAGCGTGGGTAGTCCCCCCACAAGGTGGACTGATGACCTGGTAAAGGTCGCGGGAGTACGCTGGATGCGGGTGGCGCAGGACCGGTCATTGTGGCACTCTTTGGGGGAGGCCTATGTCCAGCAGTGGACGTCTTTCGGCTGATATGATGATGATGATGATTATTATTATTATACCATACATTATTTTCCACCAAACAATAACTCAAACACACACACATTTAAAAGTACTTGAAGTAATAAAAAGCTAATGCGTGTTATTTTTGTGTGAAACTATTCAGAAGACTTTTAAATTGCCATAGGCTATAAAAGAAGGATTGAGAGGCATGATCATGAGTGTAATTATCATATTAACTTTTTTCCCTTAGCTTAGACTATACGTAACTTTGACATTTCGTAAAACGTATAGCGCGGTGTTTTTGAACCTGTGGGTCGCGGCTACTTGTATTTATATTGACGACCGCATTAGCCTATTTGGTAGTTACCCTACTAACCAAGAGGTCCTGGGTTTTAATCCCGGTAAGGGCATTTATTTGTGTGATGAGCACGAATATTTGTTCCTTTGTCATGGATGCTTTCTATGTATTTATTTATAAATAACTATGTTTATCGTTGTCTAGTACCCATAGTACAAGCTTTGTTTAGTTTGAGACTAGGGTAAGTGCTCCAGTGAATGAACGAATCCAGTGAATGAACGAAACGCTGCTTATTTGCTTAAATTAAGAGTTCTGTATATTTCTAGCATACCAGGTATTTTTTTCTCGATTAGAAGCATTCACTGTAAGGGGTTTGTAACATTCATATCAACTCAGTCGCAACAATTACTAAATGAGAGAAGCTTAAAGTTCGCGGGCTACGGGCGTGGATGTTTTGTATGAGCCGGTAATAAGGGGACAAGTATGTCACCGTTTATTTGATGTGCCATTGTACTAGTTTTATAAACTTGTGACTTATGGTGTTTGGTTTTAGGAAATCATAAGAGTGAAATTGTGCTACTAAAACATCGTTTTACGTTATTCAAGTGTAGATTCTCATTTTTTAGTCGGTGTTCTATAACTAGAATTCAAAACCGCCCAAATCCAGTGAATGAACTGCAGTGTTCATTCACTGGCCACGACTGTTTTAATGTTTTCGCAATATCTTATGTTCTAGTGATTTTAATAAGATTTACTTTCTATTAACATAACCAGTAATGGCTTGTCTATCGTTGGCCCAGTGTTCGAACAAACCTCATTTTCGAACATGAAGTTAGTTCATTCACTGGTTTACAGATATCCAGTGAATGAACATCAACCGATAATTACTTGGTTCATTTATTGGTTTTACTATTTTTTTCGGAACCAGTTAATGAACGTTCATTTGTTACAGTTTATTAATTGTTGTAGAAAAAGTAAACCAATAACGCTATTCCGTCTGTTGGTATATCGATATAAAGCCAAACAAAATCGATAAACAACGATTTAACCCAATAAACAACAACTATAACAGTAGTTCATTCGCTGGTTTTAGTTGTTCATTTACTAGAAAACCGTGTTCATTCACCGGTGATTTCCCATTTTTCTACCTAAAAGGTCATATAACTTAAAATTATGGAAAACTATTGCAAAAGCAAAGTAATTTAACCAAACTAGAATACTTGTTTGATCTATACAAACAGTCATGGCCGATATTAAGTATAGCTATCTTACATAAAACATTTTTTGAAATCAAAAAAATCCTTAAGCGTTCATTCACTGGTGCACTTACCCTAGATCGATTTGTGTAAGATTGTCCCCTTATATTTATTTATTTATTATGTTATTATGTTTGTAAAATAAAGAAATATATTTATATGTTAAGAACAGTGAACCCCCTTAGAGGCTGTCCATATATATTACGTCATTACAAAATAGGGGGGTCTGATCATTGGATGACGGTAGTCATTTTATTAGGCGGGGGAGTTCAAGAATCGACAAAAACTGATGACGTGATATATGGACCAGCCCTTATCATGAAAAAACATCGCATACTGGGTTCAATTGGCACTTTTCAGACTAACTGATTTTACCTGTCATTCTAATCTAATACCGAACCTATTTTATCTATGTAAAACGGTCGTGTTCTCAAGAAAAGTTCGTTTCTATACCGAAATGTACCGGCATTTACCGGTATATTTTAAACCGGTTCCGAAACACCGTTGTTGTAGTACTTGTACAGTCGTCGACTGCAAATAGTCCAGTCAATGAACTGGCAACTTGTATGAAAAAAAAAACAATATTGGAAATCATTTATAATAGCTTATCTTTTCTGTGTAACGGATATACTATCAATTAAATAGTTACCCAGCGACAGAATCCGATAAAATTTCAGACATCAAAAAAATGATAAATGAACTAGCTTCTAAAAAGTCACAAAAAATATTAATAAATATTTGTGTTTTTTTTTGTGTTCATTTACATTTGCTTTATAATATTCAAGTTAAATCATACAAAAAAAGACAATGCATGCTTCATTTAAATCTACATAATTACTTCAGGGTGGAAAGTTTGTCGGATATTTGAATACAGCATCTTAGAATTTTAAAATGAAATCAACAAAAAAAACGCTATTATAAATTAATGTTTTTCAAAACCGTATTTTGCCTGGAGTAAAAGGTATTGTGTAGATTTTTTACCTTATCTTGCACAGAATATGCATCTTTTCTTAGTCATCTGTATCTATGCGACAGTGTATATCGTGAAATTATCATCTGTGTTTTGTTCCAGAAAATAATAAAGAAACACAAACCTGACTTCGTTTTAGCGGAAGGCAGACTTAAGCGGGTAGGTGCCAAAAGCCAAAACTTCGAAGAATATTTCAAAATGGCCGACTCCATTTTGAATTTAGAACTCTTCGACAATCTACCCGCCAATTATTTAACAGAAGCGGATTGCCAGTGGAAAAATATGGTTTTGTTTTATTTAGTAAGATTATGCTTAGCTCAGGTTATAGAAAGTTTAATATTGTTGGATAGATTATTGTTTTTGAAGGAGAATGGTTTTAGTAACACGTTTTTGGTTAAGTTGTTTGACCCTGTATTATCGCCGAGGTGTCAAAGCATAGTAGCTATAAGATGAAATATATATTTTTATTAAAAAAATGTGTTATTTGTTATTCATCAAAATATTAACCTCATAAAACCTAGTACAAGGAACTACTATTTTTATAGTACAGCAAACATGAATTTTTGAACGCAGCAGAATTCTACAAATGAAATACCACGACGGTGAGAAACAACCATACGGCCTACCTGATGGTAAGCACACCGAAGCCTGTGGACGCTTGTGATAAAACCACCGGACCTTGGTAAAATAAAACAAGGTACCTAACTCATCCCGTGACAACGAGTGACGTCAGTGTATATGACCTACGTCATCAGCAACTTACAAATAGCGGACTGTCAGTGTATTACCACTGTGAGGAAGTAAATTGCATTACTTCACTTACTGTGCTTTCAATAAATATTTACCTAGAACTACTAATTACCCGACTGCCGAAGGAGAGGAGGGTTATGTTTCTCGAGTGTATGTATGTATGTCTTATTCGGTGGCACGCACTGCTGCCTAAACTGTTTGACGGAGTTTGTAGGAGTGACATAGGACTTATTTGTAAAAAAGCAGTTGGGTTTTTCGAAAAATCTAAGGATTTTACTTGTTTTATAGCCCCAAATAAATAGTTATACTAAATATATACTTTTCTAATATTAATCATCATCATTTTAAAATATTAATAGTGCAGTAGCAATACTAAAACTCCTTGTTTGTAATATGTCAGCCTATGGCAACATTTGTGTGCAAACTTTGCACAATGGCAACATTTGTGCGACGTAATCAACATAAGTACATCGTTTTATTCTACCATGCACCTGACAAGAGCGAATTACTGACTTGAAGATTCCTTGTGTGAAAAGCTACGGTATTAGCCTAGTGGTTCAGGTGCGGCTGTCAAGCGGCGGTCGTGGTTTCGAATCCCGGCTCGTACCAATGACTTTTTCGGAACTTATGTACCTACGGAATATTTACCGTTAGCTTTTCGTCGATAACATCGTGAGGAAACTGGTCTAATCACGTAATCACAATAAGGTCTAATTTCCCTCTGGGTTAGAAGGTTAGATGGCAGTCGCTCGTAAAAACTAGTGCTATGCCAAATCTTGGTATTAGGTGTCAAAGCGGACCTCGGGCATAACCGAAAAATACCGGTATGTTTTATAACCGATATGACGTCATATCGGTTTTCAAATAGCGGTTTCTGTAGCGGAACCTTTATATTTCGCTATCGAAATATAACGGTAACTAACCTTAATTTTTTTCGGTAGGTACCGCAACCGTTTTTTAAATGTTACCGATACTTCGATTTTGGTGTCGTTGCCAAACCGCCGGCGCTGCCGTTTTGTCTTTGAGCTTTGTCGGTTCTGTTCTGATACTTTTCTGATTCGTTCGTTCGTTCCTATTGGAAGAAATTGCCTGTGTAAGTATAAGTTCGCTTATTTTTTCGGTAACCTTAATAATACTGGTTTCGAACCGATATTACAAAGGTTTCGGTTACCTTTAAATCGATAACGGTAACCGATATTTCAAAACGGTTACGGTAGGTACCGTTATATTGGCGCGGCGCGCGTAACCTTTACCTTACACCAATACGGTACCGTAATGGAATAACGGTTTCATACCGGTAAAACCGTAACCCTAACCGAAATCAGTCCCTGCCGGGGCTCTTTTAGGGCACAACCGGGAATAACGCTAGGAGGATATTGATGAAGATCCCTTGTGTTGGCAGCTAAAGACAAATGCAGCCCCAATCTCCAAGTAGGTACCTATGCTTAACCAGTAAA
Source organism: Epinotia ramella (assembly GCA_947578815.1). NCBI lineage: Eukaryota > Metazoa > Arthropoda > Insecta > Lepidoptera > Tortricidae > Epinotia > Epinotia ramella. The sequence continues at coordinate 2,162,523 of OX388214.1, forward strand.
TCATTTTCCAAGAAGCCACTGATTTTCATGTCAATCGCAATCGGTTGTAATAGAAGCCCCCAGGCGTTCTGGCCAGCGTTCAACTTTCGAAAGACTTAACTTCAGGGACGGTGAGTAGGTACAGTCGACGTCAAAGATATATTTACACTTTTTTACCTAATCGAACGCGTTTGCATACTAATTGTTAGCGGCCGCATTCGAGTTGGTATAAAAGTGTAAATATATCTTTGACGTCGACTGTACAATCGCCAACACAGTTAACTGACCGTCCGTGCACTTTATATGCATTGTAATAAGGTTCAATATAAAAACGGGATGGTCAGTTACCTGTGTTGGCGTTTGTACCTAAACATTAAAATGACTAATCGAATGGGAATCGTTTGGGTCGATCTACTTTTTATTATTGTTATTTCACCCTGGTAACCCAGGAGAGAATAGTGAAACGAGTTATAAGAATAACTAGGCATTTAATAGTGCATTACTTACCTAGGGCGGTAAAACAAGGAATGTCTCGTATCGCAGGTATTTGACTAATTTGCGATCTGAGGCTTTCTTTGTTACCGCCCGTGGTGAGTACAAAAAATTTCGTCTCTCCCTATCCCCGAATTGTTGCTTTATGACCAGGTATGACGTCAAAATAATTGTGTACCCTAATATTAGCGTGAGTTGTCAAGCAAAAAATAATTCAGTGTCAGTTTCGAGACGACAATTAAGCATAGGTACTGATGTGCCAACGGAAAGTTTCCTATATCGCGAAATGTTTCTGCAATTGAACATAGGAAAATTTCGGAAATTTTCTTCATTTTTGTATGGGAATTGAAACTTTCCATTTCCAAAATGGAAATTTCCTTAATTCCTTGTGGAACTTTCTAGAAGTTTCCGAGAACTTTTCCAACTTTTTGGAAACTCCGCAATTTGCACATCACTAAGCATAGGTACAATTTACGTGAAAATTAACTAGTTCCACATTTAAATAACGTGTTTATGCATAATATAATTAATAAAAATAATCGAAAAAGTTAATCGTACTACAAACCGAATGCTTAGGTACTTATATAATTGTCGTCACAAAACTGACACAGAGTAAATTTTTGTTGTTGATACATGATTTGAAAAATGCCCAGCTATTGAGTATAGGTAATATGGATTGTTAGCATGCTTAGGAGTTACGGACACGGACTCTGTTGAATAAAAACATGCTTTAACTAGTAAATAGACGTTTATTCAATATAAATAAACTAAATTTTAGAGCAGCACAGCTGCCATGATCAAAGATCGAAATAAGAGAGTGAAAAGTAACAGTGTTGCTAGTTACATAAAATAAATGCGTTTTGATACATGCAAATTAGCCTACTTTTAAACAGATATTCTCTGTGATATTAATCTTATTTATTTATACTAACATTTTTAAATCTATTTTATTTATTTTAACTATTATTTTTACATTTATGTTCATGTATGAACAGACTCGAATATCAACAGAATAAACATTTGTGTAAATCATTTTGAGCGTGTTACTGCTCAGCTACTTCTGCTGACTGTACATCTACCGTACCATGTGGTTGTATGGGGGTGTGTGACTCATCCACAAAACGAATGGGAAATAAATGAGCGATTGTAACCAGTGTCCGCGTTTCTTAGTAAAACTAGGGTAGAGCGTAGCACGCAAACTAAGGAAAGATAGTATAGATTCGTAGATATATTTAAATTACCAGGGTTGTTCACGAGTTCACGACCGACCGTTCGGCAAACCAGTGTAGACACCTCAGATTCATCATCATTATATCAGCCGAAAGACGTCCACTGCTGGATATAGGCCTCCCCCAAAGAGTGCCAAAGTGACCGGTTCAACGCCACCCGCATCCGGATTCCCGCGACCTTTACCTCAGATTACAGGTCGACGTAAAAAAGAGCTCTGCGCGCCATATAAATGTATGCCCGCCCGCCAGAGCTCTTTTTACGTGTGTCGACCTGTACGCGTTGTTATTACGAATATAGGGTTGTTATTACAGTCATGTGTAGAAATATGGGTGCATGCAACTTACTCATACATAAATATGTCCCGCCGCTCTTTATGTCAGCGGACAAGTTTCGGTACCTATTTATGAGAGGATTAAATCGACACGTATTTTTGCACTGGACTGTCGTTCAGCTCACCAAATTTGACAACTCATTGGTTGAATACAATGGTTCAGCAATTTCAATTTTAAAAACGTGTTATTTTATACTTTTGGTAGTTTGTAAACTCGAGTTACTATTACCTACCCAATGGAGGATCCTTTAGCTCTCATGAAAAACACATATTTATAGCAATGTCTCAATAAAACACTAACAAGAACAAGGTAAAATTTGACCCTGTCCAAATGAATAAAATAAGTCTCTGTCAAAAATTTCATTTTTGGTACAAGCTTTTAATGCCGACTGTACTTTTCTGTATACCGTCATCAACTGCTCATTAAGACGATTCTAACGAGCCCAAACTCGATGGGGTTATGTGGTTTTATTACGGAGTTCCTATGATCACCTTCTGTCTCCATCATCAGATCAGCTCGATGGTACCATAATATTGCATTGTCATCCAAACTATAGTTATACCCAAAATTTCAGCTCAATTGGTCACCGGGAACTGGGTCAAATTTAACTTGCAAGATTTGACGGACAACTTACATAGGTACATATTACTTTTATACTTACGTACGAACAAGTCAAGTTAATATAAAGCTTGTAAAAAGCGGTGGACAGAGTACTTCGCGAGGACTAAAATTACCAAGTCACGCGCGATTACGTTATTAATTTCGGCCCAATTCAAAATAGTCGTTTCTTGTTGGCGATATTTCATTTAAATAAATATTTAAATCATTATTTTTCGACCATCTTATACAAATCAACCCAGTCCCAAACTAAGCAAAGCTTGTACTATGAGACGACGATAAACATACTTACATAGATAAATAAATACTTAATACCTACATAGAAAACATCCTTGGCACATGAACAAATACTCGTGCTCATCACACAAATAATTGCCCTTACCGGGATTCGAACCTATAAGTAGCTTCGTAGGCAGGATCACTACCAACTAGGCTAACCAGTCTGTTGATGACAGTAAATCATTCGTAACTAGACGTGAGCGGTGAGATGAGGTGAAACTCACTGTGAATATCCCTAATTAAAGGCGTAGTCCGATGGAGCGAATTAACTAGAGGCGGTTCAAAGGCTTGCACGATTAAAGAAATGCCCTGATGACATTCGGGGACCTTTTCGTGAAATAAAAAATAATTAAAATCGCCAATTCTAAGCTGCTTTATTTATTTAGAGTGACGTCCAGGCCTAAGGCTGTTCCTGGACAAGTGCGACTGATGCAAGTCAAAACGTATAGCGTGAGCGTTTATGTACAGACATGAGCGTTTCCACCAGGTTTCCACACTCGCTTGACAGCTCGCTTTTCGCGCCGAACGCATCGGTTCTCAATAAACACAGCAGCTGTATCGTAATTTTGTAAATTCGTTTCCTCAATAAACATCATTTATTTATTTATTTGGACACGGAATAACAAAAAATGTAACATTGCAGTAAATATTCTAAATCATTATTTTTTTTTAATCACGGGAATATTAGCCACATATCAAAAATAAAAATAATAATACTATTAATGAAGCATCTCAGACAATTTCAAGCACTCTCTTTCAACAATCATCCAGCCATCGGTAAACAGATCGCAAATTGCAGGAGAGTTGCATGGCCTACCTACTATTGAGCGCAGCGCATGCAGGGAGCAGCAAACATGAGAGTTAGGATGCATTTATACCAGACTAGCTTCTGCCCGCGACTCCGTCCGCGTGGAACTCGTTTATATCGAGGCTCCATACAAACTTTTACCCCCCCATTTCACCCCCTTAGGGGATGATTATGGGGATAAAAACTATCCTATGTTACTCTCCATCCCTTCAACTATCTCCACTTAAAAAATCACGTCAATTCGTCGCTCCGTTTTGCCGTGAAAGACGGACAAACAAACAATCAAACACACACATACACTTTCGCATTTATAATATTAGTATGGATTTAGTTAGTAAGACATACCTACATAGTATCTGGTGTTTTTATTAGTCTTGTATACCTCTCTGTATGTGGTACCTCTGGTTGTATTTGTAAGAAAAAACTTTGTTTTTTGTTAATTGCTTGAAATTATAATCCATTATTATTTTAACTTGTTTACTAAGTAGTTCATTTTAGTAATTTTGATATTTATACCATTAGTCGAAACTGTTGGCTCGCTTATGTATCACTTTATTATGGTTCCCCAAAGGGTAAAAACGGGACCCTATTACTAAGACTTCGCTGTCTGTCCCTCCGTCTGTCTGTCACCAGGCTGTATCTCAAGAACCGCGATAGCTAGAAAGTTGAATTTTTTACAGAATATGTATTTCTGTTGCCGCTGTAACAAGAAATACTTACTAAAAATAAAACAAAATAAATATTTTAAGGGGGGGCTCCCGTACAACAAACGTGTTTTTTTATTACCGTTTTTATAGATAACGGTACGGAAACCCTCCGTGCGCGAGTCCGACTCGCACTTGGCCGGTTTTTTATGTATAATTTAAGCTGTTTATTATAATAAAATAAATAACCTTTTTATATGCCTTTTTAAGATTTAACTTAGATTTAATTTAATTTAGTTAATGTTAATTATCATCAAGTATATACATACATAAGAAAATAAAGGTTCCTACAATTTCAAATAAATAAATCAAGTTTAGCACCGAGAATGCAGCCAGCATGACGATTGACGACTCTACTCCCTAACGCCTTCTAGCTTTCTTAGAACTATTGATAGTTTTATTCGGAACTGTAACGGATGCGGCCCCCCTTATTCGCCTGAACCCGATTTACCTAATGATCGTATCGTAAATTACTTAACATTCGACGAATACATTAGGACAATGATGTATTTGTAAATAGGTACTAAGTATATTCTTATTTATTAATCACTAGCTTCTGCCCGCGGCTCCGTCCGCGTGGAACTCGTTTATATCGTAGCTCCATTCAAAATTTCACCCCCCATTTCACCTCCTTAGGGGATGATTTCCGAGATAAAAAATATCCTATGTCCTTCCCCGGGACTCATATCTCTATACCAAACATCTCAATCGGTTCAGCGACAGACAGCTGACACTTTCGCATTTTAATATTACTATGGATTCACCATTAATTATGGGCACTCAATACATGAATTTTGCCAACATTCACATATGGTTGCGAAACGAGGGCACAGACCAAGGGCACAGTGTAAGAAATAGAAAGTACCAGAGCCATGGAGAGAAGCATACTCAAGAAGGGAATAGATTGGATACAATAAAGAATTCATAACTGGGAGACAAGACAAAACTTGAGGATGTAGCATACAAAGTTAGCACGCACCACGCACTGGGCCAGTGTCCAGGGTTACTTCTCGTTCCCTCCCATCCACGAGAAGCCTGTGCCCAGCAGTGGGACGTTTAGAGGCTGATTTATTGTTATTATTATTTGTATGTTTTTTCCATATCTCGGGACCATGGGGTCCTGGACTTTTGGAAGGCATGCGTGAGGCCGAAGCGAACATCGCAGAGGCCGTTTAAAACAAAAGTAATCTAAAGCGAGGGTTACACTTGGCGGATACCATCTCCGCACAACTTGATACAGCCAGTGATGGTCCCCGCCAGGTGCAAAAACGATTGCAGTGCAACACTGTGCAGCGATGAAAACTAATGAACTATTATTATTAAAACAAGAAATCTTACACACACATCATAAAAAACGGCGCCGGGCCCAAGTTATTAAAGTAGTTAGGGCGACAGAGAGTAACCTCCGCAATATCTGCATCGTGTACAATGGTACCGACTTCGATATCCGGCTCTAGAACTAGCGACATCTAGCGAGAGTTTCTTGAGATATTATTACACCAGTCTTTATTACACAAATATGTACAATAATATTTATTTTTTGTCACAATCATTGTTTAGATAAAAGAAAAGGTAAACTTTACACTTAACATACCTACATGTGGCTTACATACATGGAGCATATGAAGATTGTCTACAATAACATTTTCAGAAGATTACACTCTTACCCCTACCACTAGGCATAGCCTCTCCTGTAGGCAGCCAATTCGAATGTGAATTTACATAATACTTACGTGCGAAATGTTAATGAGATCAGCAGATTAAAGAAAGGTGATATGGTCAAGACTCTTCGCTCATAACTTTCTTAGAACTAGTGATAAATCGTTTTATCCTGAACAAAAACTGATGTGACCCGCCTTATTCGCCTGAATTAACGTAATTAGTTACAGTACAGTACATTAATGATTATATACCTACGCCACCCCTTTCTTAGAATACAGTGGGTAGGATAAAATGATTAATGATGCATTTGTTAACACACGCATTCACTGCTAGGAATCGGTACGCCCTGATCTTGTGGTTTTCCCGCTAAGTAGCGGAAATCGGCGAAAGTACCCATGACACAGCACAAGCCTTATTGAGCTCAGTTGAGGGGCTAGTTAAATTTGTGTAAGATTGTTCCTTAACACTTTCACTGCCAGGAACCCGCCTAGCGGGCGCTTTTGCCGTTGGCTTTCCGCTACTTAGCGGGGTCGGCTACGAGCGCAGCGTGGCCGTGAAAGAGTTAAAGTAAACATTTCGAGGATTAGCTACAAACCACGGCAAGGACAAAAGTCATGTCCTCATGACGGCTGTGTACGAGTACGTTACATGATTTGTGTATATGTCACTGTAAAAGTGCGGTAAATCCTAGAATTTACTGGTAAAACCGGTTTACCAATGTGATAAAAGTAAACGGTAAAAGTCGAAAATAAAGACTCGTACTCATGGGCATTCTCCGCCCCCCGCTACCCATTTCGCCACGCCGTCGACCGCACCTGTCTCCGTAGCCAGTTGCCACCTAGCTATTCCACCTTAAGTGAGGTCTCAGGCAGGTACGACGACGAGCGAAGCGAACCTGCCGCGGTAGCGGCAGGCGAAACGCCAGAACCGAATATTTTTAAGTAATATGTACTTGTATATGACAAAATTTGGCACAATTTTATGACTTAGTCATCAATAAATCCATGTTTTATGGGTTTATAATATGTATAATATTTTTAATAGATAAAACGCATAATGCTCCATCATTATATATACTGCACGTGTCTTAATTGCTAACACAGGATGAGCATTCTTTTTTTAAAGAGGTGTTCCAAATAACCTCGTGTTTATATAATATATATTAGGGGACAATCTTACACAAATCGACCTAGTCCTAAACTAAGCAAAGCTTGTACTATGGGTACTAGACGACGATAAACATACTCATATAGATAAATAAATACTTAAATACATAGAAAACATCCATGACTCAGGAACAAATATTCGTGCTCATCACACAAATACCTACATGCCCTTACCGGGATTCGAACCCAGGACCTCTTGCTTCGTAGGCAGGGTCACTACCAACTAGGCTAAAGCGGTCGTCAAAAGTGTTTGGGGCTATATTGAAATCGAAGGGTTTCGAATTGGTGAAACTGGAAAAAAATCGGGGCAAAAAAATCACATAGTTTTACTAACAGTCAAGTTTTTTTTTTTTTTTTTACCTGTACATTACACTTTTTACACTTTTAAGGAACCGTAGTTACATTTATATTAACCCAAAATGTGCTCTTTTATATAAACATAAAACCCCTCCTTGAAAACAGTAAATAATTAAAAAAATATATAATTACCTAAGTCAAATATTCTTAAGTCCAAATTATCAAACGGAAAGCTCCAATCACCTAGTACAGTACGATTACTGTTAGTTAACCACTGACATAGTTTGCCATTTAATTTTCAACTTTAATATCATACAAATAAAGCTATTATCAGAATACTGTTACCCACGTCTACCGATTTAGAAATAACTACTTAATTTGTATGAGGTTAAAGTTGAAAATTAAATGAAGGCAAACTATCTGTCAGTGGTAAACCCCAAATAATTCTACTGTACCTTCGTGTACTGAATGGAGGCTTTCTACTCAGCAGGCGTAAATAGAGTAGTTTGTCCTGCTTTATCTTGCGCATTATTCAACCCCCTACATTTCCGCAATAGCGTACTCTTGGGTATATTATGTCTCTCGCCAGCTTCTGCCAAAGCTGCCACGTCGGTCATAGCATTAGCCAATGCTTCTTGGGTTTTTTTCCCTTTCGACAATTACGGCACGTACGGTTGTACTTTCGCACCATTGTCCTGTTTAAAACAATGATGGTCAACCTACCTTTACAGTAAGGGGGATATTTGGTACTAGTAACCAAATAACCCCAAAAGCCGTCTCAAATAGCTTCATTTAAAAAAACCGTTACAATGTAATTCAAAATAAACGGCTAAAATTATGTGATATAGCTTAAAAAACTCCCGAGAATATGTACTTTTAGGTATGTATACTAAAAAAACCGGCGAAGTGCGTGTCGGGCCACGCGCAGTGTAGGGTTCCGTATTTGCCTGTCTGTCTTAGTTACATCGACGTGCGGTGCGGTTGCGTCGGCCGAATTTGTACGAAAATCGGCCTTTCCAAGTACTCATTAAGTTGGTCGACTATTACTCGGTAACTACTTATGCCTACTTGTCCGTGATAGTTTCCTTTTAAATTCATTATATGTATTACTACCACGATTGTTTTCACATCCCCAGTAGTAGCCATTTAGCCAGCAGGGGGAGGACACATGCCTCGAACAAAAATTAGGGAAAACTAATCACTGATTTGAAAAATGGTTATAGAAAACCCATTATATTCTTGAACGAGCTATCCAACGATACCCCACACCATGGGTTTAACGAGAAAAAAAAATATTTCCCCGTTTCAGGTGTAGGGGAGGTACCCTAAAAAAAATATTTTTCAAGATTTTATTGTACTGTTTTATCGGCGTGATTGATTTATAGACCCATGCCGAATTACAGTTTTCTAGTAGTAATGGTTACTGAGCTAAGCCGAAGACGGACAGACAGACAGACAGACAGACAGACAGACGGACGGACATGGCGAAACTATAAGGGTTCCTTGTTGACTACGGAACCCTAAAAAACTTACCCCACAGCCAGCCGAAATTTGAATAGAAGTAGGACGGTGTTTAATTGCTCTGATTTTCCACCGACACAATCAAGAATTTTTTAAGCACGCATGTGAATTCCTCGGCGTTTCTGCAATCTCGAACCAACTTCACATTAGACTTAGGGTAGCCAGACGAAGATCTAAATACGTTTCTACCATTGCCATGACAAAAAATACGTCGAGGTGTGGGCGTATCCTGGGTTCTCGGGCATTGATAGGAAACGATGTTACTATGATTACAAACTTTACTAAGGACTTCTCCACAGCATAATTACAAAATTCATGTGAAATACAGTGAACTGGCAATTTCGGTTCTCGTATTCCGTCACACCATTCTCTCTAAACGATTAATTCTCCATCCAAGAGAGCAACCACCTCCTGTCAGGCTTTTTCCTCAATGACAGCGAACACAACCGTCCGTTGTTCTGTTTCTAATGTAACAACTATTTTTGTTGTTTTAAAGAATTCTGTTTAGTTGTTATTGTAGATCGATAAGTGCATCCTAACGCCATCTGGTAGTTATCTCGCGCGTTATTTCTCATCATTAGCAGCCTACGTCGATAATTCAATACTCTCACACATTAAACAGGACATACGTCACATGTGACGTTAGTTCAGATTATAACACGACATGGGCAAGTACGAGTGCGCTGGTGTCTCTCTTTGACCGCAGCTCCCAAAGCGAACGGTCGCACCCACTCTGATTTAGCTAAAGCTCGCAGCGAAGCTTCTAGAAAGATGGCGAAGATCGCAGTTTAATAAATTTAAATCATGAGTTTTAAGGCTCACATGCTGCCTTAATTTTAATAAAACTTATTTAAAATAATGGCAATGTAACAGTTAATTATTGAGTGAAGGAAATCCCGATAATGTGAGTATTAACGTTATTCGCTTTTGTTCGTATTTAACTGTTTGTCAAAACCTAATCTCGGAACCACGTTTAACCTAGGTGTAATTTTGTTATTAGGGGTCCTTAGTTTACGGTACATCCGGCGCTTACACTAAATTCCCTGGTCTTCGGTGGTGCAAGACAGTTGCACATGTCCAGAGCTTACGTGGCATTGATGATTTGAGCTTCTCACCTTGAAGCCCCCAAGGACATCGGCTTCCTTACTGCAGCTGAAGAATCAGTGATATAGTGTTTGTATAAAACTGTTTGGACAAGGTCAGTGTACCTAAGGCGTATCCATTTCTTGAAACATTTAACGTGTGTTAAATAAATAAATAATTTGTTACATTGCATAGGTGTGTTTCTTTTGAATAGTAACCGGTAGCAAGGCGTCCTGAGGTAATTTTTATATTTAATTAGAGTCTTATGCCAACCGATCTGGGTGGCTGGTGGTAACCCCAAAATAAGAGGTTACACTAATTCAAAATAATACTCGTCATAGCCCTCTGTTGGCGCGCGGCGGAACTAATGAGCTCCCGAGTTTGCCCAGACAAATATGTCCTCGTTCGCATGTATTTCAATGATGACATTTGTAGATTGACAGTGGAGCACATTACGACCGAAGTCACGATGAATGTAATAGAGGGCGCTGCATGAAACTTCTCCTCTCCGACACGGCCAACTTGACAATGTACGCGTCCCTGCGTACACCTGTAAAAACAAAAGTTTGGAGTATCTAAAGCCATCGCTCGGCCTACCTGACATAAAAAAAGGCTGCATACGTCAAAAGGGGCCCTTTCTCTGACCAATTTAATTACGCCTAACAGTTGCATTGTTGAACAATAACATCCCTATACGTTCGTAAATGAATTTTATTATGGACTCAAAACTTTTTCTTATTTCCACATAGCCTCGCAGGTCTTAATTAGCCCCCATTTTACGGTAATTGATGTATTTAAGTACCTACACAAGTCACTTGCCCTTGCGTAAGAGACAACGCGTCTTTATTTTGGACTTTTACGGCGTCACTGTGGTAAACTTAAGATTTATTTACCAAGTGAACAGTGGTAAAAGTCCGAAATGATCGATGTTACGAAGCATTTCGGCCTTTAACCAACCCATGTTGGTAAATCTTAGGATTTACCGCACCTCGGGTTTGCACAGTAACATATACATTTAAGTGTAGGCAATTATAAAAGTCCGAACACACCTACATTCAAGTCCATACACAAATGAGTCACGTCTCTTCGAGCATTTCCGCTACAAACCGAAAAAATGCTACTAATGCTACTGCGTAGCACACAAAGTGGGCGCGGGCCGCGCAGCGGGGTGGCGTCGACTCGCTGGAGATTATCAGTCCGCACTTCTTATTTTTTTTAATTTACCTAATTCAATTTTGGACACCCTACTTACGTATACATATGGGTCCAAAAACCTAAAATAAAAATATTGAATTGAATAGAATTGAAACTGACCAACACGCCACTCTTACAATATTCTTCTTTCTTTCTCGGCAAACACCTTAGACCGAGTGGAGGGCACATTGAAAAGCAGCGCTGGTGGTAGGTACATATTTTATTGGCCTCCAGCAGTTGATTAATGTGCTCCTTTTGCCTTTATAATCATTATTTTTCACGCCTTTCATTCAGAAAAGTAAGTTTTGCTTCACGAGAGGGATCAAGTGCCACCCGATCTTTTATTTTTATTTATGAATTTTTCGTAATAATTAAAAATTTGTAATAAAAATCAAGAAAATTTGTTAAAAATTCTTAATTATATTTCTTCAGAGTCGGTGTGAAAAATAGTATGTGTCACTCAGTAGCAAAATTATTTTCGTCTCGGGCGTTAACACTTGTATCCCTCGCTACGTTCAGGATTCAATACACCGCCCTCGCCGTAAATATAATAATAATATTTATTGCACCACAACATAAGAAAAACATGTTACAAGAGTACATTAAATAAATAAAGGTAACAACAGGCGGTCTGGTCGCTTTAGAGCGATCTCTTCCAGACAACCTTTTGGTAGCAGGAAATTGTCAAGAAGAGTTGTAAACAGGTAGTGCACGAATACATCAAGAAAAGCTTACTAACACATACATCACATTATATGACAACAGCACTCAAATACATACTTTCACAAATAAGCATAGTATAAATACATAGATACATACATGCAAACTATACTACAATTATATAAATATATTACAGGACAACAGGGCAACTGGCAGGGACAAGTAATATTGTTTCAACAGATTTTTGAAAAATATACTATTTTGCTATGTAAAAAAAATGTTCCTAATTTTTAATGTATTTTTTTTTGGGTTACTTAATACTTTTTCATTTAAGACAATATATTGTTCTTTCTTTCCGTTCATCACTTAGTACTGTTAGACGTAGAATATCGTGTTATCGCGTTTTAATCGATAATGGACTTTTTGTAATTAACATAGGTAATGTAATTAGCTTGTAAGTTTTTGCTATGTCTCTCGCAAATCAGGTAGGTAAAGTCAAGGGCACCAATATGTATATGTCGGCGGCAGATCGTTAAATACGCCAGATCACGAAATTCCTAGGCATATCGTGAAACGGCGCCATTTCATGATATGCCTAAAAGTCGGCTAGGCGTATCACGATGTGCCTGATAAACAATACGGCAGATCGATTAGAGCAACGCATTCGTCGATATTCCTAGCTCTATACCGGGCACATCGTAAAATAGTTTCTTTCTTGGCCACTGGTGGCGCTGCACATGCGATGGCGGCCGTTTTTGTTGGGGGCTAATAATCAGGGCGGACAAAAATGGTTTGTCATAAGCGAACTCTGTCTTAGGTCGGTTAGGTTAGGGTTCACTTGTGTCCCTCAGACCAGAAATAGACACCCCGCGCAGCGGGGTGGCGTCGACTCGCTGGAGATTATCAGTCCGCACTTCTTATTTTTTTTAATTTACCTAATTCAATTTTGGACACCCTACTTACGTATAACGGTGAGTATTGAACGATATGCCGGCGTTTCATGATATGCCTAGGAATTTCATGATCAGCCTAAACGTCACTGGCTTGGCCAAATCATGAAATGCAGGCGTTTCATGATATGCCTAGGAATTTCATGATCTGCCTAAACGTCATTAGACAAATCGTTAAACGTTAAGTTTTGAACGATATGGCGGATGTCCTTTAGCCAAATCATGAAATGGCGGCGTTTCACGATATGCCTAGGAATTTCGTGATCTGGCGGATTTTACGATCGGCCGCCGACATATACACCATAAAGTCTCAAAAATGTGTAGACAGGCCTTATTTCTGCAACAATAATGTTGTAGTATACATATTTACCTGGTCATCAGTCCACCTTATCGGGGGCCTACCCACGCCGCGCCTTCCGGTACGTGGTCGCCACTCGAGAACCTTTCCGCCCCAGCGGCCATCGGTTCTACGTGCTATGCCCGCTGCCACTTAAGTTTAGCGATCCGGAGGGCCACATCGGTTACCCTGGTTCTGCTGCGGATAGCCTCATTTCTGATGCGATCACGCAGAGAAACTCCCAACATGGCCCTCTCCATTGCCCTTTGGGTAGCTTTGAGCTTTTTTTGGATGCGGGTGGCGCAGGACCGGTCACTTTGGCACTCTTTGGGGGAGGCCTATGTCCAGCAGTGGACGTCTTTCGGCTGATATGATAATGATACATATTTATGAAGCTTTGAGTAAATAAATATTGGTGGCCTTGACTGTACATACCATACATAAGAAATTAAAATTTAAAAGGAAAACTATCATGGATAATAGGCATAATTAGTTACCGAGTAATAGACGACCAACTTAATGTTGTACTTGGAAAGGCCAATTTTCGTACAAATTCGGCCGACGTAACCGCACCACCGCACGTCGATGTAACCAAGACAGACAGGCAACTACGGAACCCTACACTGCGCGTGGCCCGACACGCACTTGGCCGGGTTTTTGTTAAAGGGAGGAAAATCCGTTATGGATACTTCCGCGCCACCTGGGATAATGCATGGAGATACTTACGCTTTCCACGACGGATTGTTTACGCCGGAGATACTCAATTAAACGGCTTAAACTTGTGGGTTGACCCTAATCGTGTCATTACTCTATCGGGGGCAGGAAGTCGCGCCTGAAATAAACAGGGACTCCATTCGAATTGTTTTAACGCCGATAGGGTTGAACACTGTAATTAATATTGCTCCAAACGAAAGAAAACAAAAAATATGCCTAATGACGAAAACCTTATTCAAATAACTCAAACCATTACGAAGTTACAACCGTTTTAATATTGCTTGATAGAGAGACTCTTGAGACACGTGACGTCAAGGGTCTCGAGCGTCATTGTAAATGACAATCTTTTTATGTGAAGGTGAGCTTTGCGGAAAAGGGACAGAGGACACCCCCTCTGGTCACGTGGTCGCTTACTATGGGCCTCATAAGAAGGCCCAAAGTCACCCAAAGGGCTATGGAGAGGGCTATGTTGGGAGTTTCTCTGCGCGATCGCATCAGAAATGAGGTTATCCGCAGCAGAACCAAGGTAACCGATATAGCCCTCCGAATCGCTTAAGTGGCAGTGGGCGGGGCACATAGCACGTAGAACCGATGGCCGTTGGGGCGGATGACCTGGTAAGCCCTTGTACGCACTAAGCGGCTAGCCGCGTGCGGCTTGACGTGCGGTTGGACAAAACATATGAAACCGCAAACGCAAAACCTCTACGCACTAAGCGATTGACCGCAACCGCACACGGCTAGCCGCTTAGTGCGTACCGGGTCTAAAGGTTGCTGGAGTCCGCTGGATGCGGGTGGCGCAGGAGGGATCCCCTTGGATCGCATAATGTTATTTAGGCTATTATTGTTTCGTATAATTGGTGTGCCATAATTTGTTTTGGCATAATAGTACTTTCGCATAGTAATACTTTGGCCTACTACCTACTTTTTTGGCATACTACGCTAATAGCATAATTTCAGTTGAACTAATCTGTATTGGTCGAATACACATTACTCATACCTACTATTTTTTGGTCTAATAATTATTTGTCAGTTTTCTAAATTAATAATACTCAGTTTCGTTGTTAGAATGCATTTATTATTAGTGTGTAAACATTTATTATAATATTGACTTATTTTTTTAGATGAATGATAGTTGCTAAACCACGTTGCTATTGGTTCTGGAAGTACTCGGAAGGCGGGGGGGCTCGTTAAAAAAAACAAATAATCGTAACAATGATATCATTAGTAGGTTAGGTTAGGGTCTGATTGTGACCCTTAGACCGGAAATAGGCACCCCGCCAAGCGGGGTGACGTCGACACGCTGGCGGTTAGGTTTAGGTTTACATAACTTTTTTTAGAACATTACTGTTATGCATTTTGATATGATGCCAATTGGTCTTCATGAAGAGTATGCTTTCAGTATTTATGCTTTTTAATGTTATGCGTAATGAGAATTATGCACATCACTATTTCGGCGAAAAGCAATTATGCGTAACAATAATAGTACAAATAACTTTATGTCTTCCAATAGAGAACCGGCGCAGGACCGGTCACTTTGGCACTCTTTGGGGGAGGTCTATGTCCAGCAGTGGACGTCTTTCGGCTGATATGATGATGATGATGACATCCCTTTTTAAAACTCTCTTGGACACTTATAACTTTTTGATCATTTTATTGTCTTGCGTTGATTTTTTCTCCGTGTGTGTATAAAGTATAGTGAAATGTAGGGTTAATCGCCAATAACTGGCCACCCTTCAATAACTGGCTCCCTTATACTAAAAATGAACTCTGTTCCCCTACAAACAGAATTCATAGTATAGCGTGGCCAGTTATTGAAGGGTGGCAAGTAATTAATACCTTATACTAAAAATGAATTCCATTATATTTATATGTGTATAGAGTTAATTTTTAGTATGAGGTGATCAGTGATTGGACGGTGGCCAGTTATTGGCGATTTACCCTAGCCCGAAGTTTTTTTCTTAACCTATTCATGGCCAATGAGTCATACTAATATATGATTCACGTGCGATTTCCGCTACAAATCAGAAAAGGGCTGCTACGCGCTACGGCGTGGCCTCGAATGCGATACTACGAGGTCAAACAGGCATACGGCCCGTCTGGTGGTAAACAGACACTGTAGCCTGTGGACGCCTGCGATTCCAGACTAAACACAAGCGCGATCCGACCCTTTATTGATTTGAGGATTCGTTTTCACAACTGGCACCAAATGCAGGTCACTCAACACTTGAGCACCTCCACGCGAGCTACGACGACCTTATGTACCTACCAAAAGGAACAGAGGCTCTAGTATAAGTTTTATCGAAACAAAATGTTACGACCGCGTTCGCGTTTAGCTGTCAAATCCCATACAAATTGAGGGTAAAACGCAAACGCTATCGTAAAGTTTTGTATCGGTAAAACTTACACTAGAGCCTCTGAACAGAATACCGCACACCTACCTACCTACAGAGAAAGTAGTGGTTTTGTTATATATGCGGTCTTCTGGAAGGTGAAAGTGCTTCCCAAGTTGGAATTCTCCAAACACGAGCACTACCTCTCTTGTTTTAGTGCATTGTGTCGCAGAAAATATTGGAAGTTGGAAGCCACCGCGACTGAACTAAGCTGTTATTCACTACGCGCTAAAGCGGCTCACCCCGCCGTTTACCCGTCACGATACTAGACCTCTACCTACGCTTGGTTACTTCGCATCGCGGTGTCAAGATATATTTGTGGGTGAGCGTTGAGGTGAGCTTAAAACAAGTTACAGTATGGGGGGGGGGGGTCTAGCACAACTTGCTGCTCTGTCGCTTCCCGCGCGACTGCATGAGCGTCTCTTATCTCACTCGCACGTGCAAATGAGAAACAGGAGGGTTGATCTTTCTCGACTCGCGTCGCGGCGCGGCGTCAGTTGTGCTAGCGCCGCTGGTGCGAGGCAAAAGATGTCGCCCAGGACGGTTATCACAAATAGGGCGCGAGATATCTCGATTTATTTCGCACTATACCTCGCTATATACATTAGAATGTAATTTTTCTAATAAGAGAGCTCGCGCGCCGTCTTGTGATAGCCGTGGTGGAATGGAAGGCGTGGCTTGAACATAACCGGTAAAAAAAAAAGACCGGGTTGCACTCCGAGAAGTGAAAACTCAATAACATTGTAACAGTTTTTCGATCAGGTCACGTGACATCTTACGGTGTCACCCTAAAAATGAATTTGACGCAAATTTATAAACAATTATCAGATACTTAGGCGGACGGGCCCCTCGGCGCGCCGACGGGCGGCGGCAAACACAATACCAATTTGTTTTTCCCATTGCCAAATATTTTTCAAAGCATTATCTCTTTAGGAATAACGTCTAAATTCGAACTATTCGAATTTGCAAGAACAGCACAACAGCAGACGGCGGTGGCGGCCAAAATATCAATTTATTTTGCCGTTGGTAAATATTTTTCTAAGCATTATCTCTTTAGAAATAACGCCCAAATTCGAACTATTCGAATTTTCTCAATAGCAAAACGGTGAAGGACTAGTTGGTATTATTACAAATATTACCAACGCCTACAAGCGAGAGCGAGAAGGCAAGCTCTCCTGTCCCGCTTGCTGCGCCTACGTCACAGCCCAGCAGTGAGGAGGTGGGGAAGCGACCGCAGCAGCGACGGACTTCACTTCGGCGGCGCGCTCGTTAGGGATCGGACGATTAGCTTAGACCCGTGACCATCGCATAGCAGATCTAGCCTTTCTATCGTAATTCGCATTACATTTGATTTGTATTTAATAAATTAGTTGATTAAGTTGTTCCATTATTTAATTTCACACCCTGATCCATAAGATCAGAAGGTGGGATAAGATATTCACGCGAGTGGCATCCAGACGATTATCTTTTCCGTTTGAATATTTAAACCGAATTCCGTTAACTGACGCGCTAAAGAATTGTCTTTTGTGTAAATTCGATCGCATAAGGAATTCAATGTTAAGTACATCGTTATAACTCTTTAACTATTATACGGCTTAGTAATAATAGCTACGTTTTTAATAATAGTGTTCGTGAATCTAGATCATTTTAAAGTTTTGCTTTGATTATAGTTAAAGTGGATCGTTCAATTTTAGTGATTGCTTAATGCGTTTATTTTGCGTACATGATTATTGCTTATTAAATGCTTGTGCTTTGTTATAATACGTTGCAGTTATAATAGTTGTGCAAATACGTAACGGGTGTAGATATTTCCGTTAGTCATTTACGTACCGTGTAGTTAATTACAAGTATTTATGACGGTTCGTTAATAATACGTTACGCTTTTAAATATCGCGCTTGTGATTTGCTAAGAGTGCTAGTGTAGATATTTTGAATTAGATTAGTTAACCGCTTATTGCTGTAAATAAAATGTCGGATCGTAGTAAATCGAGTAGTAAGCGTAAGAGCCGCAGTAAAAGGCGTACTACCGAAACCGACGTAGTCTTAGGTACGATTTTAGAAAAATTAGGAAAATTAGTTGAACGATTAGAGCCTCCATCCCCAACGTTGCGCCCTCATTCCTCGGTTTCGGAAACTTGTGCTGGTTCTGCTTCTGCTCCACAGCGTCCGACTACACCACCGCTGCCGCCTCCGGCTGCACCGCCAGCCAGCGCACCGGCCTCCACGCGCGATGACGTATCGGTGGCTAGCGGCTGCCCTGCAGCGTCTGAGCACCAGGAATCCGTCGCGGCTCCGCAGGGTTACCCCTCCGGCGACGAGGTAACGGAGAGGATCGTGGGAACGCTTTCGTCGTTGTTACAAGTAAGACCGACCCATTATTATATTTCGAACTTTGATCCGCAAATACATGATTTCGATGTTTGGTGTACAGAGGTGGACCGCGCGCGTGAAAGAAATCGCTGGGCCGATAATGAGTGTTTATCACGTGTTGCAAATTGCTTGAAAGGTGATGCGCGTTCGTGGCTCAATGATTGGGTGACCAATGATCGCACCTGGACTAACTTTAAAGTCGAATTTCGATCCCTCTGTCCACGAAACATAGATGTGGCGACTGTGCTTTATGATGTGATGCGTACCGATTCTAAGGGTTTTCTTACGTATGCCGAGTATGCGCGCCGTACCCTGTTGCGCTTAAATATTGTAACTGGTTTGTCGGATGATCTTCGAACAGCTATAGTTCTTAGAGGTATTTCGGATTCGCAGATTAAAGCAGCCGCCACTAACGCCAAGCTTAAGCCTAATGAGATTGTCGATTTCTTGTCGGTGTTTGTAAAGCCTAGGACCGAAACGCGTGTTGCTTCCCATGATCCTGCCCGTTCTAACAGTAGATCCGCAATATCGTATTCGCGTAAACGAGAGCTGAGTAGGTCGGACAGTAGATTGAAGTGCTTCAATTGCGGTCGTATGGGTCACAAGCGTACCAACTGTTTTAAAAAGCCCCGATTTGAGAGTACTGCTACGGATAGCAGCGATCGTAATGTACCAGTATCTGCGCCTGCGGCTAGCACAAACACGAGTATAGTAGCATCACGTACTACGCCCACAAGTAATAGGTCTTCGATTACTTGTTCGTACTGTCACAAGCCCGGTCATAACGTAGAATCCTGTTTCGCAAAACAGCGTGCGGAGACGAATAATAAACGTCCCAATAATGTAAATTTGTGCCGCAAACGAGAGTCGGTAGCAAACAACGACGTAATGACTGCTGTCATAGAGGGAGTTCCTTTGGACGTTCTTATAGATAGCGGTTCGTGCATTTCACTGATATCCAGATCGGCTTTAAAACATTTTGTGTGCAATCACGTTCCCACTTACAGAGTGCTAAGAGGTATAGGGAGTCAAGAAATCGAATCCACTTCATTCGTTACGTTAGTAGTCGAGTTCCCCGATGTATCGATAGAGGTTGATTTGTACGTAGTGCCCGAATCGTGTATGAACGCGTCGGTACTAATAGGAACAGATGTTTTGAATCGAGAAGGGATTACGTACATTAGGACCAATGAGGTGCAGCGCTTGATGAGGACTGAGTGCTCGTTTGTTCAACAAATTAACGAATTGGAGCCCAAAATCAACACGCCGTTAGTCGGCGATGAAAAACAGCAACTGCTCACGGTAATCAAAGAGTTCTCTCAATCATTCATCAGTGGCACTGCATCTTCCACAGTAAAGACCGGTACTATGGCGATTAAATTGACTAAGAGTGAACCTGTAAACTATCGGCCCTATAAGCTATCTCACGACGAGAAATTACGTGTTCGCGAAATCATAAATGACCTCAAGGACAAGGGCGTCATACGGGAATCTGACTCTGACTTCGCGAGCCCAATTATTTTAGTAAAGAAAAAAGACGGCACAGACCGAATGTGCGTCGATTATCGCGCTTTAAACGCGATAACAGTCAAAGATAGGTTCCCGCTTCCGCTTATAGATGATCATATCGATCGGCTAGGTAAAACTAAGTACTTTTCGACTCTTGATATGGCCACGGGTTTTCACCAAGTGAAGATGGACCCAGATTCAGTAAGCAAAACGGCGTTCGTAACACCTGAAGGGCATTTTGAGTATTTAAAAATGCCCTACGGTTTAGCGAACGCTCCAGTAATATACCAAAAGATCATATCAGAGACCCTGAAGCCATTTATCGAGAGTGGTAGCGTGCTTGTGTATATCGACGACGTTTTGATACTGTCTGAAACTGTAGACGAGGGCCTATCTCTCTTGCGTCAAGTCCTACAAACGTTAACATCTGCGGGATTTTCTATCAACTTGAAAAAGTGCAATTTTCTCGTGACCGAAATAGAATACCTTGGACGGCTTATTAGTAGAGGTCAGGTACGGCCGAGCCCGCGTAAAGTTCAGGCATTGAGTGATGCACCCCGTCCCACAAATGTCAAGCAGGTCCGCCAGTTCCTGGGCCTCGCTGGATATTTTCGCCGATATATTGCTGGCTTCTCGCAAAAGACGGCATGCATTGCTAGGCTCACGCGACGTGGCGTAACTTTTGACTGGGGGCCCGAACAGGAGGACGCTCGCGCATATATTATTAAATGCCTTACTGAGGAGCCAGTCCTCGCCATATTTGATCCGAGCCTTCCCACGGAATTGCACACGGACGCGAGTGCGAGCGGTTACGGTGCGGTTTTATTCCAGGAACATGAGGGCAAGCAAAAGAGAGTAGTAGCATACTTCAGTAGGAGGACCCAAGGCGCTGAGTCCAAGTACCATAGTTACGAATTAGAGACCTTAGCAATCGTAAAAGCCCTTCAGCACTTCCGTCACTTCCTAATTGGCATTACTTTTAAGATAGTGACGGATTGCAACTCTTTAAAGTTAACTGAGAGAAAGAAAGATCTTATTCCTCGCGTTGCACGTTGGTGGGTGTATATGCAGGATTTCCGATTTAACATCGAGTATCGCAAGGGCGTTCTATTACCTCATGCTGACCATTTAAGCAGAAACCCCGTGGAAATCTTGCATGTTCGTAAACCAACCAATTGGGCACAGCAAGCGCAAACTGCCGATTCTGAAACGCAGAATCTTATCGATAGTTTGAACGAAGGTCGCTTGGACTCGACGCGCTATGAGGTTCGCAACAATTTACTGTACTACAAGTATAGTTCTGCTGGTGATGAAGCTCGCCTGCTTTGTTTTATTCCAAGGGGTTATCGACTCAGTCTATTAAGGATCTTTCATGATGAGCATGACCATATTGGAATCGACAAAACGGCTGAACTAATTCTGAGACATTTTTGGTTCCCCGGGCTTAGAGCATTTGTGCGGAAATACATAGGCCATTGCTTAGTTTGCTTAACTTGTAAAAAGATTGCACGAGCACCTCATCAGCCGATTGAGTCATGGTCTAAGCCCGATGCGCCATTTTCGACGCTACATATGGACGTATTAGGTCCGTTACCGGAATCTAAAGGATTCAAGTACATTCTTCATTTTCGAAATATTGCCTCTTGTACTCATTGTATCGACAAGACGCTGAAGACCTTAAACGTGTATTTACGAATGTCATATCGTTGTTTGGTACACCTCAGCTTATTGTTAGCGACCGTGGTAGAATGTTTGAATGTAATAGCTTTCAAAGTTGGATATCAGAGTTAGGTTGTAAATTCCATTTCATTACACCCGAAATGCACCATGAGAATGGTCAGGCCGAGCGCTATTGCCGCACAGTACATAACTTGATTAGAGTAGAAGCGAATAATAAAGGTGCAGAATGGTCTGATTCCCTATGGCGAGTGCAATTGATTCTTAATTTGACTAAAAACGCTGCTACGAACGAATCCCCTCTCAAACTGCTTGTGGGTATTGATGCAACCACACCCGTGTTGCGCTCTCTAGTCCGTGACGTCGCTCTCGAGAATACTAGCGGAAATCGCGAGGCATTAGTAGTGCTTAAGAGACAGCGTGTAAGCGAACGGTTGGCTGCTAGACAAAAGCGGCAAGATGAGACCACTAACAAAGGCCGTAAACCACCACGTGCTTATAAAGTAGGCGATTTTGCTTTTGTTATCAAACAAGCGCAGAGCACTGGCAAATTAGATTCCGGTATGAGGGGTCCCTACAAAGTTATTTCAGTTCTCCCTCACGATCGCTATGAACTGGAACTGCTATCCGGTTCTTATGGGAAACGCACGCGGGCCGCCGCAGAGTATATGGTGCCCTGGCGTGGGGAGTGGACCCCGGAGACATGCGCAACGTTTTTTCAAAGTGAGTTGCACTTGATAGCCTGTTTTGTCATTGTGGTATATGATATTTCAGGTTACGGCTTTATAGCCGGCAGACTGTACTCACTTGTTGAGTAGCAGTGCGATTTTATCGCGGCAGACTCTGATCTCTCGGAGTACGGATTTATATCCGGCAGACTGTACTCTGTTTTGAGTAGCAGTGCGATTTTATCGCGGCAGACTCTGATCTCTCGGAGTACGGATTTATATCCGGCAGACTGTACTCTGTTTTGAGTAGCAGTGCGATTTTATCGCGGCAGACTCTGATCTCTCGGAGTACGGATTTATATCCGGCAGACTGTACTCTGTTTCGAGTAGCAGTGCGATTTTATCGCGGCAGACTACAATATTTGTAGTACGGATTGGCCATCCGGCAGACAGCGCTCACGTCAGTGGGTGACTGTATTCGGGAAGGGCTTCAATGCCTGGCAGACTGGACCTTGTATCGTGGTGTCAGTATTATTTTGTTCCCGGCAGACTGCACTCCTTGGGGGGTGGCAGTGCGACATGTAGTCGCGTGAGACATTATTACGGATCTAGTATCCATTTTGTGGCCATTTTAGATTCAGAACGTGTGAATGTGTGCGCGTGAACATGTATGAATGGCAATCTTACGTCATAGTGGCTAAGTGCGCACAGACATTATCACGTAAGATTTTTGTTCGGTTTGAGTGAGTTGCTCTCTAGAGCTAAACTGGTATAAAAGCTTTATTTTCTTTGCTTGCAGCTGACGAACAGCCTGATGATGACAACAGCCCCCTTGACGGTGTAGCGGCCGAGGACGTCTCGCAGTCAGGAACGGCCGTATTACCAACGCCTACAAGCGAGAGCGAGAAGGCAAGCTCTCCTGTCCCGCTTGCTGCGCCTACGTCACAGCCCAGCAGTGAGGAGGTGGGGAAGCGACCGCAGCAGCGACGGACTTCACTTCGGCGGCGCGCTCGTTAGGGATCGGACGATTAGCTTAGACCCGTGACCATCGCATAGCAGATCTAGCCTTTCTATCGTAATTCGCATTACATTTGATTTGTATTTAATAAATTAGTTGATTAAGTTGTTCCATTATTTAATTTCACACCCTGATCCATAAGACAAATTTATTTGCAGAATATGCTATTGCAAAAAGTGTTTAACGGCTTTATACTCTTACGAATAGCGTTCAGTTTTGAATGAAGTCGAATCGGCTAGCAGCAAAAAGTGACGTCGAAAGTCCTTCACATCTGACGTCACAAAACTCTGTCGCGTATTTAACAATTTTTCCCCATTCCAAAAAGTGCTCAGCGCCGCTAAAGAAGTTTTCACTTCAAAAATTAGAAAGAGGAGAAGAAGAAGCAAGAACCTCAAAAAAAAGATTTATCGTGCAAAAAAAACAAAATCGAAGAGAAAATAAAACAACACAAAACAGAAAATAAATCAGTGCGACAATAGGCTCGGCGTTTGCTGCTAGCCTGTCGGCTGTACAGTCAGCGTCATATAGTTAGTAGCAGCCAAGGTAGCCAAATATTTCGGTACACGTCTTTATTACTGTAAGAATAAGGGTGTGTTACGAAATATTTGGCTACTCTGGCTGCTACTAACTATATGACGCTGACTGTACAGCGCTGTTACGCTGTTTAAATACGGTAATAGCTGCAAGGGGAACATTCGAATTACTTGT
Organism: Epinotia ramella; assembly: GCA_947578815.1. Classification (NCBI taxonomy): domain Eukaryota; kingdom Metazoa; phylum Arthropoda; class Insecta; order Lepidoptera; family Tortricidae; genus Epinotia; species Epinotia ramella. Next base: position 2,186,889 of record OX388214.1, read on the forward strand.
AATTGTCCCAAGTAATTAAACTTAACTAAAGTAAGAGATACTAAAATAATGAAGGTACATTTAACATATTTTTAGGCCCTTATTTATATTAAGATAAGATATAATTTATTCTATAATTATACAATAATGTTTATTTTATCTACATATTATATCTGCAAATTGCTACGCCCTTCCGGCGCCCAAATGGAACTAAGTGTACTTAGAGTACTTATTGTTAAGATCTGTACAAACTATGGCTGTAAAAAATATTATGCCTAAGCTAGCTGATCACTTTATATGTCGGACATAAAGCATTTTCCCTCACTAATGGACAAATGCCTTCCGACATAAACGCGATCATGTTAGGCAGGCTAGGGTGCCCTAGGATAACGATAACAGAAGATATTTATGAATAGGTACACTGGTACACTAAGAATGATATGTGTAAACATTGACACTTTTTAACACATACTTATTTTATGGTTAGTGAATAAACAGGCAAAATTCTCAATTAATTTCTCTGCGTGGTGTGTGGGCAGCAAGCATAATATATGTTTCATGCTCACGTTATACCTATGTGACGTTATGGGGCATTTGGTCCGTAAAATTATAAATAAACTAGCTTCTGCCCGCGACTCCGTCCGCGTGGAACTCGTTTATATCGTAGCTTCTTACAAACTTTCACCCCTCATTTTGGGGAAGTGGGGGGGGGGGGGGGGGTAGAAAGAGACAAAAAGTAGCCTATGTCACTCTCCATCAATTCAACTATCTCCACTTAAAAAATCACGTCAATTCGTCGCTCCGTTTTGCCGTGAAAGACGGACAAACAAACACACACATACACTTTCCCATTAATAATATTAGTATGGATATGGATATCTTACACAAATCGAGCTACCCCCATTGCCCATAGTAAGGTCAATAACGCTTGTATTATGGGTACTAGACGACGATATATTTTTAATATATATCATTACTTTAATACTTAGAAAACATCCAACTCTGCAACAAATATTCATCACACAAATATGTGCCCTTACCGGAATTCGAACACAGGACCTTCAGTTTCGTAGGCAGCGTCACTACCCACTAGAGTAGTGAGTTA
>OX388214.1:2188172-2210672 GCA_947578815.1 Epinotia ramella
GTATAGTAAGAATAATTATTAATTATTCACGGTAAAATGTTCCTTCTTCGGTGAAATGCTCCTTACATATTTGTAATGCGTTTTTGATATGCGAAACCTCTGGTGAATTAGAGTCTACCTGAATTTTGAGGCTAACAAGTGCTTTCTCCCATCTGCCTTTCGAAGCGATTGATGCTATATCAGCAACTTTATACAATTTTAAATCTAAAAAAAGATCACCGGACAACTGACCGTAGCGATACACCTTTCCGCCGGGGACTTGTCGTTTTAGTACAGACCGCAACCCTGCAAGTCCTGCAACATGTTTTTCGGCACAGAAGTCGTCATCACTATCGTCGTCAAGAGCCCAGCCTGAAGAAACGCTGCTTTGTTGATCCGACAATGGCTTCGGACCGGCTTTTGACCTGTAAACCATAAATAAGTTTGTTAAAAATAAACAAACGAACTTACATATAAGACAAAACTAACGACATCTTTGTAGGTAAAAAATATTATATATTATATATAATTAGTAAATTACTTACCGTTGAGACGAAACTTTGGACTTCAATTTAGTAGATCTAAAAAGAAAAAATAATATATATTAATACAGGTAACAAAACAAAATTAATTTCATTTTCTACAAGAACTACATAAGCAAAATTAAAATATATACCGTGGTATCGGAGTTGCGTCATCAGATTCATATAGTTCAGTACACTTTTTAGACGCCTTTTGCTTCTTATACCTGAAACAAAATAATGTTATATTTAGTATACCTTATTTTTATTTTTATTTTTATTTTTTTATTTTTGGAAACAGAATTTAAAACAAAATAAAATATAAATTACTGCAACTCACCGTGTTAGCTCCTGCGTTCCAACATCGGATTCACAAAGCGCCCTCTTCTTACTCACTATTTTTTTCGACCTATAAAAGAAACAAAACTAAAATTAAATACACGTCTTTAAAAATTAAATCGCTTACTAAATAAAACAAAACAAATTAGTATAAAGTGATGTTTACCTCGAATTTGGTGTTGGTTTTCTGGCCTCGATTTCGGTAAAGGACTCGGAATCAGACCTGCAATAAAAAGGTTATTTTATATATTTGCTATTGTTGTTTGTTGAACTTATATTGGTTCTATTTATTAGTCACGTAGAAACAATAAAAAAATAAAATTTATAAAAACTTACGCACATAATTTCAATGCAGTGTTCCTTCGCTTGTGAAAACCCGTGAGAAAGTGATGAAGTGTAAATCGAAGTCTGGTTTGCATGAATATCGCTTCACAGTAGTTGTCAACCTTCGTTAAGTTGATTAATCAATAAAACTTAATAACAGTAATGGTAGAAAACATGCAGAAGACAAGTTTTCACAGGTTTAATACCTCAGATACCTATTTCGAAACATCAGCAATTATTCAACAAACAAAAGTATCATATTTATTTTAAATCATATACGGTTCTATCAAAGCGATCGCTCTAATTGCAAAGAACGCCGACATTCTGTTCCCTTCAAAATAATGGAATACGACTTTCGTCTCCTTTCAACACATTATGCTACAAAGAGTGCAAGTAAGAAGAAACGAGTATAGGTAACCATATGAACGGAAAGAATTGCTCCACTGAATGCGATAATTTGCAAGGATGTAACTTTTAAAATCTATTATTAGGTATATGAAACCTGTAATTATAACATTCGTACATAATTCTACTTTATGAAACACATGTGTTAACATGTTCTATCTTGTACTGATTGCATCCACGTTTCTCGATATAAACAGTTTACATACATAACAATTAAAAACGCAATTGTAGAAAATCATTCTGACTGGAAAACTTGTCATAAACGGACGTCGTCCGAGATCGATAAATCGTATACCTCATACTTCAGTGAAAATGGTGAGTTGATTGAATTTCTAATTTAATATTTACATTTATTTATTTATATTGCGGTTACAGTATTTAAAATGTTTTGTGCTTATTTTCAGAGTAAATCCAGTTCGCAGCCATTACCCATCTCCAAAAGTGTTTATGAGCCGAATATTTCCACTTTTTATTCACAAGCAACATTCGATGACGTGTTACCATGCTCACAAGATGTAAATGGATACCTAGAGTACCAACAGGATTGTATGAATAGACTGAATAACGTTCAAGAGGTAAAAAAGCCTTCGAAAATATCGAAGAAATCCTCGAAGAAAAAGGCGAACAGCGGAAAAAACAAAGCCTGCGGCAGTGGATTTAATTCCTATATAATTAAACAAAGTAAAAAAGGTCAGCGTCTTATTAAAATAAGCATATCCAATCTTGAACTGGACAACGAGTCTGAAGACGTCGCCGTGCAGTATGTCGTCGAGAGTGAATGTGATGACGTATTGAATTCCACAGAAGGACTAGTTGATAAAATTGTTAAAAGATTAAGCAATGCAAATTATTAGATTTAACCTAGATTTATTTTCGTATAATTTAAGATGATGTATGATACTAAAAAGTGAAAGTTTCTTTATTATTAAAAAATATTGTGATAAGTATACAAATAGAATATTAAATATACCTACAGATTTGTTTTATTTTAAGCTTACATACTTGCTTTCATTATTTGTAAGATTATTTAAAAATATTGGATAGTTATAAACGAACCAAGTTTTAAATAGCGTTATCATCCTCCCCTCCCAGGAGGTAAATAATTTGTTTGCAAATGCATACTAAATTCTAACGCATACATGGGTCAGCGGGAGAGAAGTTGTTGATTAGTATGTTTTAATGCTCCTTTGACAACGAGCGGACACGTAGAATGACTCAAGTTACAACAAAATGCATGATGACAAGTTAGTTACGTCGATCAACTTTGCTATGTAATTAAAAGCAATATGAACCAATTGTTCAATTCTAATATGAATCTAATAGCTTTGTTATAGCCTCTATTTTGCAATAAATTGGTCTAGAATATAGGTCATCAAACGGTTTACAATTGAAAGCAAAGAAATATTATTATTAATTTGCCTTATTTTAAAGTCTAGATTACTAACAGCTTTGTAACACATGACGCACGAGCACGTCATGAGTTATAGCCAATGAATAAACAGGACCTGCATCGCGCTATTAAAGTTTTTAACATTTGTTCATATAAATAAAAAATCAGACCTAAGTCTGTCGGGAAGTTGCGACCGGACGACCCCAGCACGTAATTCAGATACATTGGATTGGCCACCCTCTGTGTGTGTTGTGTTGAATACAGAACCTTGAAAACTAGGGTTTTCTATACCTAGGCGGTCGATAGGTATGGATACCCACACCCGGAGGGGGTCAAACTCAACACATGTAAAACCGTAGCCTTATGCCAGGGACCTGCTTCCTGGGGGTTGCGACCATGTCTGACGAGCCTGATCAACTTGTTAGATGTGTTATGTGCAAACGCCATAGCCGTTCTGCGCTATGAGGGTTTATGCCAGGGACCGGCTTCCTGGGACCCTTGCATGCAACTGAGGGTTGGCCTCCTTAGACTGCATGTTGTGTTAAGCTTTTGCTATTTGAAATAATGTCCATTATTTTACGACTTCAAAACAATACCCGATTGGGACTTTGAAATATCACTTGAATAATTAGTAAGTAAGTATTAATGGGTAGATTTCAGATGGCTGATTTTATTGAATGTTAAATATAAAAATGATTATGCATTCGTTTCATTGATATTTTACATACGGATCCCTAAGTAGTAAGCGTGCATTGCAATATGAATAAGTGACGACTTGAAGGGTTCATATTTCTACTCAGTCACAAGTGCATTGTGCATAACTTTTAATTTAGATTTTAATATGATATGATTATGATTCAAGTTATCGAACTACTTTCATGAGTGATCTTTAAACACTTGAGTAATATTCTGCATTATAAAATCCTCTGTACGTCATTTGCACGCCGGATGAATCGACCAATCAGAAAATCTGGTCTGCATCGCGCTATTAAAGTTTTTGAAGCCGTTTGTATAAATAGAAGTTATAAGGTTTTCGAACGAAGCAAATACCCGACAGCGGTTTTCAAATATCACTTGAATATTATAAGTGTTAATGGGCAGTTTTCAGAGCTCTGATCTGAAAACCCCATTAACTCACTACTCACTAGGCTAATGGGGGTCCTAGAGATTACGTGATTATACCACAATTTGTCAGTACAACACGTCGAAGTTATAATTGGGTGTGGCGTATAGATATAACAATCCGACCACATGTGCATGCAATTTCTCAGTACAACTCGTTTGACAGTTGGATCAGCAGCGCAACATCATCATATCAGCCGAAAGACGTCCACTGCTGGACATAGGCCCCAAAGAGTGCCAAAGTGACCGGTCCCGCGCCACCCGCATCCAGCGGACTCCCGCAACCTTTACCAGGTCATCAGATCTTTTCTTTGGCTCTGATGTTTTCTTTGACTCGGTCTTGAAGTTTAAAATACGGTCTAGTGATTTCTTCGCAAGTGAGTGACGAACACAAAATAGTTTTAAATTATTTATTTATATAGTAATAATAAGTTAAGCAAAAACCTGTGTATCATTTTGATTAGTTAATGTTAAGGCTTTTTTATATATTTAGTGCATGCGGTGTTTACCTTTAAGTGATTGTTACACTTAGCAATAACAATAACCTACTTAGTTAATATAATTTTGATAGTGTAAACAATTGTTGGTGAACCAAAATAAATAAATAAATAAATCAGTCCACCTTGCGGGGGGCCTACCCACGCCGCGCCTTCCGGTACGTGGTCGCCACTCGAGAACCTTTCCGCCCCAACGGCCATCGGTTCTACGTGCTATGTGCCCCGCCCACTGCCACTTAAGTTTAGCGATTCGGAGGGCTATATCTGTTACCTTGGTTCTACTGCGGATAGCCTCATTTCTGATGCGATCCCGCAGAGACACTCCCAACATAGCCCTCTCCATAGCCCTTTGGGTGACTTTGATCCTTCTTATGAGGCCCATAGTAAGCGACCACGTTTCAGTACCATATGTCATCACTGGCAACACACACTGGTCAAAAACTCTCGTCTTGAGACACTGCGGAATATTGGACGAAAAGATGTGCCGTAGCTTCCCGAACGCTGCCCAGCCGAGTCGGATTCGACGATTGACCTCTTTCTCGAAGTTGGACCTACCTAACTGGATAGTTTGTCCTAGGTATACATAATCGTCTACAACTTCGAGCGTAAAGGTATAATGTTGTCACGTGTAAATTTCTAATTTTTAATCAAAACCTATTACAAAAATTTCAAGACTTGGGAAGTCTATCAAAATCCAAGTATTTCAAAACTTCGCAGCAAAAAATAACACTAAACTTGCCAAGTTTTGGTAATTTCGCAATGTACCTAATCTTCACGGCTCTTTCGCAATATGTTGTTTTACCTTAAATGGCAGGCTTCGTTCTAGTTGGGCAATAAAATCCATAACAGTAGGTACGGAACATTAAGAAAACCTAGTGCGCAATCGTGCGGCTAAGTTAAGGGGCTACCATACGCCAATGACCTTCGATCTGAATCCCTTAGTTTTGTAATGTTTTTTGTAGCTTATTATATTAACAACAACGGCTTTAAGCAATATAGTATCCCATATTTACTTCATAGTTCATTGTTTTCGAGATATTTGGCATCAAAGTTGAACAATTTTAGGCCAAAAAACTGGTTTTCTGGTCATAACTTTTGTGCACATTCAGGGCCCATGACGACACATATGCGTCAGACCGCCGTAGTCGTAGGCGTGTAAATTGTTACGTAATAATGTATAAAATGGTTACAAAACAACTCATTTTCACGAAAATTTCAAAGGTCAAGCCTTAATTAACAATCTTAAACTTCTAAAGCCGGCCAAGTGCGTGTTGGGCCACGCGCAGTTTAGGGTTCCGTAGTTGCCAGTCTGTATTTGCTACATAGACACGCGCCAGGTAAATGGTGCGGTTGGGTCGGCCAAATTTGTACGAATTCAAGTACATTTTAAGTTGGTCGACTATTACTCGGTAAAAATAATCGTGGCAGTGAAATAAAGATTTTAATAATTACTATATTCGACCTTTCTTCGATCTTTATTTGACTGCCACGATTTTTTTCACATTCCCAGTAGCAAGCCGGCAGGGGGGGACACATGACTCGAACAAAAATATCTAATTTTTTACACAAATGGACCACTAACTTGAAAAATGGTTGTAAAAACTCATAATATTTTTGAACAAGCAACCATGGGTTTAACGAGAAAAAAAATTACATCCCCACGTTACGTTACCTTAAACAAAAACATTTTTTTCAATATTTTATTATATCAGTTTGTCGGCGTGATTCATTTATATACCGATGCCTAATTACAGCTCGATGCCCAATTCAGTAGTAACTGAGCTAAGCCGTAGACGGACGTATGTGGACATAGCGAAAATATAAGGATTCCGTTTTTGCCATTTTGACTCCAGAAACCTAGTAGATCGGTTTGTGCACCACGGGCTCTCCTGCTAGAAAAGCGCGGGTCGCTTCTCAAGGCATGCTGCCTTAATGACATGATTCGTCGGTCTCTTGCATCGGCCAATGTGCCGGCTGTTTTAGAGCCGTCTGGCATTCTAAGAAACGATGGCAAGAGACCGGACGGGATGTCATTGGTCCCGTGGAGTATGGGACGGGTCCTGGTGTGGGATGCAACCTTTGTTGACACACTAGCCCCGTCGCATCTCCACCGTACCTCTATGAGGGCAGCAGCTGCAGCTGAGGCTGCCGAAGCTGCGAAGGTGGGCAAATATGCTGTAAATTAAAGTTTTAAGTGTCAAAAATAATTTATTTACGTTAGGTATAGTAGGTTTACTAAGCGAGCGACTGACTGCGAGTGACGAGAAATCAACAGTACAGCAACTTACAAACATTAATTTCAGTTACTTAAAATACAAAATGAGTAGCTTCATACATAATATTTGAGCAACCTAATATTTATTTGAGTGTCAACGTTACGTCCTGCATTTTTTTTTTCAATATTTGGCAAATGTTTTTTTTATACTGAGCGGCATTTTATCTTAAATGAAGTGTTTCGAATACAAAAACCACTTTGAAAAATACTATAATGAGCAGAGGTTTTCCCGCTCTTATATAAAAAAGGGGTATTATAAAACGATCGAATAAAAAAAAACTAAGCGACTGATGATGGACATACCTACTGTTTTAATAACTTGAGCGGTATGAATTTGAGTAAGCGAAAAATTAACTAAACTAACGACGAATATTGATTAATAATCAAATCCAGAACGAGCTTAAAAAACTGGGTTGTGATTAATCCATTTCAGTAAAACATATCTTTGACGACAACTGCCCTGTGTAACCCGAACTGAGCAAACTTGGACTAGGGCGAAATTGGTGGTATGTGTAAAAAAAAAATGTCGCCAGGTTTCCATTTCAGCATTTCATTATATATACGCTGTACGCTATACACACTTCCAGGTAACCGCTGTTAGCAGCTAACAGCGGTTACCTGGAAGTGTGTATAGCGTTAGTTAGTTTTTTTTTGTCGCGAGGCAGCTGCTGCCTCGCGACAAAAAAAAACTAACTTTTTTTCTATTTCTGCCCCAGTCCAAGTTGGCTTAGTTCGGGTTGCACAGGGCGTTTCCACAAAAGTTTGGGAGCTCAAATACCGCGAGCCATCCGGTTGCTTCTTGGACACTTTAACTACGCGTCATAGCTCTGAATAAGGCCAGGCGCGCGCGCCAATAACGCGATTTTTGCGACGCGATTATCGCACGACAAAAAAACGTTGTGTGCGCCTGGCCTAATAGGTACTTACACGACGCACTCACCAAACGCCACGGTGCACGCTATCAATGCGCATCTTATGTTTTATTATTGTTACAAGCTTTTATTTAACTTTACCTGTTCGTTTGTTAGTGTGGGACAAATCTTGGAATGAATTTTGAACCAGTTAACCGCTACCGATTTAGCTGAAATTTTGGGTTTAAGTATAGTTTGGATGGCAATTCAATATTATGGTACCATCGAGCTGATCTAATGACAAAAGGTGGCCATGGGAATTCACAGACACACTGTCTCTATGGTTCTTAGCTATGTTTGTGGTGTCAGGGTGTTTAACATTTTAAATTCAAGCTTAATTACTAAACCGATAAAAAAAACTTGAAAAATTACTGAGAATTTACACAGTGATACGTCTGCGTCACTCAATATGTCTGTTAAATGAAATCTAAAATACTTTTAAAGAGGAATTATTTTACAGTGTCTTTCAGCGTCAATTATATATTTTTTAACTCAGTAGAGAGCGCCCTTTATAATCGCAAAAATATTAAACCGCTTTTGTTTTTGGCACGGTAAAGGCGTTTAAATGAGAAGATAATTTTAATATTCGTAGATTAATTATAAGTATAAAGAACAACAAAAGTAAATGTATGAAATTGTTTCACATTACGATTTTGGATATATATATTTTTTTATGTTGTTCGTATGGTTTTATAGTCATTAGGTTGGTAAGAACATTTTATTACTTGCAGTTTATTGGGTTCTTGATGTCTAAACTTATATATATACAGTAGCTTTACAAATGTGTAATTAGTCCTAGCAGTACGCCAAAAAAAGCTGCAAAGGGTGTTAAAAGCATGAAAATCCGAAACGATTGATCTTTAGGCCATACGAATCAATTTGACCCGTAGCACGAAAAAAAAACAAAAAGGAGAGGAGTCATGACGATATCTTTTTTTTGTATGGGAAAAAAAAGATTTTGTTGTAAAACCTATCGCGTGTGGTATCTAATAAAAGGGCTTACTAAGCCGATTCTAATAATATATCACATCATTCTATTTCAGTCTCTTGTTTTAAATAAAAATTAAAATCATTTTCAAAACTTACCAAGTTCCGGCTCCTCCGGAAATGATACGATTGAATCATTATTTGTAAAATATACCTAAAATGATGTGTAATAGCCTCATATCCAACCCCAAGAAAGCAATTTTGAAAATATTTACGTTCAGTATTTTTTTTTTTTTTTTATTACAAAATGTGATATAAAATTTTTAGAGTCGCGCCAATAAGCAATTACTTAATAGGAGATCCTATAACTAGAGTAGGATCACAGTAGATACATAGCTTATATCCGTAAAACTAGTCTGTACAAATATCAACCCGCCGCCGTCCCTCTGCGCCCACACCAACGCCCAGCATTTATTATCAATCCGCCGCCGTCCCTCTGCGCCCACACCGGCGCCCAGCATTTATTATCCACCCACCGCCGTCCCTCTGCGCCCACACCGGCGCCCAGCATTTATTATCAACCCGCCGCCGTCTCTCTGCGCCCACACCGGCGCCCAGCATTTATTATCAACCCGCCGCCGTCCTTCTGCGCCCACATCGGCGCCCAGCATTTATTATCAACCCGCCGCCGTCTCTCTGCGCCCACACCGGCGCCCAGCATTTATTATCAACCCGCCACCGTCCCTCTGCGCCCACACCGGCGCCCAGCATTTATTATCAACCCGCCGCCGTCCCTCTGCGCCCACACCGGCGCCCAGCATTTATTATCAACCCGCCGCCGTCCCTCTGCGCCCACACCGGCGCCCAGCATTTATTATCAACCCGCCGCCGTCCCTCTGCGCCCACACCGGCGCCCAGCATTTATTATCCCGCCGCCGTCCCTCTGCGCCCACACCGGCGCCCAGCATTTATTATCAACCCGCCGCCGTCCCTCTGCGCCCACACCGGCGCCCAGCATTTATTATCAACCCGCCGCCGTCCCTCTGCGCCCACACCGGCGCCCAGCATTTATTATCAACCCGCCGCCGTCCCTCTGCGCCCACACCGGCGCCCAGCATTAATTATCAACCCGCCGCCGTCCCTCTGCGCCCCCACCGGCGCCCAGCATTTATTATCAACCCGCCGCCGTCCCTCTGCGCCCACACCGGCGCCCAGCATTTATTATCAACCCGCCGCCGTCCCTCTGCGCCCACACCGGCGCCCAGCATTTAATAGAGCGTTCGCTACAATGATCGTGTAAAAGTTCGTAGCGATGTTTGTCTGTATGCTTGGCAGTTCCGTGTTCAGTTAAACGGCGAATGTTCAATGCTTTGTTACATGTGAATTATCATTGATCTTTTCCGCTTTGCCTTAAGGTTTGACTGGTAGAGAATGCCATGGCATTAAGTCCGCCTTTTGTACGATAAGTTATTCTTTCGTGCAATAAAGTTTAAATAAATAAATAAAGTATCTAGTTTATCAGCACCTTAACCGGACTTCGGCGAACTGGTAAAATGGGGTTTAGGGTTCCGTACCCAAAGGTTAAAAACGGGACCCTAAACGTTGACACTCAATTAGGTCGCTCAAATATTATGAAGCTTCTCATTTTGTATTTTAAGTACCTAACTCAAATCAATGTTTGTAAGTTGCTGTTCTGTTGATTTCTCGTCACTCGCAGTCAGTCGCTCACTTAGTAATACTATAACCTAAATTAATAAGAAATGACAGTTTGTTCTACAGCGAACTGAAAAAATGGCTGGCCTTTTATGACATTTCAGAACTGTGTGACTACTAACATTTAAATATATTCTTCCTCATTATGGAATTCTAAATATGACCTTATTACCAATTTAATATAATTTGACATGTGTATACATTTTAGAAATAATTCGACTGTTTGACAATATAAATAAATTCGTATTAATTAAATTTAATCTAATATTAACTTGTTGGCGTTTTATATATTTGTGCATTATAAAAAAACGAGTATGAGTATAACTACATGTAAAGTATGTGCATGTGTGTGTGTTTGTACAGTCGACTCGAGTCGACCGCCCTGGGGACTTTTAATGCGAGTTAACTGTACCTATGGGTGTAAAAAAGGTATTATTAGTAGTAATATATTCCGCCTACTTATATTTACCAAACTCCTTAGCATCCTTTAACGTCACCCCAAGGCCGATCGCTATTAAACCCGATTCTTCGGAAAAGTGACGATACATCATGAGCGTGACGAATGACGAAGATTAGTCATAGGCCTTAACGTGGTGGGCGGAGAAAACGAGTCGTTACGAGGACGCTAAACGGGTTACCCAGTCCATAGAGAAGAGGGCTAATTAGAGATTCAGCTATTTATTTATTATTTATTTAATGAATAAGTACAAATTATTAATACTGAAAATTAAACATAAATAAAAATAAATAAGTAAAAAGCCCATTTATTCCATAATCAACTTAACTAATATAAAAATTGAATAATATTCCTCTAATTAAAAGGTTTGGACCCCTCTCGGGTAAAGGCCTCCTCCAGTTTTTGCCATTTTTCCCTATCCTGCGCAGTTTGGTGCCAGTTTCTTGCTAGTTTTTGTATGTCGTCCGCCCACCTTGCGTTTGGTCTGCCAAGTCGTCCCTTTCCTTTTGGCCCGGTCCATAGCGTGACGATCTTTGTCCATTTTTCTTCGTGCATTTTTGCCAGATGCCCGGCCCACTTCCATTTAGATTTTAACGCATACTCTGAGGCATCTATGCATTTTGTTTTTTGGCGTATGTTTTCATGTCGTATGTTTTGAAATAATTTTATGTTTAATATATTTCTTTCCATGGCTCTCTGACATGAAACGATTTTTTGTTTAGCCTTATAATATATGTGTACTTCCAAGCTGGCTTCCGTATGTAAGTGTAAGGAGTAAACATGAGTCTAATACTTTTTTCTTTAGTTTCATCGGGATGCGATTGACTCAGACTTGATTAAGAAACAATAAGGTCTGATTTTCAGATATATGATCCTTGACTATATGATTGTTCATCTGATTTTATGGATACATGATTGCTTAAAATTTCCTCGATAGAAAAAAAATCCAAAGTTGGGTCTGTATTTTCCTTTTTTTACTCAGCCTACTCAAACGATACATTATTTTACGACAACATCAAGTAAATACTATAGTATTTTATCTCATCTAAAATCTCACTATGAAATTTTAATAAACCTTCACTAAGTTAGGTATTTATCGAAATTTGTCCAAAACAGCGATTCCCGAAGAGTGTTACATCTCTTTTTCTCGTGGGCGGAAGGCATCAGCGTGTCTCTGTCTAGAGGGCGTGTACGACTCAAATCAAGGCATCCCCTTAATATTGTATAACTGTAGAACATAATTCTCCCTACGTCCCGAGGAGGAGAAAATAGGTGCGACACAGTTGAATACTCGTACTAATGCAGCTGCTTACGACCTTATTGTTTTGAAATACGTTTGTTTTTATGTGTTTTTCGTGGAAAGAAAGGGGTATCTTTACCTTGGCGAAAACCGGGGTTGCTCAACTCGTCTCTTGACAGGCAACCCCGGTTTTCGCCAAGGTAAAGATAGGTATTGCTTTTCTCAAACATAATAAATAATAATACAAAGACATTACAAAAATCTTTAAATCTTTAAAATTTAAATAACGGCGTAATATACTGTCCATAAAATCAGTTGCACACAGGTAATATACTTACTTGGTGTTATACACGTACATCTAGGTAATTCTTTTTTAATAGTCTCTTGAATTTATTATTTTTTGTTTCAAGTCTAATGGTTTCGGGCAAACTATTGAGTAGGTATGGGATACGCTTTTTGAGAGTTCTCTCCCTATAGTTATTATTTTTACTGTTGCCTCCTCTAAAATTCAACCTATATAAATACTTTTTCATATACTTACAGAAGAATGAAATAGTACATTACTACAGAGGCCGGGAAGTATGGGGTTGCCGGCCGAGTACATACTCGTATAGACGGCCGAGCGTAGCGAGACCTGATAGCTATGAGGCTGGCAACCCCTTTTCACGCCGAGGTATGTATATTGTATAGTGCTTTTGTCAAACATGTAATGAAATAAATAAATAAAACTCCAAGAAATAAAACTTTAATTTTAATGGCAGAACGCCGTGATGCTGTGCCACTAATTGTGGAATGGAAATTAAAAAAGACCATCTTGCATACCTAGGCCTCCAATTTTGTATGAAATGCCATTACGGATCTCTCGTCTCGCTGCGCCCGAAACGTGACACTTCGACAGCGTTGCCAGATGGGTACGCAATAGTACGCACGGCGTACTATTTTATGGTATTGCGTACTCGCGTACTCATCCGTCAATTTGCGTACTTTTTTATATTCTAGCAGCTGTTACTTCACTTGACAGAAAAAAAAAATTTTAGGTTTTCATATTAATATTACTTAGGAACGCACCCAAAAAATGTTAACTACTACTACGAGGGGTGATCCAAAAGTAATGATAATCAGCATGATTTGGTCTCGTGATGATAATTTGTGATTGTCATTCCTATTGTGCAATTATTCAATAATACACTAAAAACTAAAAAAAAAGATTTCATTCATTTGTTTTTTTTTAAAGCTAAATAAATATGATGGTTTGGAATATATTCTGCCGTCAGTAAAATCGGAGGATATTTTGTTACATGTTTTGGGCCGGTGGTGGCAAAGTTCTGGTGTGGTAATAAAAATAAAAAAAAATACAATTTAAAGGTTTTTTATTTTGATGCCACGAAATTAATAAATTAAACTCATGTCATCGTTTTTTTTAAGCACAGCTCCCGTAACAAAGTTCAAGGTAGGATTTTCTGGTCATCAATATATAGTATTTTTTTTTTATAAACAGGGTGAACCTAGGTTACAAATATATGAATATAAATACGAAGGGAGAGTGATACATCATAATTCTATAGCAATTAAGTGGGGCCGTCTCAGAAAAAACCAAAGCAAAAAAAGTACCAAATGTATATGTTTTTTTCTTGGCCGAGCTTGCCGAGTACCAGGACTGTTTTTCAGGCTTGTGAATTCTATAAAACTAGTTACCTACAGTGTAATCTAGACCAACTCTTTTACTAATACTTCTTATTCTTAGATATTGAAAACTCGTCAATAAAATCGGTGGAATTGCGTCGATGTAAAAACTAGTCTTAATTTCGTCTATCCAAAATGTTTTTTTTATACGTAGCAAAATTAAAACATTTTTAATATATTATGTAGGTAAGTAAACTAATAAAGAGTGTATTTAATAATTAAAAATGATATATAACGGATAACTTCTGTTTTTTATGCCGATTATCATTACTTTTGGATCACCCCTCGTACTTCTACAAATTCAATTCAAATGACATTAAGGCACCGATTGTCAATAAATGTTGTATTGCGTACTCAAACTTGAATTTGCGTACTATTTTTAAGAGCTGCGCGTAACGGAACGTAAAACCCATCTGGCAACATTGCACTTCGAAGCCCATTACTTATGAAGAACACAACGTCGATATTTCATTGCATGTTTGAGAAAAATAATGTCAACAACATTTTTTATGTTTGCACAACAACCGACCAGCAATTCCTGTCACCATTTGAGCAGCCCCGCTATTATGTAACTTATTTTTGTCAAACAATTACTTACTTCAAATAATTACTAATTTGCCTGTATTGTAGCGTGGAGGAAGAGTGGGTATCGATTTCATTTTCATACCAAGTTAAATTAAACACACTGGGCTTCCATTTTAATTAAAATTGTGCTGTAACCCAGCCAACATATGAATATTTACTTACATGTTAATTTTTTTGTTTATCGCACGTCAATGATCATCATCGTCATATCAGCCGAAAGACTTCCACTGCTGGGCATAGGCCTCCCCCCAAAGAGTGCCACAATAGCCGGTCCGGCGCCACCCGCATCAAGCGGACTCCCGCGACCTTTATCAGGTCATCAGTCCACCTTGTGGGCTACCCTACCCACGCTGCGCCTTCCGGTACGTGGTACCGTCAATGATGTTGATGGTCCCTATAATATGGTAGTTTCTTCATGTTGAAATTTAAAAATGTAGTGTTGCTATTTCGATACAAAAACCATCAAAGTATTGCAATAAAGTGTGAATTACAAAATATAAACAAAATCTTAAAGAGAATATATTATAATATTTTTTTATATTCCAAGATAATACAAATACTTTCATAATTCCTATATAACCACCATTAGAATCCTTACGCTTTAACAAACAAAACTAGTTTGACAACTATGTACCTGCGGTATTTCGCGACCAGATCAACAATTTATTTGATTTTCCATACAATAAACTGAGACTTCATACTTCTGTGTCAATTAGTACGGAACAGTAGTTTCGGCCGACATCTGCGAGATCCGACTTCGACTCAATTTTTTTGTCTATTTATGTCTAATAATATTCTTTATTGCAACACAACATAAGAAAAACATGTTACAAAAGTATAATCAATAAATAAAGGTTGCAGGCGGTCTTATCGCTTTAGAGCGATCTGTTCCAGACAACCTTTGGGTAGCAGGAAATTTTCAAGAAGAGTTATAAACAGGTAGTGCAGGAATAAATCAAGAAAAGCTTAACTACACTCTCAAATACACACTTTCATAAATAAGTATAGTATAAATACACAGATACATACATACAAACTATAATACCATTATATAAATATATTACAGGACAACAAGGCAACTTAAGGCAGCGACAAGTAATATTGAATCAACAGATTTTTAAAAATTAGAAGACATTTTGCACATCTTATATTATATGCAACGGCAAAGCATTCCACAGCCGGACAGCCTGAAAAGTGAATGATTTGTTATAGAACTTGGTGGATGAAGGCGGTGGAGCGAGAAAATGATTAATTAACTTAATTGTAGTTGCTTCTATTCAAGCATTTGCTTTGTAGCGGATCAACACGCGACTGAAATCGCTACCGCTTATGAGCTTGGGCAACCCCAAATCACGCCACCACCTCGGCAGATCTATTGTTCGGCGGCCGGCCTGCGCTCGCGCCGCGCCCGCGCCCCTCACCGATGCCACATGGATTTCGCCCGGCGCGGCCCTGTCATTGCGATTTTAACCTCTGCCTAGCTAACACGCGCTTTGCATTATATAGCTGTATTCACTTACGCTCCGCTTTATTTTGAGTAGTATTTCGTTCTTTGTTTCGGCTGTGCTTTTCGTTTGTGTTAGTTTATACCGTTTCCAAATTTCGTCTATCTATTACGTAACGTTTAAATCTTTATTGTGTGTGTGTAAATTTCCTGTGTTCAGTAGAATTAAATTCAAGTTAAATTGTGCTGCGCATTTTTGCTGCCTAACATAATCGCATTCGCTCCACCCGTCTTGTGACGCAACCTAACGGGTTCGACTCCCGATCGCATTCATACCTACAGCTTCTTTGTAAATACTGGTTCGAATGGCATCGAAAAAAAATCTAAGAAATCTAGCCCGTTTTGCCGTAGGGCCGTTGAAACGTTTCTAGCTTGGTATAGTATAGGCAATATCGATTAAAACTGTTAATTATCGTTTATATTAAAGTTATTAACGCTGAGTAGGCATAACGCTTAAAAGTAAATACGAGTAGGTATACAAAACAAATTCTGTTAACAACACTACGCTACGCTACACCGAAAATGCTCTTAATTAGCGATACACCTGTTAATTATCGTATGTTTCTATTGACATGGTAGATTAAAACAAGATAAGTCAATCCCGCTCGAACTTGGAGCAGCCCAACTGGGGAAGTACCTCCGCCTTGCAGAAGACCACAGCCATAATAACACTACTACTTGCTCTGTAGTAGTGTTGTGTTCCTGGAGGTGAGCAAGGTTGCCAGAGCTCCCGAGGATGCGTTGTGTTGAGACCGAGGGAATTTGTTCCTTCAGCTGTCAACACGGCGAATCCTCAAACATATCAAGGGTCGGCAACGCCCATGTTACTCCTTTGGAGTTGCATGCGTCTATAGGCTGCGGTGTCCGCTTACCATCAGGTGGGCCGTACGCTTGTTTGCGACCGTCGTTGTATTAAAAAAAAAAAAAGGTCATTTCCGTGACAGCTCGTGACGTCAGCGTTTGTTACCTACGTATATAGGCAAAGGCAACATTTGTGTGGCGTAGTTAAGATACATCGTCGGGAATTTTCGGTGGTCTTCCTTTTCGAAACCGCTGGTAGAATTTTGACTTGTAAAAGTGCCATTACGGCCTACTTGCAGAATAAAAATTGATTCATTTATCATTCATTCATTCATTTACTTGTTTTATTATACACTCATGGTCAGGGCTCGTACTTTTCATGCCGATGACGGTACTCTGCGGTAGCCTAGTGGTTCAGGCATGCGGCTGTCAAGCGGCGGTCGTAGGTTCGAATCCCGGCTCGTACCACTTAACTTTTTCGGAACTTATACGGAATATTTACCGTTAGCTTTTCGGTGAAGGAAAACATCGTGAGCAAGCCGGTCTAATCCCAATAAGGTCTAGTTTGGCCTCCGGATTGGAAGGTCAGATGGCAGTCGCTTTCGTAAAATTAGTGCCTATGCCAAATCTTGGGATTCGGTGTCGAAGCGGGCCCCGGGCTCCTTTAGAGGCAGAACCGGGAATAACGCCAGGAGGTTGGATGGTTATTCGTCAGACAAACCCGCCAAGCGACTATAACACCCCGTTCACACTGCGTCCGTTTCCGTGTCCGGGAGGCATCCGTCTCTTTCGCCCTCGGGCGAAACATCGCAAGCGAGAAAAAGAGGGATGCCTCCCGGACACGGAAACGGACGCAGTGTGAACACGCGGTAACACCGCTCGTGTCCGTCAAGGGTTGAAATTAGTTTGTATTACTTCAGATAGATTTTTTTAGAATGATTTTGAATAAATCGTTTTTAGGGTTCTGTAGTCGACTAGGAACCCTTATAGTTTCGCTTTGTCTGTCCGTCCGTCCGCGGATAATCTCAGTAAACGTTGGCACTAGAAAGCTGAAATTTGGTACTAATATGTATATCAATCACGCCGACAAAGTGGTAAAATAAAAAGTGATTTTTTTATTTTATTAGGGTACCTCACCTATACGTAACGTGGAGAGTGTTTTTTTTTTTTCATTTCAACCCTAACGTGTGATATATTGTTGGATAGGTATTTAAAAATGAATAGGGGTTTGCTCAAATAATTTTTTGATAATGTTAATATTTTCGGAGATAATCACTCCAGTACCTACTAAAAAAAAATGTGTCCCCACCCCTCTAACTTTTGAACCATAAGTTTTAAAAATATGAAAAAAATCTCAAAAGTATAACTTAATAAAAACTTTCTAGGAAAATTATTTTGAACTTGATAGGTTGAATAGTTTTTGAAAAAAAATACAAAATAATTTCTGGACGAAAAACTACGGAACCCTACACTGAGCGTGGCCCGACAAGCTCTTGGCCGGTTTTTTTAATGCTGAGTTTTCATTTCGACAATTTGACATTTTTAGTTGTCACTTGACACACTGTAAATAATTCATGGAAGTTTCCAGTGGTACGGAGATAGTTATGACATCGTGTATTATTATTTCGCTTTGACATTATTATGATTTTTTTTTGACTAATTGAATGTTCAGTTAAAAATTACACTTTGGTATAATTGTTATATCTGCGGCGTCATGCTAGAACATGTTTAAAATGTTGATTTTGATCACTTACTTTTGACGTTGATGTCTAATGCATCAACAATAGAGACGTGTTCAAATATCTGATGGCGACTGTACCACTGGGTTTTTCAAAGAATAAGTATACTAAATATCGTTTGATATTTAACAGTATCTTTTCGGTGAAGGAATAAATCGCGAAAAAACGGCCTAATCCCAAACCAGGTATCTCAAGGTTCCAAAAAATACATTGAAAAACATCATCATCATCATATCAGCCGAAAGACGTCCACTGCTGGACATAGGCCTCCCCCAAAGAGTGCCAAAGTGACCAGTCTTGCACCACCCGCATCCAGCGGACTCCCGCAACCTTTACCAGGTCATCAGTCCACCTCGGCCTACCCACGCCGCGCCTTCCGGTACGTGGTCGTCGCTCGAGAACCTTTCCGCCCCAACAGACATCGGTTCTACGTGCTATGTGCCCCGCCCATTGCCACTAAATAAATAAAGCTTTATAAATTATGAATATAGATTCATAATTTATTATTATGCCGGACATTGGATTATATGACACAAATAATTAATTACTCACACACGCTAATGCTTATTAATATAATTGAAATTTAATTTCATGTATCACGGATATATTATGAAGAAAGCACCTACTATTTTAAAATTAACAACTAGGTAACAGATAATTAACAACTTAGAAATGTTGAATAAAATAAAAATCATTTATTTCAGACTTCGGTGGTCCATAGGTATTTTGTTAGTAACAGTCAGCTTAAGGAACTATGGAATAATCGCCGAATTTTCACTTCAAAGTTCAATATTTCAAAACCGGCTAAACAGATTTTGGTGAAACGTAGCTGAGAAACATCTCGATCACGTCGGCTTTCGGACAAAAAAACCGCATTCAAATCGGTCCATTCGTTTATGTCGCCTAAATGATATCTTTAATATTAGTTTTTCTAACTGTATTGTATGTTAGTCCTTAAGGTATTTGTTATATGTGCCTCAGATGCCTGAATTAAATGAATTATAATAATGATAATCTTTCACCGGTACAAAGATTTTTGAAATCGGATGACTAGTTCCGGAGATTACCCCTCACTTACAAACTCAAGCTTTTACTTATATTTGAGATTGTTTGAGTTCGCCGAACTGCATCAAAGTAGACCATTCAAACAGCAACTCTAGCGTCTCAGGTAGAAGATTCCTATTCCAACGGACGTTTTATAAAAAGTCGGTAAATAATCTCAACCATACTCTTACCTAATTTCACGGAATTTGAAAATGTAAGGGGCCGTTTTACAACGAGTCAAAGAATTGTTGTTTTTTTTTTAACTTAAAGATATCTCTAATACTAGGTATACCTTATTCCGTATAACATTAGAATATTACCGGACTTTGTCAACGTTTCTTCGCTTATCTAGGATATAAAAAGGAAATATTGTACTTTTTTTACTTACTTCGATCATTAAGTACCTACTTTCAAACATAACAATACTAATGTTTTAGTGTTTCAAAATGGTTTTCCTTTAATCGGCATGTCGAAGAAAGCGGAATTTTTATAATATTTGTATGGAATAAAAGATATTTTGGAGGTCCGCTCAGTGGAGAATTTGTTGCATATTCGTTGAAAACATTTCAAAATATGTAACGTTGCCTAACTCGAAAACCATTTCAAGTAAACGTGAACGTAATAGAGCAAGTATTCCCACACCTTTTTAAACAAATCTCGAGTAGTTATGTATTAACGAGGTATACCTACCGGATATAAACTGAGTAACAACGTTATGATGAGGTATAGAATTTATTTTCTACCGAATAAAAAAATGTATGACTCACCAGTAGGTATAACCTCTTCCAGGAAAAAAGGTTAGATTCTCCGTCAACCTGTACAACTCACCGGGCACGATTTCACCACTTTCTAACCTAGTAACAAGCTAAGTATTTATATAAATCATTTTTCCAGAAACTTCCAAAGTTCAGTTCTTGAAATGATTGCATATTGAAACCCCGCAACCTGCCCGTGTCGCGCATATAAGGCGCGGGCCGACCTGCCGTGCGGCACTTGTTCCCGGTGTTTCGACCGACCATGAAGATCGCGCGCGCCGCCGTGCTAGCACTGCTTGCTGGTCAGTAACGATTCTAATGTTTTGAATTTGGAATCCGACGTTCTTATTTCGTTTTTTAAATTTCTTTTTTTCATGCCAGTAATGATTTCATAGTTTAGCGTTTTATTTGAATGTCGAACTCTGGTTTGAGTTGTGAGTTTTCTTTTAAGCTTGTTTTTTCCCTTTTAATATGAAGTATTTATTCATATATCATACAACAATTGTGTAAAAACAAGAAAAATAGAACGTAAAATATAAAAACTAAGCTTTATATCCTAAGCTAAAAGGAAATAATAATAAGCTTGTTTTTTTGTCGTGATTTAAACTGCCAGTTATGATAGGATTGAAATAGTTTCTCGTTATATTTTGCTTTATATGTATGATTTGCTTTGTTTTGCTATTTTACAGTACATATTTTGTTATTTTATTATTAAAGGATAATATTTATTTTGTGTTATTTTACTAAACAGTATGCGTTTCGTATTTTTAGAATAAAAAAGATAAAATCATAATTTATGGTGAATATAACGGTGATTCTGGTTAAGTATATTATTTTATATATATTTTATTTTATGTTTTTGAAATGTGAAATCTCAACTACGGGCGCTACAGGTAAGTTCGTAACTTTATTAATCGTTAGTTTTAAGTGGCTAAAGTTTCTCAAACAGCGTTAAGATGACTCTTAGATCCTACGAGAAATAATATATGTAGGTACTATATTAAACTTTTTGAGGCAATAGGGGTGTAGACACCAAATAAAATAACCAATAATAATATGTTGAATTTAATAATAATGGCGAAATAGGTTTTAAAATAATATGTTCAAATGAAGAAAAAAGTAAAGCAGCGGATTAAATAATCAAAGTTATAAGTGTCCAAAGTTTTAAAAACCCTTCATATTAAACGATTGTCATACTACTATGTTGTATGTGATTGTGTACTATGACGCTCGCGAGTGTGACGTCACGATTTGAGAGCGGTGTCTCTCTAACAAGCAATATTAAAACGGTTGTAGCTTCGTAATTGAGATATCTGAATGGGATTTTCGTCACTAGGCATATTGTTTTGCCTTCTTTCTTTTGGAGTAATAATATATTTCCCGTATTATGTACAAACATGACGCACGTAAACTTTTTCGCCATATCTCATCTGTGTCACAGACTAATATTATGTGCGAATATGCAAAGGCAATGGCGATACATATGTTATCTGGTGCTTTCCTTATCACCGCCTGTGCTAAATACTAAATGTATGCTTTAAACTCTTCCCTCTGTAACAAATATTTTTCCGCTCACTGCCTAGTTAACGCATTTTATCCACTAGTGGAGAAAGTAATTGAACCTTGACATTTGAAACATTTAATTTATTCCGTTTTTTAGTATTTGTTGTTATAGCGAGCGGCAATAGAAATACATTATCTGTGAAAACTTCAACTGTCTAACTATCACGGTTCATGAGATACATACAGCCTGGTGACAGATGGACAGACAGACAGACAGACAGACGGACGGACAGCGGAGTCTTAGTAATAGGGTCCCGTTTTAACCTTTGGGTAAGAACCCTAATAAAAAGTAAAAAAAACTGCATCCCAACTACGAAAAACGAACAGAGCTATTACCACGAACATCGAATCTCGAAGTGTGTATGTCTCCGTCTCTATCACACTTATGGTTTATGGTACTCGAGCGACAGAGACAGAGATATACGAACTTCTATTTTCGTGGTAGCGCCGCTGAAAACTAACTGTTTTTTTGTCAAACAATAGGTAGCCTGTGTCACCCTTTTCATCAAAATCGCTTGAGTATCTTCAAGGCTACTGTGGAACACACGTTTTAGCAGACAAAACAAACATGGCCTGCTAAAATTATATCCCTTTCGGCTCTGCCGTAGTCAGGCAAAAAGAAAGACTGAACCTATTAAAAAAAGAAAGACTGAATCTATTAAAAAAAGAAAGACTGAACCTACTAAAAAATAAAGACTGAACCTACTAAAAAAAGAAAGACTGAAC